>JAOVVB010000050.1:21309606-21341469 GCA_028570985.1 Heterobranchus longifilis | reverse complement strand
ACTGAGCCTTGTGGAACACCAGTGGTGAATCTGTATGGAGTAGATGTGGTTACCTTCCATGTCACCTCATACGACTAATCCAAGATAGGAAGCAAACCACTGGCATGCTGTGCCACAGATTGCAAGGCTTGTTAGTATAGACAAGAAAATAAATTCTCTCAATTCAGAGTTAGATAATTACTTACACACCCACACACATAGCTATATGGACCTAATTAATTATTATTTTTATTTTTTTTGGGGGGGGAGGGCGGGACTTGTAAAAGAGTTACTGTTACCCCCTGAAAGTTTATTATTTTTAATCCCTGCATATCATTAATGCTTTATTGTTCTTATACCATAGCAATTTGCTGGTGCTAACATTTTTTTAAGTCTGCAGTAAACAACACTTTTATTGTGTGATAAATACATCCACGGATGGCTAAACATTAACAATTAAAGGACCAGAGATAGAGACTTTAATTAAAGTTTGTATACCTGCATTTAAATAGTTTAGGAGTGTGTGTGGGTATTATCGTCCACTTCCCTTCTAACCAATACAAACCATTGGAGATTCCTTCCATAATGCCCCTGTTACACTCTGATAAGGACTATGAAGTTTCCACTGCATCCTAAAAATATCGAACAATGGAGTCAAAATGGAAAAATGTGCATTAATCAAGTTTATACTACTTCCTAGCCATACCAGGTTCTTAATCTGTCTGTCACTTTGTCACAAATTTCCTTACACACACATGATCACCTTACCAGGTCTAATGAGATTGAATCAAATAATTACTACATTTGATCAGATCACATGGTGCTCTTAAAAGGCCATTGCTTTACTATATTGTCATTGCATCTGGCGAGTGGGTATAAATACCATGACAGTCAATGCGCTTTATCATGATGTGATGGTGTGAGGAATAGAGATTCTCTGAACGTGACATAGATGCTCTTATAACCGGCTACATGAAGGCTATAAACATGGTAAGCACCAGAATAATGTAACATGAACTTAATGTAGTCTTCTACAACATAGAATGGCCATAGCACAAGCCTGAAGAAGTTATTGTGAGAACATTGATGGAGCAACAAAACAGTGACATCAATGCATCCAGTCTTTCCCGTCTGCATCATACCTGTGGTACGTCAATGAAATCCCTAAAAGGTGTTAGTTAGGCAGTTAACTGGTAAATGCCATCATTGATGCATTGAAGATGTTCATAAAAATGTATCCATGTCTTTTTTTGGAAAATGTCCAAAAAAGTGTGGCAGCTCCACGTGAAGAAAGACAATACTTCGTCCATACCATTCTACAAGGAGTTCTACAGTACATTTACACATTTTTAGTGGGTACGTGGCTCAGACCAATGAGGGGTGTAAATCAATTTCATGGCAGAAAACTTTACGATATCATTTACACTTGCAGAGCTATTTTATAAGAAAATGCAACTAATAAAAATTAATAATACTCAACACCTTTTAACTACTTGTCGAATGCAACAGCATGGTATGTAGCACATTTCTGGGTATTATTGGCTATTACTAAGTTAGCATGTGCATACTTGGGTTGTGAGTAATTTTCATTTTTCATTTTCTTTCCAATTTGGTTACTTCCCAATTTTCACCCACCAGCCGAATTTCAGCCATAATACGACATCTACTAACTGAGTAGGAAGAAGGCTGACGCATGCTTCCTGTGAGAAACATGAAATCCATAATTGTTGCTCATTAATGAAAGAGTTATAAAGTCTCTTCAACCTATGAGAGATCACAGAAATCAATTAACCCTTTTTGCATGTGATCTGACCCTTGCAGTCAACATAGAATATGATTTATAGACAAGAATTAAAGAGGTACATGCACATGCAATAACAGGAAAAAAAGAACATAAAAGTGTTGCAGAGAAGGAATGAATGAAACATGAGAGTACTTTATGAGGATTAAAAAATATACTCAAGACAAGCGGATTGGCTAATGTTAACTGTCATAAATGCCATGTTTTTATCCGAATACAAGTGGGAGTTTTAGAAATGTCAGGATTTAGACAGCTAATTGTCATGAGTAGTGTTTTGGTTGAATAAGCACAAAGTCTCGCAGAGGCAGCATTAGAGACCTAAATGCTCAAATAAGCAGGGGTAATAAAAAGACTAGAAACAGGTCATATACCAGTCATGGCCTGTAGGGTGTGTGTGTGTGTGTTGTGTGTGTGTGTGTGTGGGTAAAAGAGAATAAGAAACCAGAAACAGGCAGATGGTGGGGAGAAAGGGAGAGTGATAAGCACAATCTGCAGATGATGGAATGAAAAGGTGATGAGAAGGCAGAAATACAGGAGCAGAGGAATGAAAATAGAGACAAGAAAGAGAGATGAAATAAGAAAAAAGGAGAGAGAGAAGGCAGAAGGCAGAAAGTGTTACAGTGCCCCCTAAAGACACACTTGCAACCTTTTAATCTGATAGTTATATAACGTGCACAAGAGTGCCATTTTCTCATGTTCCCTCCATGAAAGTCCATGACAGACTTCAACCTGTGAGCTCTGATCAGACGTCATGCAGTCCAGTGCATCCTGGGAGTTGAAGCACTGATTCAACACTATCTTTGGTACTGAATTGGTGTGTAATATTGTTAGTTACTTGCAAGGGAGGTATAGAACCTGGTCTGTGAGATTTTTTTTTGTGAAAATGTGAGAAATTTTAATGGAAGTACTTTTTTCCGAGTTGAAAGAATGTTTCTATTTATTCTGTATTTCTGTCCTTGACGTGTTAAGCATGTCGATGGCAGAAGAATGTCTCATGGAATTAATAAAGTTCCATCTCTTCTTGCCCTATCTGATCTTATCTTATCATATGCGAGGATGTAGACTTGTGTTCAGTGTTGTAAGGGTTAGGGTTATAACTTGAGTTCTTCTTTTAAAGAAATTATGAACCCTGGTGTTAGACAGGTGAGAAGATATATAGAGGATCAGATCGACAAAACCAAACGCATCTCAGAACGTGATCCAAGTGAACTCTAGCACGGTTCTATTGCAGTCAGATCAGAATCGAGTCATCTGCAGGAAATGGCTGTGCACGCTACATGTTGTGTATTGGGTCAAACATTTTCTGCCAAACCAGACCAAATGATAGAGCTGAAGCACTGCAATAATGCCATGTGTTTTGGAGATTTAGAAAAAAAAAGGGAGGGGGATGCAAGAGACAGTATGCTTTAAATTGGCAATTTATATAATTGTCTGAGTGCTGATTTGTTATTTGACCAATGAAAAAAAAATTTGTTTTAAAAGGACATTTAGAGCTTTACATGAGAGTAGTGGGATAAACCTTTAATAATCTGTTCAATCGGTAAATATTAAGGTGGCATAGCAAATAGCACCATGTCCTCGTACCTCCAAGGGTTCGAGTTTGACTTTGGGTCCTTGTGGTTGGATCTTGCATTTCCCCGTGTGCATGTTTGGTGGGTTTCCTCAAAGTACTCCAGTTTCCTCCCACAGTCCAAAGGATATGCAGATTGGTGTAAGGCAGTTAGTGTTTCCAAATTGTCCAGAGTGTGTAAATATGTGGGTGTGTGTCCTGCAATGGACTGGCATCCTGTCCAGGGTGTCCCTTTACCCAATCTCATGGGATGGGCTTTCAGGATAAGCAGTATAAAGAATGAGTGAGTGACTCGAATATTAAGCAGGTAAACACCTAATTAGATTCATTCTCTTTAATTGAAATAAATACAGTATATTCATAGTGTGCTTGTTTGCCCAATGTGGAGATAACTTTAGTTGAAGCGCAGACTTTCTGTGAGGAATACTTTGCTTCCAATCTCATCAGTAAACTCCATTAGAAACTCTCTCCAACCGTTCTTTATTTTCAATCATGTCTCTGAATGAGGAAGGGGCTGGTTGGCTTGGTAAATCGTCCAACAATTCATACAGTGTGTGTGTGTGTGTGTGTGTGTGTGTGTATGAATCTCATGCATAGTAATATGTTCATATTGAGCTGCAACCACACTTCCACTCTGCTCCAAACCTACTCTCCATTAAATATTTTAGTGAATGTTATCCTAACCTGGTTAATTGCCTCCGTCATTCACTGAGATGTGTTTTGCTAATAGACAGCCTGAGGTCTTGCCCCGTGCAGTGTCACAGCAACTGATCTCGTGAATATTTAATGTCCCCTACACACACAGAGACAAATACAAAATCCTCTAAAAAAAAAAATATACAAAATGTAGTATAATCTTGTAAAATAAACTAATAAATAAATAAATAAAAATAGCTACAGCATTCCCAGTGGAGGACACATGGCATTCTGTGCTCTCTCTCTCTGTCTCTCTCTCTGTCTCTCTCTCCTAAGAATACCCTTATTTGCAAAGAGGTTAAGTGCAATTAGAAAAAGGTACTAGCCTCTACACTCCCTTGTTTTTTGTTCATTATTATCGCTTCACTAAACTGAACCTTTAAGACAGGATATCATTCTCCAAGGTGCACAATACAGAAGCTCTTATGGTCTTATGGATTAAGCAATATCACACTCGAGGTCATGTTGTTGTACTGATTTCCAGCACAACCTCCAGTGAGATATTGTTTTTATACAACAGTTCCACAAACATTATTTATTAATAACAGGACTGGCGGAAATGACTGCCCATGACTGGTGAAGCTAGAAACAGACAGTTAGTGTAATTATTTCATTGTAGAATATACTATAACTTCTGGGTTCCAGTGAAATTTGAAAGCTAGTGTCCTATTTAGCATGTACAATCCCATGTTCCACAAACTAATTAGAGCACTTAATTTGCACAGGAATTTGGGGGTTCAGGCTTGTGTTAGAATGAGAACAACACGGACGATTCAGAGGTGATTCAGAATAACTTGTTTGAGATGGCACAACATTATCGCTTGTTTTTTCTTGCTGAAAGTGCTGCAGTGTCTAGTTTTTGTGAGGCAGCTGCTTTCTCCCCTTTTCCAGTACTGTGGACTGTAAAGACCTATTTCACCCATGCTGTGACTGACAGTTAGCGTGCTTAATAATTGTTAGAATACCTGTGATGCAGAGTGATACATACAGTTAAATGTCCCGGTGCTGTTGTGCTCTTTATCACCACTTACTGAATACAATGCTTTTCATCCAATTAAATTACTCAGTCAGAACTAACTCTTGTATAATATGATACAGTATATATCATATGTTTCCAGGTGGAAGGTACACACTAATGGATACTGAATAAAAATAAAAATAAAAAGTAAAAAGATTGCAGTCCTTTGCACTGGATTGGTACTATTACATAATTTATACATTTAGTGTACATTTGTACATGTAAGTTAAATTTCCTTAAAATGATTAAGAAATCCTCTTGCATTTTTATGTTTAGGGGGTAATACATTAAAGATACGATAGGAGAAATATACAAATAAACTACTTAACACTTTGTGCTTGTCCAAGCTAAGGTTTCATTTTCAATGGGAATAAAAGGGGTGGTGTGTAAACTTTTGATAAGCATTCAGTGGGTAAACATCAGTCATTTATCCCATAAATTCTCTTTCATTGGAATAATATAGTGTAGTCCTTAAAGAACTACGGAAACATCATTTTTATAGTCCAGAGTACATAACCCTGTGATAAATAAGCAAAATATTTTCCGAAATATTTAAGTGATATTTTCTATAAAGTTTCTACATAGCAAATAATGAGCTCAGAGTGAATATAAAAACTTTAACAGCCATTTAGCCGTTCTTTTCACTGGTAGCAGCAGGTAGCCAGTCCCTGCTCATTTTTCTTCATTGTGTGTGTTTTAAAAGGTGCTGATGAAATTAATTCTCAGAAGAATCTGTTTAAGAATTTTTTATATACCTCACAGGAAATAAAATAGTAATTTCTTTGCGATTCTTTGAGAATAAAAAAAACTAACAAACAATAGTTTACTTAATATTTTCTTAAAAGATAATTTCTTGAAGGATATTTGTGTATGGCAGTCAAAATCACAGCGGATTTTTTAGTCAGATTGCAGAGACAGTTTCAGTTCAGTGAAATTGCCATAATTTCCACTTATCATTATTTCAGTCCTCCTTTCCATATGTGTGTGTGTGTGTGTGTGTGTGTGTTGAAGATGACACCCCATTACTTTGACTTAGCATGAAACTGTCTGCAAACCTTTTTTTCTCCATTATATGTAAAGTTTTCAACATCATTGCAATTTTTGTAACTAAAGCTTGAGCTAATCACATTCATCAGACATACCTGACTTTACATAGATGTTACCTTGTGGAAATGACTCAGTGCTTCTTCACCTGTGACCCACTTTCTGTTGTTTTTAATGGTTCTACATTCTCTAATATGTACCCATTTAAACCTGTTTGATTTTCATGGAGCCATAGAATAAACTCACTGTGAGAGGGCCTAAAGCCAGCACCTGTTACTATCTGCCACCCTTGCACCCAACCAAGCAGAGGACAATGCAGCATATATTCAGCACCACAGTCAGCTCCAGCTCATGCACAGAAGGGGCAAGGTGCCACAACTCACTACTGTGGCCTGAAGCAGAACAGTACCTACCATCCTGTTGTCGACAACACTTTAAAAAGGGACCAACCAATGCTAGTCGGGTAAGTAGAATGTTCTGGATGCAACATTCATGGTCCTTCTTCTCTGTACTCTCTTTTGTAGAACCAAGGGATTGCTTAACCTGGGACAAATCATTGAGAAGGGATCTGTAGGCTCCATGGAAAGAAAAGCCTGGGAAATTAAGAGAACTGTGAGATGTCAATGTAAGAATGTCTTAATTAATTGAATGACCCTGACTAAATCAACAAATGCTCCATAAAATAAACATAGTTAAGTCATTTAAACTTAGAAAAAGAAACAAACAAACAAACAAACAAATAAAAAAATAATAATAATGTACAGTATGATTTGGGTACACTATAATAGAGTACCCAGATGTTTCTTTTCATGTAGCTCATAACTTTCATCACATGTATGTCTGTGGTCCCATAGCACATGAGAAAAGAGTTCAGAAATCCTGAGTGTAGAATGGGACATAGTGAACATAAGCAGATGTACTGAATACACATACACAACACTTGATTCTTGCTTTTCTTGTATACAGAGCAATTATACTTTTCTGAAATGTTATAGCACTAGCCCTGTTTTTTTTTTTCCAATAGTTTTTAAATATTTAGGAATTTGGTAGACACCCTTATCCAGAGCGACTTACATTTTTATCTCATTATACATCTGAGCAGTTGAGGGTTAAGGGCCTTGCTCAAGGGCCCAACAGTGGCAACTAGGTGGTCATGGGATTTGAACCTGGGACCTTCCAAACTGTAGTCCAATGTCTTAACCACTGAGCTGATACCCTACCCCTGATATGTACCTGATACATATCCTTCAGTGACTGACAGATCTGGCAACTGACAGTTAGCGAACGGCAATATGTGTAATAACAAGGGTAAAGTAGTTTTAAATTCTTGCTAGTTTTATGTAGCCAAAATTTGAGACGACAAAAAAGATGTGGTTAATGGACAGTCGTGTAAATCTCTAAAGTTTGTTTTTATATTTGCATTTATTCTGGAGTTCAATCCCACATAGCGTTAAATGGAAGTCTGCTAGGATGTATAATCCCTTGTCCCACACACCAAGTAGTGCCCTTGATCAGGGCTTAAAGAGAAATTCACCCTTGAATTAGCTACATATGTAGCCGTGAATAAAAGAAAATGTATAATTCAGAGATGATACAGAGTGACTTAGAAGCAGTTATTAAGGGGCAATGTGTTGCTTAAGATCATATCAATGTTTTGAATGTGGTGTTTTGACGGTCCGGGTTTGATTCCCTGCCAGGTTCGATTTCCACTTTTGTGTGCATGGAGTTTGCATGTTCTCCCTGTACTTGGTGGGATTCCTCTGGGTACTCCGGTTTCTTCTCTCAGTCCAAAGACATGCAGATTAGGCTAATTGTTGTTCCCTTATTGTCCCTAGTGTGTGTATGTTTGTGTGTGTGCCCTGTGATGGTTGGCAACCTTGTTTAGGGTGTACCCTGCCTAGTGCCCTAGGTCTCCTGGGATAGGCTCCAGGCCCCATGCGACCCTGTATACAGGATAAAGCGGTATAGATAAGTAAGTTTTGACAGGCAGTTGCTCCAATCTATTTTCACCCATGCTTGCAACTGACAGTGGATTTAAAAGTTATCATAGGACCTGTGACATAATGTGATACATATAGTTAAACATCCTAGTGCTGTTACCCTCTATTATTGGCACTATTGGTCAAAACTGTATAATAATGGTTATAGCACGTAGCAGGAGCAGCTCTTTGATGGTTACATGTTGTTATATTGCTGGCTCAGTGGTTAAGAATGTGTTCTGGCTAAAGGGAAGATATGACTGCCAGACTGCCACTGATCAGTCGTTAGCCTGTGTTGCTCATGTCTGCGCTTGGACTGGGTTTTGCCTCGCTCTGTGAGTCCCTGGATAAAAGTCTCTGCCAAATTAATAAAATGTTAATGTACATTATAAATGGGTGTCTTAAAATAAGTAGCAGTATCCTCTTGAAATATGTGATACAGCTCCAGTGGGAATATCAGATGAAAAACCTGTACTAAACGCATATTAACCTGCTACACAAAGCAACAGCCTAATAACACTAACACAGAGAGAGAGAGAGAGATGAAACGAGTAACTGTCACTGCTCTTGTTTCAGGTCCCTTCTCCCCTTACCTTCTCAGTATATTTAATGATCAGCTAAGATGTGATTGCAGTCGTCCCCTTAATGATCTACTCGCAAGCACACACAAGCATACACACACTTCAATTAGCAAAGCAGCTTTATACCAAATGCGTTAACAGAAAATTTAGGATTGTGAAGGGTCGACAGGGGTACTGTTGCCTTTTGCAGATTGCCATGTGACAAATTATAAGCACTGAATTTTGATTGCACCTCAATAATGTTTGAGATTGAAAATGTGTAGCCTCCAGCAGCTAGAAGCTTTTTTTTATTTATTTTTTTAAAAACTGCACTACATGTGTTCACAATCCAGTATCAAAGTATATGCTCATACATATTCAAGATAATAAAAGTGCAGCAGATTAACTGCAATCACTTTTTTCCCTTCCTATTAGGAATGTATTCATCCTAGTAGGCCATCTATAATATCGTAATGTGTCTTTGAATTTATAACACATCCCTGGTCTACGCGTACTAACATCAAATCCAGATTAAAGAGCTCAGCAAATGACTCCAGCTATCTCTCATCATAGTCCTCTTTCTGACAACGCTATAAAAATCTATTTAACGGCTATTGTTAAAGTGTGGATCAATTGTGAACGGCTGCAGGGTCGTATCTCTTTCGGTCAACTTCAAAAAATCCAATTGATCTGCTAAAATCCGGGCTTGGGGAGAGGCATGCGAGCGCACTCCACTGATAGTCTATGGCTCTGAAGCCATTTTATCCCTCTTTAAAGTAATCACCTCCATTACCATTTATCAGTCTGTCCATCAGGGGAGCGGCATTGAACATTTGCTCCGCGCTGGGTGTTGAAAGGAGTCGGCATTGCCGGCTCACTGGAAACACGTCTTTCTTGTCACAAAGCGGACGATACAAAAGGTCAACTTGGTATGCTTCCAACGTGGTGCGATCTGAAGCATGGTACGTAAAATCCCACGAATGTAGGGAATGCATGATTCTTGCTGGGAGTGTATCACCGAGCCAGAACTCATACTGTTTCATATGCCATATACTGGAGTGTGCCAGGGCTTGGCATGGAAGTGCACTTTGGAGTCAGCCTGTGTCCAACGCTGGCATGCAGGGCACACCAGGCCATGACCAGGCTGGAGTGTAATGCTGGGCAAAATGCGATTAGCATTGGACAGTGTTCCACAGACATCCTACCTCTACCAGACTAATTTAATTAAACCAGCAAACAAGAGTTTATATCCTTTTTATGACTGGAGGGAATCACTGGATTGGAAACACGGGGCATGGGCAAGCTTTGTTCTCTCTCTCTGTGTGTGCGTGACTGATTAACAATGCCGAGTGCTGCCATTCTCTATTCTCTCAATATTTAAAAAGAACCTTCTGTTACAGTGTATACTGTATATATTTCCACATCTGCAAGTGATTACATCTATTACTTTATAGAATACGTTAAGAGAAATATTAAACATTTACCTACCAAACTTTGACCTGTAAAGATTTTATACTCTGAAATATGATATCGATGACACATTTATTTTCTATACGATTTATGCAAAGTAAATTTGTTCCCCTTATCAAAAGCTAATCAGAATCTTACAAGGAAAAAAAGAAATGCACTTTAACAAACAACCCATGACAAATGTCTCTCAAAGTTCTCAATTTTCTCTTCATTATCAAGCCCTAAATCATCATCCATGCTGGATCACAGCTCTTTCGGCTTTTTTATCACTTCTTAATAGACTCAAATGAAATGATCTCGTGACGGTTTCCTGCCAATGCAAATTAGTGCGGGTCAAGGGTCATGAGCTTACACACCCCTCACCAGGAGCTCCAATTTGCCCATGCTGCACCATACTAATAGCTTTAATGATTATTGTCAGCTTCGCATTAATGTCCTTGAAGGCAAAAGCAGTTGAACGTACTGTCAAATTAGATTTGTCAAAGGACGGGTCATGAAGATCACGCTAGTGGAATGAGAATGAGAACGAAAACAACTTTTTATTTTTTAACAGTTGGAAATTCAGAGATAAAGGTTTGTGCATTCAGAATCCTGCAGAATTTTCAGCACTTTCTTCGTGTTTAAATTCCTACTGAAGTGAACGCAAGCTGTGAGGTGAGTCATTTTGGCAACTTGCAGGAATATTCTGGCTTTTAGATATTCATCAAGAGCGTATGACACATTTCATTTTTTTTTCACTGTATGAACTTGTTTTTCAAAAGATTGCAAACTGTGTTCAAAGATCAATATGAGAGCCTGTTTTTTTAAAATATTGTACTTTTTACTGTTACAGTGACATCAGTATCTGTATGTTATTTAAGCGAAGTGGGCCATATTGAAAATGGAACATTGTTTTAACTCACTTTAAAAGAGCTTTGTTGACCTTAAAATGTTGATCCAGGCAGAGACTAGGCAAATGTCATTCTTGAGGGCTCACGGTGTTGAGAAGGCTGTGATTGTGTATTGCCTGCTATATTGTAGAGATTTCTATATTATTTATTTATTTAATTTTTAAGCGTCTGGATATCCGGATTGACTAGTTAAAATGTATATACTGTAGAGAAACAAACTATTAATGGAAACATTTTTTTGTTGCATACAAATGAAACGAGTAGGTGCGTTTACAATGACCATAATGGTCCACTAATAATAACCTCAAAGTTGAAGAAAAATACTCCTTCTTGTCTTACATTTCCAGCAGATTAAATGCTTCACTTTGCGCATGTCGAAAAAAATTACATTCTGATTAAATGCATTGAATCGATGAGATGCGCTGATTAAATGCACATCTTATCGATTCAGTGTCCATTAAAAAGGTTACGTTGGAATATTTAATCGGGACGATTTCAACCCGATTGAAGACATTTTGTCAGTGTAAACAGAGCTAGTGATTACAAAAGCATGATGTAAATATTGCTGCAATATTACTATCTTAGGGCTGTATTCATTGTTGAATATTTAAACATGTGGAGTCAGGATCCAAGACGAAAATTGCAAACCTTAATCACTGCCACTGACGTAAGCATTATATAGATGTTATGTAAGAGGCTGGACTTTGCTTTAAAACAAAGCTGACGCTCAACTGACATTTTTCTTTCCCGATATCGACTCGCTGTTAAGTTCAGCGCCGCTGTCTGACAGTTTAATGGAACCGCAATATGCCATGCAGTAATTTAAGTTATGCGCCTTAAATACACACACTCACACATAGTCCATAAAGTTCCACTCAAGTTTATTACATAAATATGACACCAGGCGGCACGGTGGTGTAGTGGTTATCACCGCGGCCTCGCACCTGTAGTTTCCCGTCTTTGGTGGGTTTCATCCGGGTACTCCTGTTTCCTCCCACAGTCCAAAGTCATGCAGATTAGGCTAATTGGTGCTTCCAAATTTTCCCGTTTTGTGTGTGTGTGTGTGTACGCTGAAATCGATTGGCACCCAGTCTAGGGTGTTCAGCACCTAGTGCCCAAAGTCTCCTGGATGAATAAAAAAAAATGAGGATACCGGTAATTATGTTATTAACTTATTATAATTGATTTAGAGTCTGTGATTCCTTCTTTTTTTGATACATGAAGAACATCAGATGAGACACTGTAGCTTAAACAGAGACATTGATTATCTCGAGAACTGAATTTTAAATGGATAAAATTATGACCTTATAGTGAGTTGTGAACATAAAAGGTGAATTCACTTCAAATTAGATTCTCATTCAATCCATGGGCCTGCCTTAGATTAACCGCTATACTGTAAATTAATCATTTTAGCACACCAAAATAGCAAATTAGAAGTGTGATCGAGTAGCCTTTAATTGAGTAAGTGATCTTCATTTGATCCGAATTCATCCAGTGCAGCTATTATGGAGGAAATCTCTGAGAGATCTAAACTAATAACCACCAGTGTTGTAGGGTTAAAATTGGTTAACGAGCAATGGTAATGACTGCACAGATCTACAGATGTGCTAAAGATTTTGCAAAAAAAAAATTTTTCGATTCAAGATGCATATCTAATATCTGAATTATTTAAGGAGACACAGCGAGTCAATTTCCGTTCACAATCTGAGTGAAGGTGATCCGAGCTGAGGCTTTCTCTCCAGGTTTTCAGGGTGCTTACTCACCTAATGGTTTAAATGGTCTTTAGAGAGATGTAGATGATTATGATCAAGCGCTTTTGAGGTGTTAAACACAGAAGCGCTGATGAAAAGGTCAATATTATCTCTGTTCCATGTGAGACAGGAGGAGGAACAGGAAGGAAGGAAGGGGGAGGGCTCTCGGCCTGCCTATTAACATTTATGAATAATTTAAGCAGGCATGCCTGGCCATGGTCCAGACACATCATTTCCTAATTGCAATCAAAGAGAGGAAGTAGGATGATGCAGTGCGATGGATGTCTGGCAGCTTGGGATCACACAGCTCTGGAGGGCAGTTTTGTGATCGGAAGCAATAAACATGGCATTTCGTAGCTTTCTGGCTCAGTGTGGCTGATTGTCGTAATAAAAGTCGATAATAAAAAAAAAGTGCACAATATATGCTGGGAGTTTCGGTATTTTGTAAATAATTTGTTGCTATGTGTCAGTAGTTTGGTGTTAGAGCACTTATAAGCAGAGCACTGACATTTATTCAGCAATATTGGGATGTTCAAATAGACATCAATAACAATTGAGCAATATCACACAAGCTGGAGTGCTGTTGTGGAGGTTATCGTCACACCTGTGATGTTGTCAGATCTGCAGTATCACAGCCATGATATTGCTTTTATATTGCTTTTTAATTCAACCAGTTTTTTTTTTGAAATAATTATTAAATAAACAAAGTGTTGTTTAAGACGACAATGTTATCAGATGTGTTTTCATGCTGAAAGTGCTTTCGTGACTGGTTTTCTGGGGTTTGGCAGGCAGCTGCTCATCCATCACTAACCCATGTTGCAACCAACTGTTAGTGTAATTTACAATTGTGGAACACCTGGGATGCAGAGTGATACCATATAGTTAAACAGCCCAGTGGTGTTAGCATGAATTATCGCCACTCCTGGAATGCCTCTCATCCAATCAGATTGCTTAGTTGGAACTATATATATATAACAGTTATTTCCTACCAAGTAATCTGAGGGGGAAAGAGGTGGTCCATGAGTGGTGGTGATAGAGCATAACTGCACTGAGATGTTTAAGTATATGTATCACTCTGCATCACAGGTACTTAATTACACTGTCGGTTGCAAAATGGGGATAGTCGGTCAGTATGCAGTAGTAATGGGAGAGCAGCTGCCTGCCAAAACCCTCATTTAAAACCAGTCACAGAAGCACTTACCACAATAAAACACATCTGATCAGGTTATGTTATCTTAAACAGCACTTTGTAATTGATTCTAAGTTGTTACAAATTGCCTCTGACACTCAGAAACTGTTGCGCTAGAAAGCTAACTTTTAACCCAAGGCTGATATCCCTCTTACACCCCTTTCTAACACCTTATCAGGGGCACTACTTGGTGTGTGGAACAAGGGATTGTACACCCTAAATAGTGCACAAGCTTTCCATCCATTTTATGCCTGGAATGCTGGAAGTTAGCTGATATTCTTAAGTGAAATAAATGGAAATACAAAGTAAATCACGGGTCTGTCCAACATCTAAATGGTTAGTTCTCCTCAATTTCGGCTACATGCAGTAGTACCAGAGAGAATTGAAACTACTTTCACTGTTGTTAATTTCACTAACTGTTGGTCGCCAGCTCAATGCCAGTTCCACCAGTCATGGAAGGATATGTGTTGGCAGAGCAAAACCTTTATGGTATGGTATTGGGTATGACGTTGGTATGGTATGATATTAGCTCAACAGCATCATGCACCATCCAGAGTGGCCACTGGAAGAAAAAGCACTTAAACCTTTTTGACACTTTTTGCTGTCCATTATGTTTAAGTAAAACCTTTATCTTGATATTTAACTTCATCTTTTATGCAAAGCTGGGCCACTGCAGGGGATTTTCATATAACAGCTTGGCTTTTGTACTCATGCCTGTAATTTCTTTGATGCAAAGCACTTCCTGAATATGGCTTGTAAATTATTTGCTCACATTTATCTGTCTGATGCTTTTACACTATTAGACTTTGTATACTGTACATGTATCATTCATATCAATTTAAGCCTTAATAATGACACACAAGCTAATGTGAGTGGAAAAAAGAGTGATATCTTGCAAATGTGGACATTTGATCTACTTTCCTGTCATTGTGGCTTCTTGGGCTACAACAGAAGTTTAACCCAGTTGCACTACCTCCCGATATTAATGTGCACCTTGGTATTAACCTGATGTCCTGTGAATCTTTCTGCTGAGCAAAAAAAAAAAAAAACGCTTCACCCCCTATTTGTTTATGTTTTTCTGTCCATTTACAGTAGATATTCATATTTACACAAATATGGCTTACTACATATAAAAAAGCTGGAGATTTCCCCAATCTGTGCCAGCCACTAGTAATATTACAGCAATTATTTTTCTAGTATATTGTATAAGACTTTTTTTTAGTCAGCATAAATTGTCAAGCATCTGTTCTACCCTGATGTTAGAGCTGTTACCTTGTGAACTTTGATTTCCATGGTTACTGTGTTAATGCACATGTATTTCCAGTCACTGGAGCCAACCCTACCGCCACCAGTGCTTAACGTATATGATTAAGCTGGCATGAAGAATCACCTATGGCAAGGATCATTCTGACAAGCATCTATAGAGAAATATTTAACATCTACTTGTATAATAACACAGCACTGGTTATAATGTGCTCTATAACAGCAGCTCTGACAGTAGTCCAAGTCACATGTTGACATAAATGCACTTAGAAGTTCTAAGAAGTCACCATTGCTATAATTTTAGATCTTTAGCTTCAAGATAGAAATCAGAGAGGCTGGTAAGGGAAGTGTTGTTAGCTGTT
This sequence comes from Heterobranchus longifilis, assembly GCA_028570985.1. Taxonomy (NCBI): domain Eukaryota; kingdom Metazoa; phylum Chordata; class Actinopteri; order Siluriformes; family Clariidae; genus Heterobranchus; species Heterobranchus longifilis. The sequence continues at coordinate 21,325,897 of JAOVVB010000050.1, read as the reverse complement.
ATACAAGGGTAAGTCAAAAATTATGTGCACTCTGGCTGTAGAATTTATTTTTATTAACTTTTAGCAAAGACAAGTACAAGGGGGTATCGAGAAGTTTCAATGACCCGTCCTTCATGTCAAGGATCATTACCAGTGACGAAACTTCGGTGTATGGGTAAGACACAGTTCAAGAGCCCATCATCTCCATGACCGAAAAAGGTGAGGCAGGTCCACAGCTCGACCAAGTGCATGCTTATCATCATTTTCAGCAAATCACAAGTGGGGCATCCATTTTTGTTCGCACCGCAGTTACAAATGCAACCGATGCAACACGTTCACACCTGCACAGCAGTGACTGGACAAGAGAAGTTATAACCGGAGTTTGGATGATTTTTGACTCACCCTCTTGAATAAATAACAGTTAATAATAATATACTACTGGATATTGTACAACATTAAATGTAAAACTATAAAACAATAATGTAAAAAATAACAACAATTTTTTTTTAAAAATAGAAAACAATCTAATTTGAGTTAGTAACAGTAGTTACAGTTTTATATTAGAATGCATCATACCACCTTGTTATTGATAATTTTTTGATCAACAGCTAAATTTTGGGGAAAAAATGCTTTAGGATCAATATCTACATGTATATAAAATAGATGGTTATCTAATGACCTCTGGGGGTGTACTGTGGTGTCTGGCACCAGGATGTTGGCAGCAGATCCTTTGGCTGATGTGGGTTGTGGGATGGAGCCTCTGTCATTTGGACATTTGTCCGGTGCATCCCATTACTTTGTAGGCCGGGTTGGCCTTGGGCGCTTTGCCTGCTGGCCCCAATGTGTGGCCTGCTCTGGTACACTGGTTGTTTTAGTGCCTTTGTGTCATGACCAGCATTATCTTTTTTTAGTGATTTGTGCTGCTTTAGCTTTTCTGTTGAATCAGTCTAGTTAACCTGGTCCCAATGGACATGGGTAAGAAGTTCCCATAATCCTATCACCAGTTTATTTTATAGCAAGTGTTAATATTTTGTTATGTTAATGTAATGATTGGTGTACTGTGTATATAGGATATATATCAGCCTTTTAGCCTTTAAAAATTTTTTTGTTCTTGTAAAAAAATTACCATATGGTTAAAATTCCCGTCCAAGTTTAACATTTTAATACGGATGTTTTCTTTATGAATGTACAGACATAATAGCGTTAAAGAAACTAGCAAAAAAGCATAGGCTGATGTTTTCACCAGCAGTATTTTCATGCATTCCACGCCGAATCTGAAGAGATGATTATGATAGCATTTTAATTAACTTTGTCTTTAAATGAGTCCAGTGTGCTAAATGGTGTGTTTGTTTGCAAAGTCATGGATTAAACACGTTAAAAGAACAGAGAGTGTGCAAATGCGTTTCTGACTTTTATTCAAATCAACAACAAAGAACGCTTTGTCTTGCAAAAATAATCGTGCTCCACAAAACTATTCAGAGGATGCATCTAAAGTCATTGTCATGAAGACAATTTGGATGATTCATGCTTTGTCGGAAGTGGGAGAGCCTCTGCATTAATATCGGAGTTTATAAGTGTGCATTTAGAGTTCGATTAAGTGATACGCAGCATGAGAGTCTTAGCCAATTAAATAATAGGGTTAGACAAATCATCATGTGTGTTTCAAATTTTCAAAACACTGCTTACAGTTGCAATTAAATGCAATTAAGTAGAAACATCATAATTAAGCTTGCCATGAACAAATTTGGGCTAAATCATGTAAATTTGTACATCATCCCAATTATACCAAACATACTTTTTAAACGTCCATAATTATTTATTGATTGTCCTGAGTATATCGAGATTATCCTTAATTTTTATGAAGTTGCACCCGGAAAATTGGAAAAAGGAAAGTAAAATAGTACTACCTTCATTAACATGCTGTATCTGTGATTTTCCACAACACAACTTTGTCCACTCTGATGAGGAAACCTTGGCATGTTGTACAAACACTAAACAGCACTGCAGGCTATTGTCTCAAAATAATGCAACTTGCTATTTTTTGCCCGAGTGCAATTATTTCTGCATAACTGACTTGGGAATGTGAGGCAATTATTTCTACCGGCTAATTATTCATTTTCATAATAAAGGTAATTTTTTACACAGCAATTATGAGCCGAATCAATGCAGCAAACCTGATACCAACCTTTTTTTCCTCCCTTCCTTTTTTTGTGTGTCTGTGTGTGTGTGTGTGTGTGTGGTCTGGCTTCAGCAGACAAGGCTAATGGGTGGCAGGTCTCTCTTGAGCACGAATGGCGTCATATCTTTAACCACGTTGATACAGTCCCTGATGATGGGACACACACTCAGGCAGGCCGTGCAGCTGTCTGTGATTACAGGGAGATGGGTCTCAGGATCAAACTTAATAGCCTGCAAAATAGTGGAAAGGGGAAAAGGGAGCATGGGGGGTATTACATTATGGAAATTATCCATTCTCTATAGGAGGATTTCCCCTACTTCTCAAAGAGCTTTTAAAGGAACGGGATCACAATAAGGAAATTTAACACAAAAACAGGATTGCAGTGTCCTTAAAGTGACGCACAAAAGAGCTGGTGGGGAAAAGGTATACATACAGTATGTACGCATATCTACTAATGTTCTAATCTTTTGTATAGGCTACACACAGTATGACATCACTCCTATTGTATGCAATCCAATAACTCATATTCATACCACAGCTAAAGCTCACTCAGTTCTGCTATGCAGTAAATCAGCACTGAACTTTTCACTGTCTGCTTTACTTTGCTTGTCTGCGTTTGTGACATATGCATCTTTTTACATTTTCAATTTCAATTTCACAATGGCCTAACATTTCTGTGTACTTTATACTCTGTGTAATACAGTCACCTCACCTATACTTACTTATGTACTTTTCCTATGCAACCTTTATCACCTTGTTAAAGAATTCATGGCATGATGTATTTCCATATCAGATAAGTTTTCCTATTTTTTTTTTTATATTATTGCACGTTACGCAGCATTTGCACTCGTCTGTATCAATGTGAGCCTGGAAGCTGCTCCTCATCTTCTACAGTACTTCCTGGTACTGCTGATGTGTTTGAGAGTTTGCGCAATCACATCTTGAACACACAAGGAAATGCCCACAGGAAATACCAAAAGAGCGTCTTAATTAAAGCGCTGTTCAGGAATGACTCCATTTCAGTTTGTCTTTGTTTCTGTGGAGGCAAACTTTCTCCCTAAAGATGTTTCTCAATCCCAGCTGTTTATTAAAGTCTGGTTTATAAGACAGAAGTTAATACAGGAAATTCAGAACAAAGAAGCCCGAACAAATAAAGATTTGGGGTGGCTTTCTTGTAGGGATGGCCAATACCATTAATTATCTTTTTTAATCCGATACCAAGTAATACTGCGGCTAATATTATACCGACAGTGGGATCAGTACTTCAAAAAGTCTTCTTGTGGTCACACAAAACAGGAAAACTGTTTGGTTGGTGGAAAAAAAATAAATAAAAAAATTTATTTTACTTGAAAGCTTTGACATTAGTCTGGAAAACTATTAAGGAACAAATTTCTCTGTTTTGTTTTCATTTTAATAAGAGCAATTAGAAAAACACAGCCTCAATTAGGTTTAAGAATAGGGAAGTAGAAGCAGAACAATGCCGTGAAATGATACGTCAATGAACAGATACGCTGACGAAAACAATAACTATTGTTTGTTGGTAAATATTTTATAATACAAAACACTTTTTTAAAATAAACTAAATATTTTAAAAACCATTTTAAATCTTTAATCACCATACCATGATATGTTATCAGTAGCCTACAGGGCCTAGGTATAGCCTATCTAATGGCACATAGTAATCTAAATCATAACGTCATCGTATTAGGCTAATACTGTACATATTCCAAATAACCATCGCCATATTTCAGGGTTTAAAATCCGTTTTTTTTTTTAATCACATGCCATGAAAATGGACATAATAATACAACAAAAACTGCCCCAATATACCTGAATTCTGCCTACACTTTGAGCAATGAGCACAATATTCTGCCACAGCATTTCCTGCTTACTTTTCAAATGGCTAAAATAATCTGGTATTATTACTGGATACCTGGACAGCATCCATATCTCTGTAAAGCTTCTGTCAGATGTGGGATGATCTACCTGTGTTGTCTCTGCTTCTCCTCATTTCTGCTGTAACTCCTTATGTGCTTTTGTGTGGCAGTTTTCCATGTATATTATTAGATTTACGGTATTACCACAATACCCTACCAACATTTGACATATGTGACATCTTTGGAGGGTTAAATAGATCCAAACAGTGCTTCGTTTTCTTTCTGCCTTTGCGTGACTCACTAACGTTTCTCTGCATGCCTGAATACTGCCTGCAAAAGTAGATGCCTAAACAGTAATGTAAAAACAATAATGGATAAAATTTTGACAATAACCTAACTACGTAACCACCGCCTGATATCGATCATTTAATATGAAGATCGAATTTCAAAACTGAACCATAAGGATCAGTATGTCCACATATCAGAGAAAGGTTTTCATATATGAAATATACTGTATAGTACACTTACACGCGACTTTGTTACAGTAGGTACACCTGTTTATCTGCTTGTTAACGCAAATATCTTATCAGCCAATCATATGACAGCAACTCGATTTATTTAGGAATGTAGCCATGTTCAAGACAAACTGCTGATGCTCGGTTCAAATCTGCCAATCTGTTCAAAGTTTCTGTTCAAAGACAAATAAGAAAATGGTTTCAATTTGTTAGAGAGCATAAAGATTCACCCTATACCACAGCAATGGGTGTGTCAGGGTAAGAAGGAAAGCATGTGAAGCGATGCACTGATCATGCATAGTGAGCACTGTACAAGACTCTGGATGCAGTATTATGATCTGGTGGTTGCTTCAGTTGGTCAGCAGTAAAGTCAGCTGAATGACCAGGTTATCACATCTATGGACTTTTTCTTCCCCAATGGCACAGGTATATTCCAGGACTCAAATTGTAAAAGAGTGGTTCTGGGAGCACGAGGGATCATTTTCACACATGAACTGGCCAACAGAGTGTGTGCTGTAATCAAAGCTGAAGGTGATTGAATGAAATGTTTGAGTGTGCAACCTTTTTTGGCCAGGCAGTGTATAATTAAATCCTATGTTCGACACATACATTTTTATTATATTAAAAAAAAAAAAAAAGAACTTTGAACATTTTGAACTTAGTAAAATAGATAAAAACAGGCAGCAAGATGGAACCCCATGGGTGACTCTGGGATTTGTTTGTATCTGAGAACAAAGCCTATGGCTTAATCATGTAAAAGGTAATAAAACCCACACCACAATGTAATATGCTTTTATATTCAAAAATCTAAATATATTGCAATAGCATTTCACTATATTACATTTCCGTGAAGCTGCTTCACTAAAACAATATCTGTAGTTTAAATATGCTGAAAGTCACAGTGTTGTCTCTTTCCGTTGGGATACAAATATTTATTTTCCTGCTCGGTTTTACTGTCTCATTCCCCTTTGTATTTTCACCCAATGCAAATGTCACCGCACTAGAATAATCTACTTCCTGAAAGAACGATCTATAGAAGAGTGGAGCTGAAAGATGCTGGAGGACATGAACATGCTCTTTTACATTAACGCTTTTCTCCAGTGTGTTAGTTTTAAGAACAATTGAGATGTCTGCTTCTCTCTGTATCTCCTTGTCTCGAGCCACAGGCTGTGCTTGCTACGATCAAAACCTGAAAAGCTCCATGATACATGGAAAAAAGGCTTACATTTAGAGTCTTTTTGACTACACCACATTTACACTTACATTTACACCGTTTGGGAGTCGTCCTTATCTAGTGGGATTTACACAAAGGCTATGTAGTCTTCATTGGAAAAGATATTATTATGCTAGAAGAAGTAGTAGGCCAGGTTTTATGAGTACTTTAAATCTGACGTTCTGTTAGACAAAGCATAGTGCAATGAGTTTTGTTGCATACAGGTAAATAAAAACAGTTCAAGTACAAGTATGTGTTGTATATACATGGGTTGAAGAGTTAAGTCTTCGATTTTCATTTGTCGACTTGATTTGTTCAGACAGTGAATTGGGAACGTCTAGGGAAGGCTCTTGTCCAAGAGGCCTTCAACTCCCACCTCCAGCAGAACTTTTCCAGCATCCCTGTAGGAGCTGGGGACATTGAATCAGAGTGGTCAATGTTCAAAGCTTCTATTGCTGAAGCTGCAGCTGTGAGCTGTGGTCTTAAGTTTCTGGGTGCCTCAAGGGGCGGTAACCCTCGAACAGTGTGGTGGACACCTGTGGTTAGGGAAGCTGTCCGACTGAAAAAGGAGTCCTTCAGGGATATGTTATCCCGGTGGACTCTAGAAGCAGTTGCAAGGTACTAGCAGGCTTGAAGGACAGCAGTCGCAGTGGTAGCAGAGGCAAAGCTCGGAGAATCCATGGAGAAGGACTTTTGGGTGGCACAAAGATGCTTCTGGAAAACCATCCAGCACCTCAGGGGGGTGAAACGGGAAACCACCCAAGCTGTGTACAGCAATGATGGGACACTGCTGACCTTGACTGAGGAGGTAATCGGGCAGGGGAACGAGCACTTTGAGGAACACCTGAACCCGACTAATTCACCCTCTGTTGCAGTGACAGAGCTGGAGGGTGACGGGGCGGCGGCATTGATCTCCCTGGGCGAGGTCACTGAGGTAGTCAAACAACTCCACAGTGGCAAAGTCCCGGGAATTGACGAGATCCGTCCGGAAATGCTGAAGGCTCTGGGTGTTGTGGGACTGTCTTGGTTGACACGCCACTTTAACATTGCGTGGAAGTCCGGGACAGTGCCCAAGAAGTGGCAGACTGGGGTGGTGGTTCCCCTTTTTAAAAAGGGGGACCAGAGGGTGTGTGCCAACTATCAGGGCATTATACTACTCAGCCTCTCTGGGAAAGTGTACTCTAAGGTGCGTGAAAAGGAGGCCGATTATCAAACCACAGATTGAAGAGGAACAATGTGGATCCTGTCCTGGTTGTGGAACAGCGGACCAGCTTTTTACTCTTGCAGGAATCCTGGAGGGGGCTTGGGAATATGACCATCCAGTCTACATGTGTTTAGTAGATTTGGAGAAGGCATATGATCGAGTCCCTCTGGATTTTCTGTGCGAGGTACTGCGGGAGTATGGAGTGAGGGGGTCACTTCTCAGGGCCATCCAATCCCTTTTCGCCCAAAGTGAGAGCTGTGCTGTATTGTTTACCAGTGATGGAACATCGGATCGTGAGGTTGGCCAAAGAATAGGAGCAGTGGGGGCGATATTGCAGTCGCTTTACCAGACTGTTGTGACGAAAAGAGAGTTGAGCCGAAAGGCAAAGCTCTCAATCTACTGGTCGATCTTCGTTCCAACTCTCACCTATGGTCATGAGCGTTGGAAAGGAGTCAGTTGAGGTGGTTCGGGCATCTAGTAAGGATGTCACGAGGACGCCTACCTAGGGAGGTGTTCTTGGCACGTCCAGCTGGAAGGAGACCAGGGGGCAGATCAAGGACTAGATGGAGAGATTATATCTCCACACTGGCCTAGGAACGCCTTGGGATTCCCCAGTTAGAGTTAGCTGAGGTGGCTGGGGAAAGGAAAGTTTGGGGTTCCCTGCTGGAACTGCTACCCCCGCGACCTGACTTTGGATAAACGGTTGAAGATGGATGGACATTTGGGACATTAAAGGAGTTCCAAGGAGGCCAGCATTTTAACCGTAAGGCAGTCCGATTATGGCTCCGGCATACTGACTTTCTACATTTGGTATCCAAGCACTACTAAAACACTGAGATGAGTGCATTAGTGCAGCAGGGGATTATATAGAGGAATTGAGGGAGTTTTTACCTTCATAACAGTGTTGTGTTATTCTTCACAAACAAAAGTCCTGGTTTGATTTGAACACCCACATGATTAACATTTTGAGCTGACAAGCTTACTTACCACACTTCTGCACTGACAGTAAAGCTTTTTGAACAACCCCATAAATTCCTGGAAGTCTACAGCTAGGGAAAAAAGAAGAGAAAACCTCAGTAACCATACTGCAGCCCACTGTGTCTAACACTCACACATACAAGACACATGCAAGGACAAAACAAAACAAAAACAAGAGCAGAAACAAGAGTACTTACAATTATTTACATCTTTGGTTCCAAGTTCATCTGCCACAAATTGTTCTAGCATACCTCTTCATTTAGCAGCAGTACAGACATGCACATACACAGACACACAAACAGAGTCTTTAGAAGTTGTTCTTACATTAGGAGAATTCTGTCTATGGGAAATTAATGAAAAGTTATTATTTGTTCATAATTCCTAAAGAATATTTGAAATGATGTTGGAGAGTAAATTACATTTGTCGCAAAAAGTGAGTTTGTGGAAAATTGATAATTGCTTTCTTACCGTTTAGCTTTAGGTTGTGACAAAGTCATAAAAGAGGCCATGACCACAGTTGTGGTGGAAACCTCACACACTTGATTTCATAATCATTCACAATGTGTTATAAGTAGCCAGATTTTATATGGGTCAGCCATAAGCTCAGATCATACGCAGTTTTACTAAGATCAGATAGGGTTAGGTTTGACTCGTCTTGTGGCTTCTTGGTGTGCACGTCTATCTAAGGCATCTTACCTGCTAAAACTGGGGAAAAGCTCCTGAAAAACGCCAAGGACTTCATCTCTGCCCAAACCACCATTTCTATCCTAGGAAAAAAAAAAGCACAGATGTTATAAACCTTTAATAAAAATTATTTAGGCTATGAGAAATGACAGAACAAATAAACAAATAAAACCTGACCCGGCCAATATGCATTTCTAAATACGTTGTTAAAAATTACAACATTAAGAAAAGTACAGAAAAGTGCAGAATTACCTTGCGTCTGCAATCGAATTTCTTTTGTGCTTCGGCGATCTGACGAGGAGACGGTTCCTAAAATATCCAGCCATTTTTGAGTTATTATTTATTAAAGTTAAACATTTTAGACATTCTTGCATGAGGAATAAAATGTAATATTATTTTCCTATGTAAGGCTGCACTGAAGTGATTTACTCCTTATATCACAGCAACTGGACAATTATTTATTTTTAATCAACTGAAGAAAAGGCAGGTCAACATTTTTCATCCGTTTGACATTGCATAACTTTCATGAAAATGAAATTATATTAGCTATAAATCTCTTTTTTTTAAATTATAAATTTTTTACATAAAAACTCAGCGTATTGCGAGTTGTTACAGAAGCAGTAATAAATCAAAATTAACGCATTGATAAGAACCCAAGATTCGCAATGCAACTGGAACTACTGTCAGAGCAGCTGTGATAGGATATTAAACAGCGCCTCCTGACCATATTTAAAAACACAGCAGTACTACTCAAGGCTACATCTACGAGAGGTCTAAAGACACAGAATAAGACTTCATGATTTACCACAGAGTCTGGTAAAGCCATACTGATATAAACTACTGAGCAAAGTTACCAGATGCACAGAAGTAGGACAAAGTTGTTTTGCAAAATGTAGCTGAACAGGAAAGAATTCTTTTACACAATTCTAAACACCTTAATTTACATCCTCCTTCCTTTGTGTGACCTAAATTATCTAGCTGGGGCGCAAATGTGCGCGCGCGAGGGGGTAAAGATGAATCTTTATCGTGAGATGAATCAACCTGAGATCAACCACATCTTAAAGGGTTGAAGAGCGGGTTTTAATAGAAGACTGGATTTCATTCTAATACTGTAGCTCATCTTTCATTACTGTATACCGTAGGTGTATAAAATAGGTTAAACATATACAGATGAATTACCTTGGGAATGTGCGTCACTCGATCTGCCTGTGAGAGAGAGAGAGAGAGAGAGAGAGAGAGAGAAAGAAATTGGGGAGATGAGAGAATAGTTTTTCTTAAATTACTACATTCAGCAAAAAAATTAATAAAAATAGTCAGAAATGACATTTACCTCTGAGAAAATGGAAAACTTCTCCTTGTTTCTGCCTCTCTTAATTAATTCAAGGAGCAGAGGCGTGCTCTTATTCCCGTCACACTCAGAGAAACCAAGCTCCTTGGACAAACTTTCCCGGCTGTCCAGTCCATTTACCTAAGCCAAACAGGGAGGATTCAAAATATTACTACTCATACAAAATTTCAATTCTATGATATTACTTGAACTAAATTTCACATCAAAAAAAGTTTTTTATATTTTCTATATTTGTATAATCTTTATTATAATTTCATATTTTATATTCTTTATTTGAATATTTTCCTTTTTATACTCTATTTTTCTTTTTTTTTTAATTGTAGGTCACGGGCGGCCGTACAAGCATTCCACTGCATATCATACTGTGTATGACTGTGTATGTGACAAATAAAATTTTAATTTAAAGTGTTTCAAATAAGTGTGGTTGGTTTAAAAAAATGCAAAGTTTTAAAAAGACCTAAAAGTTTAGGGGTCTTGGTAAAGTTTAAACACAGTGCCTGATAAAATGCTCTCTTTACATTTAAGGGTGTTTTAAGATGCCATTATCTATAGCAGTGGTTCACTTTGTCCTGGAGGACCCCCTGCCTTGCACATTGTAGTGTTTTCCCTCCCCCCCATCACACCCACTGTAATTCAGAGAAGGTGATTAATTAGCTGATTAGTTAAATTAGATGTTTTGAGAGCTGAGAAAACACTAAGGCTGTGCTCAGATCAGCTAGTAGTTCCCTACAAAGTGGACTGCACAGGGGATGCAGCCATGTTGAATAAGATTTCAAACCACAGGGAGAAAAACTTCACAGTTCAAAGGGAACTGCTAAAAGTGAAGGGAACACAGAACAATGGCTTATCACCTCGCCGGAAGTGGACAAGTAAAATCGGCAATTGTCCCAAAAATACAATGAGCTCGATGTGCATTCATTTCATGCACCATTCATCATTATTAAGGATGAAATAAAATGTATATTACAAAACAATTATCATTTGTAATTAACCAACATATCTGTAATACATTTTTTTATTACATATGGTTATTAATCTGAACAAAAGTAATTCTCTTTACAAATGACAACATCCATCATATAAATAATCAAATCACATTTACTGACAAGTCATACACTTGAACAGCAAACGTTTTGTTATATATACACATGTTTTTGTTTGAATATTTATACTATATTTTATTTCAGTAATGTGAAATGTTAACAACAACAGGTATCCATGGTGCTTACGTTAGGGTTGGGTATGTCAGGATAACACACAGAGGAAGTGATGTCTGCATTGGTGTGATTTACACGGTGTTCCAAATGGAGGAGTTTTATCAAGGGATGTTACCTTAAGAGACATTTACTGCACAGGGAGCAGGGAGTTTTGGTTTAAGTACACTGTGGAGGGGAATGTAGGGCAGGGGGAACCACTGAGTAACGTACACAAGTGCTTTGAAGTCTGATGAAGTCAGTTTTCATTTTGTTACACCACAATGGATTTTAAACAGAGCACTCAAGATGTGATTGAAGCGTACATTTTCTACACTTGTGTAGCTTCGTGTACTGTAGATTTAATTCAAGTAGTTTAACAGAAAACACTGCATTAACTGTAGAGATTGGGGGGGGGGATTGATTCAGTTACATATTGTGATTTGTTTGCATGACAATTAGAAATAATACATTGCAGTTTCTCAATAATCCTATGGGTGGCTAAACTCTAAACTATTGTTTTTAAACTACTTTATGTGGTTTAAAATAAATAATCACAATACAAATCAAAGTGGCACATTGTAATCAATGTAATATTGTATCACGTGATCCCTGGTGATTTCTTTACCTAATTAGCCCTGTAGGAATTACAGCAATTTTGGTTTACAGTCTCAAAACTGGACAGCTGATTGATTATTAATTAAATTAGTGGCATATTTCTTAATTATTTCTTGACAAATTAAGAAGATAAAAGGCCTAGAGTTGATTCTAAGTGTTGAATTAGCATTTGCTGGAGAATTCTACATCCTCATACTGTTTTACTGATCAGAAAATAAAACCATGTTGTCGAGGTGAGTCTAGTATTAAAACACACATGCAACTAAATGACAAAACTGACACAGTGATGGTGGTTTAAAAAATAGATTAATGAGTAAATTTATCAATGTTGTTGGAAATAAACAAACAGTCATTTCATGGCACCATGCGACCCGATTAAACAGGCAAGACCGACAGCAGTGACACCTGCTTGTTCTGACATGTTTGTTGATGTGAACCACATCATTTTTTTTTCTGCAGGCATGATTTTCTCCTCTGTTTAGATATTCTTTATGCAGCTGTCAAAATGTAATGAGAAATAGTTTGCCAAATATTGCACAAAGTAGTATGACTTATGACCTTAAACGCAAATATATTTTAAGAAAAAAATGTGGCACCAGGTGCCTTTCATTTCCTCACCACAGATAAGCCATTTCCACTTTTTAGTGAGAAGTATTAAACATCACAATACCGTGTTAATTTCTGGCTGAAAAACTGCCAGGGTGAAGTCTAGATTGAAGACTTGCAGGAAGTCTGTGATTAAACTGGCCACGAGCCGTCCTGCAAAGAATTAGATAATAAGATAGCTGTGGTTAAAAAGTGATTAATTAAAAAAAATAAAAAAATCGTGAAAATGTAACTTACCATCTTTAGTGCTGAGACACTTTTTCAGATTCTCATTTACAAGTGGAGTTTTATTCTAGTGGGACCAAACGAGATGTAGCCGTTATTCAGAATCTTAAACATTCACAGTCATAAATATGTACATGGTAAAAGATTGTCTGTGTTTAGTTACCTCCACTTTGTCTTGCTCCTCTAAGGCCAGAAATACAGCAGCTCGAAGCTCGGCCTGTACACAGACAAGCATTATTATTAAGGATGAAATCAATTCTTAAGCTGTGTTTAATCATCAATCATTTACTATAAGTCATAAATCTGGCAGGAAACACATACAGTATTATATCAAAATATAAAGAAAAAAAAAAATCACCCTAAATTAATTAATCTTAGGCATTAAAATTGGTTCATAAAAAAAAGCCCTGAAATATTTATTTATTATTCCAACAAAAAAAAAAAAGAGAAAACGTATTTTTGTTGTTAAATCTTCTATCGCTGATACTGACTCATTCGTCTACTTTCACAACTAACCAGAATTAAATTTCTTTGCCAAGTTTGTTTGACATACGAGGAGCTTGTGATGGTTTGTGCGCACACAGGATGTGTAAAAAAAAAAACAACAAAAAAAAACATCTAACTAAAATAAATGTGAAATAAAAATAGGATAACAGAGTCAAAAATGTCATATAATGGAAACAATTGTGGAAGCTACCAAAAAAAAAAAAATCCAGGTTTAATGGTTTTAATTTAGTTAATTCGATATTTACAGTACAAATCTTGTAAGTAAACTATGATGGCATATACAGTATATATTTGATGTTGCAGTTCCTTTATTATCCTGCAGGTGCTGCTCTAAACTATTCACACAGCACAGAATAGCATCCTGTGTGGTAGAAGCAAATTATTTGCCAAGTTTATTGTAAATTTTAATGTTTAGACTTGTAACAAAACCTGAAGGTCCCTGGTGATTTCCATCCTTCATTAACCTGCACTTTACCATTTAAAGGAATTGTGACTGGTGTAAGAAGGGAGAGGACTATTGTGTAAGACAATTTTCACACACACACACACACACACACACACACACACAAACAGAATCACTGCTCTCTGACAGAGTCTCTGTCGGCAACTGGAATCTTTAACAAGAAACCTCTCTAATGACACTTGCTTTGAACCATTGGCTCAGTTGTGATCACGTGATTCTCGACAGACAAAGCGCATGCGTACTACTTGTATTTCAAGACCTCGCTTGTTTATCAAGTTAAAATTTCTTTTGCGCGTCTTGCAAAACACTAGCAGACCAAATTACTTTCAATCCAAGGTTTCACTGTATTCATAATCGAGGGTAAAATGGTGAATTAATCATGATATTGATTTGTGGTCATATTTTTTTGAGATTGTAATGATATGAAATAAAATTGATGCAGACACGTAAAAGTAAACTTTTTGATCCGACATGTGCATGATTTGAGGCACTGCATGAAAATGGAAGTATTTTTAAAGATTAATTTGTGCACAGTGACACAAAGTAAGGAAAAAACAAACAAAAACAAAAAACAAATTCCCATGATGGCTCTCTTTCAAACTGCAGTCTGATGTGAACTCTTTCATCAAAAAGTGCCACTTGGTGCCACTTTACATGGTCTCTTCTTTGCAGAAACTCATAAGTTTGCTTTCGTTTCAACTTTGCATCAGCCCTGTTAGAATAATCCTGAATCAGGTTACTGAACAGCAATCTATGAAATATTAGTGAAACATACACATTGAGTTGGAGATTTGTCTTGTCATGCAAGATCTTAGAACTAAATAAAGATTTCTAAATAAAAATCATCATTTAAATGCTCAGCCATTAAATAAATTACACGTGTCTCTGTTTGAAAAAAAAAACTAGCTAATTTATACACTGATTTAAACATAAAATCCTTCTACATATGATTTTATACAGACAAATGAATTAAATCACAATTGAAGGTAAAAATCTAAGCTGAACACTATCTGTCTAAAGAAGTGATGCAGCAGCACTTTAGCCTTTATCCTGTCCAGCGCTCTCATCTGTTCATCTCATGTGGAGTGGTGATGAGAAAAGATGCTCTTACGTTTTCATTTTTAAGATCCTAGGTCAATATTTAAGATAACTAAAACATCTGGGATCTGTCTGTTAAACCCCAGAGCAGCAAATGTTTCACTTCTTTGGGAATAGCAAAAAAATACAGCACCATGCAACAAACTTACACCAGATTCGCAAAACATATGAGGAGTACTTTAAAATGAAATAAAAAAAAAATTGTGTTAAAGGCAAGTTGTCACCTGCATTCGCCCAAACCTAGCCGTTAAAGGATTTTGTTGATAAGCCGAGACCCTGACTACAGTTTGTTGTCATTTACTCTGTCTAGCACACACACAGTTAGCTATAGTTATACTCTAGCATTCACCTTCCCGCCATACCAAAGGCAACACCGGGAGTTAAATATACTCATAAGAAACACAGATATAATTACCTTAATCTTGTTAAGAACGCCATTGTTTTCCAAATTTTGAATCAAAAGGTCTCTAAGCTCCGTATCTTCTTCTGTAGCAGACATCTTTAATTCCGGTCACGTGACAACCTCCTGCCCTCTACCGGTGTTCCGGAGAATGAAGTGCCCTGTTTCCCCTTCAGTGCGCATGTGCGAAACCTTGCCAGTTTTGCCTGATTTTGAAGTTGAAAAAAAAAAAAAGATTTACTAAAAATATCTCTGTTTATTTAAATAATAATAACAATAATAATACATGTCAATGTTATTTTGAGTACAATAAAATGCCTTATATTTGTGAATATTAATGTCTGTATCTCTCCCTCATATCAGTAATGTTTATATGTTCTGTTTATCATTGCATGTTTCTAGGATAATAATAATAATAATAATAATAATAATAAAACTTACTGTCTTTTGCATTGTGTCTGAACTCCTAGTTCATTCATTCATTCACTCATTTATTAATACATACACTTTCTATACTGCCCTATCCTGTATACAGGGTCACGTGCACCTGGGGCTTATCCCAGGAGGCTTGGAGCAATTGCATTGCAGAGCACACACACACACACACACACACACTACAGCGAATCTGGAAATGGCAATTATTGTTATTGACAGGAAAAACATGTAAACTCCATACACACAGACCTGAGACAGAAATTGAGCCCTTGACCTTGGAGCTGCGAGGCACAAAGCAGCTTTAAAGAATAAAAAAATATGGAAATTAAATTGAAAATATGAAATATGATTAAATCATAATTATTACATTCATTAATATTAGTGTTGTTCTGTTCTGATCCCTACAAAGTCATGTTTTGTACTACTGTGTTTCAGACTAAGCCCATTTTCACTTGCTCACTGACTCCTGATGCACGGCTTTCTGTAGGTTTTGGTTTTGTCATATTCTTTTATTTTTTTTATGATTTACTGATGCTCCACAGGATGTTCAAAGTTTAGGACTCCTATGTAATCTAACCCTGACGGTTCCCTTCCAGAACTTTGTCTCAGATTAGTTTGGATCGCAGCTTGATGTATATCATGTTCTCTTACACAATCTACACAGCTGGGAGTGTAACCTGTGATCCCCTTACATTGATCATGTGAACTATTCTCTTGCACCACTCAGAAGCTCCATTTTTATCCTATTCATAAAAAAAAATCTAAATGG
>JAOVVB010000050.1:21298918-21309506 GCA_028570985.1 Heterobranchus longifilis | reverse complement strand
AACTCAGAGTAGAGCCGCTACTCCTTTGCGTGGAAAGAAGTCAGTTGAGGTCGTTTGGGCATTTAGTAAGGATGTCACCAGGATGCCTCCCTAGGGAGGTGTTCTTGGCACATCCAGCTGGAAGGAGACCACAGGGCAGACCGAGGACTAGATAGAGAGATTATATATCAACTCTGGCCTGGGAACACCTCAGGGTTTCCCAGTCAGAGGTAGCTGTGGTGGCTTTGGAAGTTTGGGGTTCCCTGCTGGAGCTGGTACCCCCACGACCCGACTTTGGATAAGCAGTTGAAGATGGATGGATAGATGGATTTGTTCAGACAGCCAGGGGAAGCTTGTTCTGTCACCTCGGTGCCACTATAGAGAAGCCGTGATGCGAGTCTTTCTTGTATCTATTGCATACATAATTCAAGTCATTACTTGTGATCCTAGTGCTGATCAACTCCTTTGAAGTGTCACTAATCAGAAACTGTTTGGTTTCTATCTGCTTCGAGACTTTTTGAATAACTGATGAGATGTTATGGTCTCAAAGTGGGTAGCATTGTTAAGGTAACTGTCTATGTGGAGTCTTTTGCTATAGAAGTCTAGAAGTGTGTATCCATTTGAAATTATTATTGTTTAAGTGTAGTTTCAAACAGCATTACAAATGCTCAAAGTCAAAGAAAATGCATGTCTCAAGGCGACTCTTTATTCTTCACACTGAACCCCCTGTTGAAAGCATTAAAATGAATAGTAAATTGTACCAGGCAATATGAGCTAATTTAGCTTTGTCTTAACCTCTGTTATATTTTAGCTCGGATGTGTCCGAATATCCTGTCGTCTCGTTTCCACATCCATCAAGAGTGAAAGCGTGGCTCTTTCTTCACCTCTAGGTTTGAGACAAATGTATTCCCCTGGTCCTCCAGAGCGTGCAGACTAAAAGGCCGATTCATATTCACAGTCACACTTCAATTCCTGCACTCTGAGCTTGGGAGGGGGGCCATAAAGAGCCCAGAGTCATAGTTCTCCAAATTGGGTGTTCTGCAGGGAACCTGGGGAAAAGAGGCGAGAAAGGCAGCTCACCACAAAAATTAGCCACCCTTTTAATGGAGCCATAAAGACAATTGGAAATAAACTGTTGGGAAATTGTATGATAGTACCGGTAATTGGATGGATTGGCTGGTCAAACTAATGGATTGACACCAAGATGGTAATGAATGGTAATTCATGGAAAATAGACTTATGGGTTGCTAATGGGTCCCGCTTCCAGTAACAGATATTCCAAGTTTAAAGTAATGCACATCCTCTTGTATATGGAAATGGATATTTGAGCTCTGGTCTTTCATGTGATTTTTGTTATTTGAATTGCGTATGATTTTATACTGTAGTCCTGGACTAAATGAATTGAGTATGTTCTGCATGAAAGTATTTTTCTGTTGATGTATTTTGGCTTACATTTTTATAAAGGTAAGATATTTAGAAGTAAACTAAAATCCAGTGCAAACCTACAGTTTATTATGATGACGCACATCACTATATTTTACTAAATATATATTGGGTTCAGGATTGTGCAAAATAGAGTGACATAATCTTTTTTTCAGCACAATCTAGTCATCTTCTATACTATTTATCTTGATACAAGTTTGCAGGGGTCAGGAGCCTGTTCCAGGAGACTTTGGGGATGAGGCAGGGCACACCCAGGACAGGGTGCCAATTCATCACATTGCACACACACTATGCACAATTTGGAAATGCCAATTAGCCTAATCTGCATTTCTTTGGACTGTTGGAGAAAACCAGAGCACCCGGAGGAAATCCACCAAGCATGGGCAGAACGTGCAAACTCCACAAACACACACTCAAGGTGGGAATCAAACCCTTGACCCTGTGAGGTGTGAGGCCACAGTGCTAACCACTACGCCACCATGCCGCCTTTTAAGCACTGTTGTTTAATTTAAATGTAATTTATTTTTAAACTTTACAAACAAAATGTTTTGTACATACATATGATCCCATGTTCTTATGGTTGTTTTTTCAGTTGTTTCTAAGACTGAAAATAATAATAGTAGGAGCATTTGATGAGTTCAACATATTCCCATATTCCTGTAGCAGTAAAATTAATGCATTATAAAAATAATAATAACTTTGATTCTACCTGACATATTCAAAAGCCCCAATGCACAAGCTGATGTCTGAAGCTTCCCCCTTTGACACACACCAGAGGGACATCCGTATAAGGTTTTTTTTTTTTTTTTACACGTCATTGACCAACAATGTGTTTCCGACATGAATCCATGCCACTTGAGTTTTAAAAGTAAAGGGGTCATACTCTCTGCTATTAGTAGAAATGTACAACATACATCAAAAAGTGACTTTATTGTTCCTCTGAAAAACCAAAAACAACAAGATAACACCAACAGGTTCCAAACCGCAGATAACAATAAAAGCACTGAAGAAAAGGACAGCAGGTCATTGCTGGTTGCGAATGCTAATGCTACTGGTTATGCGAATTCCGTCCTGCATATTTTTAGCATGAAAAAAGGGGGCTAGTGTTATGTGTTACACAGCTTCTTAAAATTATTCTGCTTATTTCTGATAATAAGACTACTTAGACTGTATTACCAAGTGGAGTACAGTAAATCAATGGTTTGCTGTCACTTTGCACCTCCAGGTCCTGGGTTTGATTCCCACATCAGGTCTATGTGCATGGAGTTTGCATGTTCTCTTCATGCTTAGTGGGTTTTCTCCGGGTTCTTTGGTTTCCTCTGACAATCAGAAACATGCAGATTAGGCTAATTGGCATTTCCAAATTGCCCATAGTGTGTGAATGTTGACCAGAGGTCCTACCATGCTGAAACACAATGATTATCATTGTCCTCCAGTGGTCATCTTTTCCTCCAGTGGCCTTCACGGTTCCTAGTTGGACTACTGAGGTTCCTAGATGGATCATTCCATAAGTTCCTATTATTAAATCTACCTTAGACCTCCCCAAATATTTATTTCTGACTAAGCTCCTGTTGCAGTCCATGGTCCAGGATTTGTTCCTGATCTCACTTTGCTTTAACTTGCCACTTGATGGTTGTATCATGTCCTGTAAAAGACTGGCACACCATCCAGGATGTTATCCTGCCTCAAGCTCAGTGTTCCCGAGATGCACTCCAGCTCAACCGTGACCCTGGCCAGGAAAATGCAGTTACTGAAGATGGCAAAATGTGTCTGTCCTGGTCTCTGTTATCTGGATAAATATAACGTCAAGGCTTTATGATACGCCCGATTGCTATCACCCATATAATACTAACGCATCTTTGGCAAAAAAAAATAAAAAATCAAGTTATCGCATCAACAATGACATGATAATTGACGTTGAAAATTGAAGACTAGTGTCTTCAGCCTGACATTCCCCCTAAAGCTTTCATCTACAGAACGCCTCAACAAATCAAAACTATCACTCTGCTATAATCAGCTGCTACATGCAGGAAAAAGAAGATTGCATGCTGACAGGCCACAACTTCTGTCTTTTGTATTTCTCAGAAATGAAAGCCAAACCAGAAGTAGAACTGTGGCCTTTCGGAACAAAAAAAATTATTCCAGACCCACGAGAAGCATCGTGAACAAGAAACAAATGGACAAATCCACAGGAGCAATGTTGACTTCACGACTAATGGTTGCCTTGGGGGGAGGGGAGGAAAGGGGGGGCATCCTTGATGTATTTATTTCCCTGTAGAGCTCACACTGGTGGCCCTGCTCTAATCCTGCATAAAAGCATTACTCTCACCGGCACCGGCTGACAGCATTAATGAATCAACTGCTCTAGCCTACAGCAGACAAGCCGTGGGACCCACCAGAGGCTGCACACAGACACGTACACACACAGACACACAGACACACACACACTAGGCAAGGATATCATTAATGCTGCATGAGTCAAAACAAATAGACTATTGGCTATTTGACTTTTCTTGCACAAGACAACTTGATTAGAAAGATGAAATAGAATTTTATTCTGCCTGATAAGAGATTTATATTCTAACAAAATAATACCTGATCAGCTGATTATTGCACATTTATATTTTTATTGCTGTTTGTTCCTCCATATGTCATATTTACTTACAGCTATATAATTTATGTGCCCCTAGCGTACTGTATGTGCTTATTATAACGCTACTCACAATGCTTTAACGCTAGATGCAAATTGCATAGTCATGCACTCATGCTTTCTGAATATGCTGCATGGAATTTTACAATTTTTAAAATTACACCTTTGCATGATTCTTAACCTTTGTAGAATAAATGCTTCATCTGTACAGAGGCTGAATGTCTCCACGGATGTTATGATGCGCCGGGTCAGGGTCCAGAGCTGATATTTCACATTGTTGCAGTTTATTTGTGAGGTAAAATGAGAAGTTTATTTCATACAGTAAGTTTCATTTCATTCAAAGGCTATAAAATTAAAACTATGGTAAAATGAGATTAACATTAACATGATGATGACACATAAGGCAAACTTTTAGTAGAGGGAAATTAGAAGGGGAAACATTAAACACATTACTGTTATGGGAGAGTTTGGACAAGATTACATCGTACCTGTGTGGGCTTCAGGGCTGCAGTTTCTCAGGTTATGCAAAGAAGCTATGAATTACTGACTCTGTTAAAAAGGTGCTGTTAAAAAAAATAAACAATAACATAAATAATAATAATAATAATAATAATAATAATAAGTGTATCAACTGGTTTAGACCACCAGAAAGACCAACCATGTTTTTTTTCCCCCCTTTTGGCCCTTTTTATTTTAGAGGTTGCTACATTGTATTCATCTGCAAGATCTGGAGGATTTACACCAGATGCTTTTCCAGTCGCAGCAGCTCCAATTTCTTAATCGGGCTTGGGACCAGCACTGTATTCAGTGACCAAAACTTACCTCTGCTGCAGAGGAGACGTTAATTTAGAGTTACCAGTCTAAGAAATCGCCAGTTAACACACAGCACTTCAGATTAGAGCCATTATGAAGGTTTTATGAAGCATAAATAGCAGACACATGATGCGGACTGTGGCTGTTGTTGTTGGGGTTGTTACTTAATTACCTAATGCCACATGGGTTACTTCATATATATTTTTTAAATCCAGTAGGTTCCTAGAATATAGAAAATAAATCCAAACTTGTGTCCAAAGTTTTGGCTGGTACTAAGTTTTGGCTGGTACTGTATGTGTGTGTATTTAGAACATATAATAAAATATATATACGTAGTTATAATATAGACCATACAGTGCAAAATAGTCCTGCAGGATGATTACTCGCAATAATCCAGCAAAACATTAGTGCACTACTAAATTAATACAGAGTTCAGCAGGATAATGCTTGTGAGGAAGAAGCTGTCCCTAAATACACTAGTTTTGATGCGAATATTCCCGTATTTCCTCCTCAAAATAAGGAGGTAAAACATTATTTTGTGATTGGGTTGGGAGAAGCCCCTGATTACGTTGCATACTCTAGCCTGACATCTCCTGTGGTGATGTTCAGTGGCTGGAAGGTGGGAACTAATGATGTGTTGGGCAGTTTTCACTACCTTTTGCAGGGGTTGTCAGGTTCTGGGGAGAAAGATGACCTTTCTTTAGTCTCCCCAGGAAGTAAAGGCACTGATCTGCCTTTCTAACTAGAATTGAAGTATTATGGTGCCAGGATAGATTCTCAAAGATCACACTACTTCAGTTCCACTTAAGTAGATAGAGTGCTGCTTTTTGATTTTTGGAAGTCCATAATGAGTTCTTTGGGTTTTTGTGGCATTGAGGTTGAACACCATGCCGCTAGACTTTTAGATCTTCTCCTTGTAGAGCGACTCATCATTGTTGCTGATGTGGCCTGCCACTGTGATATCATCTGCATTCTTGATAATGATGGATGAACAGGGAATAGATCTGAGGACCCAGCATACAGCCCTGTGGGGTGCTAGTGTTTTTGTATGTGAGAACAGCCAGCGGGTCTGTCGATTAAGTCCAGAATACAGCTCCGTATCGCCTTTTTAACGCTCAGGTCACTAAGATTTTATCTAAGTTTAGTGGAAATTGTATATAAATAAAGACATGGTAAAGAAAATAGACACTTTCACGATATAAAAAAGCTCAACAATCACACATATACAGAGTGATGTAGTGCAGTGAGTGACATGAGAACCACAGCAGCCAAATTTGCAGACAAATCTGCTCAGAAAGCCCTGTAAGTCACCTAGAGTTTAAATGACCAACAGTAAACATATCTACAGTGCATTACAGCTTCATTTGTTTGTGCCGGACTGCATTGTGTCTGAATAAGAGATGTGATCGTTCAGCCTGTATGCTACTTCATTGTGTGTGAGATGATCAGGAAGTTTAACAAGACTCTGCATGTGTCTATCAAAAACAAAACTGACTTTTAGGTCTAAATAAGGAACGATAAAAAAAAAAACTTATTTTAATCTCCATTCTTGACTATTCATATTCTACCAATCTATAGCCTGTCACCTGCAAAACTAGGAGAAAAATGCAGTGCTGCCGAAGTAATTTGTGGACTGTGCGTGTGTGTATGTGTGTGTGAGTGTGCTGGGGGGGGTTTGCAGGCAGGTCTGTTTCAGCAGGAGGTGTGTTTTAATGAGAGGAGCTCTGCGCTAAGAGTGCACTCGCACTGCCAAATCCCATGTCCTGGCTAACCAGAAAGCCTGGGCTAATTAGATGCAGAGCTTTCCAAAACACTCGGCCTGTCAATTATCCATCGTTCTCCCAGAACTGGAAACCTAGAGAGGAGAGTTAAGGCGTTATGTTATAAATTGTCTGTGAATAAGAGTAAAAGCCCTTGTAGTCTTGTAGTCCAAGTCTAACAAAACCGAGTACTGTAAATCGTTCGCAAAACAACATGGATAATTCCAGAAAGCAGAAGTGTGAAACTATGATTAGTAGAACCACATTGGCTCCTATTTACATAACGGGTTTTTTGTCCAAATAGTTAAACAAATAACAAAAAAAAAAAGGAAAATGCTAGATTTGTTGTTCTAGGTTAAAACCAATGTGATTAAATGGCAAGTTAACGTTTCTGCTCCTGTCTTCTGTTTTTACTCGTACTGTTGTGATTTGCTATTTAATAAGCCAGATTCAATAGAGAAAGTCATCTTCCACAAACTCATGTTAATATGTGGAGCTCAATACTGGCAGCACACTGGGCATTGATCTGTGTTCTTTAATTGGCTCCAGACAGTGAATTTCTCCCTGACGAGAAGAGAAAAATTATGTTTTTTTTCCCCCTCTTTTCTTTTTTCTTTTTTTTTTTTCTTTTTTTTTTGCCAAGTCCACACAGATCTCACTTTCTGTTGCCTGCCTTCTCATCAGGGTGCAGGATAATGGAGCCCCTTTTGCCAATGTCTGCTCTCTTCTTTCTTCATAAAAGCATAGAAAGTTGCTAAAAGTTGTGTGTGTTCACGGCGGTCAAAGGAGTTCCTCCCACAAGACTCGGAGACTTTCTAAATCAGCATCGCATACGTGAGACTAGAATGAACAATTGTGCCTGAAATGCCCCACATGCTTCATATATAGGCAGCAAAAAGCTCATATGCTCAGAGTATCTTGAGCAGACCTTTAGATGTTCCCAGTTAATGTGCTTATGGTTTTAAGATTTATATCCTGTCAAACTGTTGCCTTCTGAACTACAAAACCAGAGCTGCATGCCCAGAGGTGGTATGCTGGGTCTCAAAGTTAATACAAAGTAACCAGTGATCAGTACAGAACCCCTTTTTTCTTATATCTTTTACCAAATTTGGTCACATGCCAATTTCCACAAACCAGCCAGTTCCAACCACATGTGCTTTCTCCACAACACATAAAGCCAGCCAACTGATATCTTTTTAAACTGCTGTAACTCACACTTAGGAAAGAAACTATATGCCTTCTTCTGCATACACAAGCATGTAGATGCCCATGATTGGTTAGCATCTCTCTGACTGATGGGCAGAAAGCGTTTGCCATCCGTCGCTCCCAAAGATCCCCTTGTCTCAAGGACACAGGTGGCTGTAGCACTGACTGGATTCGAACTCGTGATCTACTGAGCAAATGCTTTCTGTTGCTCCACTCAGGAGTGCTCAGTCCTAAATTTAAGCTAAATAGACCATATAAATTCCAGTCTGAAGATGAAGCGATTCAGCCAAAGTCCTTCTCGTAAAGATTGTCTACTCAGCGGCCATCTTGGCATCCGTCCAAGGTAGTTATTTTCAGCCACACTGCTCTATGCTCCTAGGTACTTGAATGGGGAGAGATCCATAAACCAGAAACAAACCCACAAGATGACATTTCGAAACAGGGGTTTTAAATTGCTGGGATTTAAAATCACAAATTAAATAAATAATGCGGTATCAGTATCGATGTGATATCTACACAGGTGTCAGTGTTGGAATCAAAAGGTCAAGCATTTTCTGGTAACATTTCAACCGACATGATGATACGCTCCTTTCCTGAAGGGATGTGACTTGTTGACCGTGTTGTGCATTGTTCACTGCCCCTTTCATACTTTCATACTAAGCACTAGCCTGTCCCTCCATCTAATGGATGTTTTAACCTCCTGAGGCTCAGTTACTACTTATTGTCTACACTGCAATTTCTCCCTTTGCACCTGATAACTAAAAACTGGATCAGTGTCTCCAAACAGAAAGTAGTTTGGGAAAAGAATTAAACCAAAGAGTCCTCATATAAGGAGGATGGCATGGTGGTTAGCACTGTCATTTGCACCTCCAGGGACCGGGTTTGATTCCCGTCTTGAGTCTGTGTGCATGTTCTCCTCATGCTTGGTAGGTTTCTGGGTTACTCTGGTTTCCTTCCACAGTCCAAAGACATGCAGATTATGATAATTGGTGTTTCCAATTTCCCAAATTGTGTGAATTTGCCTGTGAATGTGTTTGTATTGTATGTGTGTTTTTCCTTCAATGCATTGGCACCCAATCCAAGGTGTTCTCTGCCTCGTGCCCTAAGTGTCCTGAGATCTAGGTCCCCCATGAACCTGTATACATAAAGTGGTATAGACAATGAGTGAGTAAGACCTCAAATAAGGATCTTACTAGGATAATAATAGGATATATAGATAATGAAGGTTGGAGAAAATGTCATGTCCTCAAAGTACTGTATAAGAAAATTTGGGGGAAGAGGTTACGACAAAAAGAACAATAGAAGCGAATCAAAATGGCCATCAAGCCTTAACTTATCAATCAAACATTAAATTTTTTTAAACATAAGACATAAGACTCTTGCATCAGTGATAATAAAATGTTTTTATTTGCAGTAAAATTACCACAGGAAGAGTGAGTTTGTAGCAGTTTGCATTTTCTACACACCCAAATATTTGTCATATGATTATGCACAATTCACAGTTTGGCATCCAAATGGTGCATAATGTACTGGAGTAGACAAGAAACATTGGCTCTTATTTGAGTTTGGAGTTTAATGAATAATTAAATAATTATTATAATAATTTAATAAAAGATGTTTATAGTACACAAAAAGCATCCACTATTCATTTTATGACTTATATCAAATACTTTCTTTGGAAAATAACGTTTTTGTTTAACTTCTTAAAAGTTGCTTTGAAGTTGTATTGCGAAAAATGAACTTTTTTTTTTTAGCTTGCAAGTTAGCATATCCAGCACTGTTCTGTAATTAATGTGATTTTTTTTTGTCCATTTTTGATTTATCAATTCTCTTCATACAGTATGTATATTTTAATAAACATTTGCAACCATCAGCAAAAGGCTTTTATAAAAGAAATTATACTGCAACCCTCAACCTGTTGTTAGAAGTAGAGTTTATTTTTATATCCTGTTTATTATGTGGAGGAGAGGATATACTGGGCGTTTGTATTGATTTTGTGTTAAATTGTGTATTAAAAAGAAAGGCTTGTCCAGCGGACCTGTTAAGGACAAGTTGCTGTTAAAGTTCTGTAAATATTAGTGTTAATGGGTTCAATTAAAATTGTATTTGCACGTTCATGACTTAGTTAACTCGGGTATTGCTATTATTATAGGAAAAATGTGTGAGAAGAGGTGAAATATAATGGCTTTGGAAAATTTTGATTTTTTTTTTTAAACATTTGCTTGTGTTTGCTTGTGTTTATTTGGTGCTTTTGTAACTAACTGTAGGCAATTTTTTTTTGTAAACGCTTAAATTACAAGTATAAGTAATATAAGTAATATAAGTAAGTATATACAGGGGTTGGAGGTTTCATGGCCAAATTTGACCAGCCTGGTGGCCAATCTTCATTGATTGCACATTCCACCAGTAAGAGCAGACTGTGAAGGTTTAATTCGCAGAGTAATAGCACGGTTTTGCTTAAAATATTGCAATGCACACAACATTATGGGTGACCTATCAGAGTTCAAAAGAGGACATCTGTGACCAAGACAGCAAGTCTTTGTGATGTATCAAGAGCCACAGTATCCAGGGTAATGTCAGAATACCACCAAGAAGGATGAATCCCATCCAACAGGAGTAACTGTGGACTCAAGAGGAAGCTGTCTGAAAGGGATGTCCAGGTGCTAACCTGGATTGTACCTAAAAAACATAAAACCACAGCTGCCCAACTCACTACAGAGTTAGTGAGTTGGGCAGT
>JAOVVB010000050.1:21277201-21289531 GCA_028570985.1 Heterobranchus longifilis | reverse complement strand
TGTTGCCAGCAATGCAGCCCCCCACACCATCACACATCCACCTCCATGCTTCACAGTGGGAACCATGCATACCGTCTGTTCATCCTTCTGAAGCTCCTGACTGCACTTGGGGTTACAAAGTTCTTGAGATTTTTCAGATTGACTGACCTTTATTTCTTAAAGTAATGATGAACTGTCTTCTCTCTCTTTTTTTTTTTTAGCTAAATGCTTCTTGTGGGTCGGTGTGTGTGACTGGTCATGTGACTTCAGTGGGCTCAAATGGGTTGATCTGGATTTCAGCCATTTACAATCAAGCAGCCAATAAAAACCAAAAACATGGACTGACTGTTGTTAAAAAGCTCCAGTTTGAATAGTTTTTATATTGTTTGGAATGAGTCTGAGGAATGTTTTTAAAAGTTAAAGGGTTCCCTGGTGTCAAAAAAGTTAGAGTTCCCCTGTCGAACAGGATGAGCAGATGGAGTCAGGGCCACCAACGCAGCCTCCGATGGGCCTTAAGGAGACACTGCACCTCAGCCAGGCATCGTCTCGAGAACAAGACGACTACATAATGAGGTGTGTGCGCGCGCGCGCGCGCGCGTGTGTGTGTGTGTGTGTGTGTGTGTGTGAGAGAGAGATTGAACTGATATTACATATGTAATCTTTGTGTATTTTTAGGTGGTTGTAAGTAAACGTGTTGACTTGTGTGTGTGGGTGTTGAGGTGTTGTGTGTGTGTGGGTGCCTGCATGCGTGTGTGTTTTTAGGGGCATTTGTTTGTGCATACTTGTGCGCATTTTTGTGTATAAGTGCATGAGTGTAGGTGTACAAATTAGTATGGATTTCTTCATATAATGTGGGGATTTATTTTTAAGTATAATTTTAATGCAAACAAAACAAAAAAAAATGTGTGTGTGTGTGTGTGTGTGTGTGTGTGTGTGTGTTGGCACCCATGCTGCTCTTTCTGAGGTCCAGTGTTGCTCTGGTCAGCTTGGCCCGCACAGACAGATGGACAGAAGCAGGTGTGAAAGCTCTGAGCTCTCTCTCTCTCTCTCTCTCTCTCTCTCTCTCTCTCTCTCTCTAATATCTCTGATACAGCTCGTGCAGACTTTTTTATTCCATGTTTATACACTGCTGTTTGTGTTTGCCAGTTAATGTTGTCTGTAGTGCTCCATTGCTGAGTTTACATACAATTTAGCTGTTAATCAGAATGAATCTATTTTCACTGCAGACTCCACATGAGCTTAGCTTGTATACTAGTAATACACATACACAGAGCTGGGTTCAGTTTCAGGGATATCTTCATGATTATTCATGTCTAAGTTTAACAGGTTAGTAATGTGACCTTACCATGTTACCCTAGTTTTTTCTTTAAATAAAAGTTCATGTCTTTCAACAAAACAGCCTCCAATGTACTCAGTGAACAGACATCATAAAGCAGAATTCAAATCCCACCACTACTAGTACTACTACTACTACTACTACTACAAAATACTTCAAAATACCCCGTTTTCCATCATCGGTGTGCTGCTGCTGCTGCTTCTGCAACCAGTGCACATTTCCACTCCAGTATCGCAGTTATCGCAGTCTACTTTCTGACCCTGTTGTTCAATCACTTACCTTCTAACCAACCTTACAACGTACTGTTTAACCCCTGCCACACCAAATATTTTGTATATAAATTTTATAAAAGAAAAAAAAAAAAAGAAATAAAAACAGCAGTTATCTTTTTTTTTCACAACAACAACAAAAAAGTATAATTACAATTTATTTTTAGGGCGCCATGATAACAGGCAATAACCTTGTAAGCAAACCTTGTTTTTCCTTATAATCAAATCAAATCAAATACTATAACATACAATAAAATTACAGCACTATTTATTCTTTCACTGCCATAGTACATGGGGTTTTAAAATATCCCATAATATTCTCGAATTTCCAATGTTCCACAAGTGTATAAGTTTCATGTACAGTAAAACTCACATACACCCATCAGTCATGACATTAACACCACATAATATTACGAAATTGCCACTGATGATCAATTGTATACAAGTAAAGTGATGACAGCATCATGCCTACAGGGATCAAAGGTTAAGAAGCACCAAAAAAGTCAATTTGACTGAGCACCCATGTACAGTAACAAACAAGTCCGATCCTCGGAAACCCCTCACAGCACCCAAAGGATCCTGGTGCAAGACATCACAGCACACTCCCAGGGGTCTTGTGGAGTCATAACACGTAAGATTAGATCTGCCCAGGTGGCACCCAGGGAACCTACACAATACTGAGCATAATGTTTTGTGTTGTAATGTAATAGCTGATCACAGCCTGGCAGAAAAGAAAGAAACAAACAAACAAATAAACAGCAAAAAAAATAGAAGTCCCACTTGCAGTTTGTGACAAGCCATGTGGAACCTCAAACATGGCTTCTTGTGGCTTTCTTTAAACAATGGCTTTCTTCTTGCCACTCTTCTATAAAGGCCAGATTAGTGGAGTGCACGACTAATAGTTGTTCTTTGGACAGATTCACTCACATGAGCTGTTTATCCTCCAGAGTTACCATAGGCCTTTTGGCTACTTCTCTGATTAATGCTCTCCCTGCCCGGCTTGTCAGTTTAGGTGGACGGCCATCTCTTGGTAGGTTTGCAGTTGTGCCATACTCTTTCCATTTTCTGAGAAGGATTGAACAGTGCTCCGTGAGATGTTCAAAGCTTGGGATATTTTTCATAACCTAACCCTGCTTTAAACTTCTTCACAACTTTATCCCTGACCTGTCCAGTGTAAAAGTTCTTTGGGCTTCGTGATGCTGTTTGTTCACTAATGATCTCTGACAAACCTTCACAGAACAACTGTATTTATACTAAGATTAAATTACACACAGGTGGAGTCTATTTACTAATTAGGTGACTTCTAAAAGGAAATTGGTTCCATTGAATTTTAGCATACAAATGTGTCACATTTTTCAGATTCCTATTTGTAAAAAAAATTTTTTAAACCATTTACAATATGAATTTCCTTCCACTTCACAATTATGCGCCACTTTTTGTTGGTCTATCACATATAATCCCAAAAAATACATTTATTTTAGAGGTTGAAACATGACATAATGTGGAAATGTTCAAGGGTATGGATACTTTTGCAAGGCACTATAGGATTGGGACTAAATACTGTAGCTGGGTGGACATAAGAAAACCACTTGCCTGTAAGACTAATCAGAAGGAAAGGACTCAAATTTAGAGCCATGAAAAAGGTCATGTGGGTCTAATTGACCCTATTCCAGAGCGATGGGGACATGGAGTGGAGTCACTGTTACCAACTCTCATTTTCTAGTAACAACACATTTTATTTCTTTTATACCGCAGGAATTTTTCAACACTAACAATTATTTTAAAACACTTAAAGAATGACACATTACTTTTCTTTATTCATTTATTGTTAAATGTTTATAACCAGGGAATCTCTATTATGTTTATTTATTATAGCAGAAAGAAAGCATAAACCCCACAGACTGTCGCGTTATTCTTCTTGAAGTTAACAAGCCCTAAACCTTTCACAATTACAGCTGTACTACTGGCAGTTACAAACCACTGACACTGGAGCCTTTTTTAAAAAATTTTTTTTTTAATGAATGTCTCTTCACAAAAAAATAAAATAAATAAAAATCACCATATCAACAGTAACGTATTATCATTTATTCTCTTTACACAGAGCATGCACCATGCATACTGTATACCTGTGTAAGTTGTTACGATAGAATTGGTTATATACTTGACCACGCCTGAGCACTGTAGCAAAGACATACAGTATGTATTCAGTTCAAACAGCACTAAACTACAGCAACACTAACAGGACAAAAATTAAACAAGACTACACCCATAGACTTTTGAAGCGCTGTTTTATGCAAAACAAAAACGCCTGAAACATTAATGAGATTTAAACAACAAAGCAATATAAATGCTGAGGTTATTCTCTAAGCAAACCAAATTTAAGGAGGTTTATACTGCGGAGCAGGTTATTGCGAGAAATATTTCCTTAGCTTTGCGAACTAGGTATTATAGTGTGAAAGGGTGTGTACCTGGGGACATTGTGTGCGTATGTGTGTATATAAGCATCACATTACTTTTAAACATTAACATTCTTTTCCCATTACTTTTACTGTAGTTATTGAATAATAGGCCGGGAAGATAAAACTCCAGCCCGGTGCTAATAAGCATAACTCCGGTCTATCACCCTAGCAGGGATGGATAAAAGGGGAAAATAAACATGCATGCCTTGCATTTTTGTCTGTACTCGTGTTGATTCTGTAAAGTATGCAGTAATTAATTTTTACACTCTGTCACAGGCTCAGCACTTTGATTTATGGCGACAGCTGCTGAATGCTGGGAGATTTATAATGGAGAGGGAAATTTGTGTGTGATGTTTATGTGCTTAAGGCTGACAAATCGATAAATAATTGTTTATTATTTGCAAAGTTGAAAAAGACTAAGAGTGTAACTAGGGGTGTGATGAGGAAATTTGACATAGCTAAAAAACACATTTTTATTTAAAAGCCATGTTTCGACTTGCATGAAAAAGGATGTAGTGCTAGTGGTGCACTCAGCATGGTTGAAGCTATTTGAATTCTTACCATTTATTAAAAGCTTATTGTAATAGTTCCAAAGGTACTGCTCCTGAAGTGGCATGTTGCATGTGACAGGAGGCACCACTGCACTTGTGAAGCATTTTCTGCTGCTGTGGATGGTTCCACATGGACACCTTAAAGGTTTGCCCTTTTGCTCCAAAAACAGTTTATGCCCACCGCTTACTCTTGCCACAGTTAAAATCTCACTCTCTATCTCACTGCTCATCTGAAATCTAAAGCATGGAGCTCTCCCTCAACACTACACAGCAGAACACAATAAACTCAATTTTCATCCGTGTACTCCTTTCAGCCAATTATTATTCTCTGGCATACAAAGTTGTCTATAACAAAATGTTTCATTTGAAAATTACTATCTAAGCTTATTTTAGAAGCTCTAATCTTCACAGTTTCAAGCAAACCATGACAGGTATCTGTCTGATCAAATCCTATGCAAATAACATTACAAAATATGCAAACAATTTTTGTACAAGAGACATGACATGCACACAGTGTGTGTGGGAACCTATTGGTTATACTGATGTCATGTACCAAAGGGAAACTTCATCTGGTATAGGAGGAGGCTGATGATGCTCTAATTTATTGCCACCATATGCTCTTTGACATGTTACAAAATCGCAAAGCATGAGTTATATCCATATCATAAGCTATATGTCTATAAGGCTGAGATTTAAAATATGCCCAAACTGTGAGTTTGCAGCTTTTTGAGAAAATCACATAAAACTCACAATAATATAATCCATACAATTTTGACAAAATATTTTCCAGTTTGTGCTTTTTAAAACCCTTTTGACTTAAACAAAACATGCACATATTATCTATCAGTATGCAATATTTTTCCCCCCTCAAAACTGCAAAAATGGAGTTATCTCATTTTGCTGTGAAACTCTCCATATAGCACATCATTTTAACCCCCTAAGTACTTTTCTCCCACTTGTATGCCATAATGATTTATGCTTCCACTCTCTGATGTCACCCATAAAATTATTGTTTCCAATTTAAGCCTGGTTTCCGTAAATGTTTCCTCGTCAACAATCCCGTCAAGATTTTCCCTGATAATGTCGCTCCTGGTTTGCTCATTAGGAATCTACAAATCTACACCTGTGGTTCTGTAAATCTACTTTCTGACCCTGTTGTTAAAAGCGCTATATGACTTACGTTCAATTGAATGTTATTGAAAATGCACAGTTATTCTCAACAGATTCTATCATCCTTCACATTTTTTCTTCGTCCTGCATGAACTTTTCAGCTCAGCTAAACATTATTTATTTATTCATTTTTTTCTCTATTTTTCTCAGTATTTGGTGTTTTATTTTTTCTTGCGAGCAAATTCCAATTTCACATAAAAACAGGTGGCTGAAAACCCATAGCAGATGCTAAAGCATGGAGCTCTCCCTCAACACTACACGCACCGTGATTAAGAATTCCAAACACGTGGCAGGAGAACTGAGTGTAGGGTCTCGGCACACTCTTCAATTTCTATCTTTATTCAAACACACTTGGTGGCTGAGCAAAAGACGCAGCCAGGTAACGAACGCAAATTAGAGATAGCAATGGTGGCTGTGGCTTTCTGATAATTATAGCGCCCTACTCACCCCTGGACCCACTGGATCATGGCTTCCCGTTCACAATGACAAACGGAACAGTGGAGAAACCCAGCAGCATGGGCAATCATTAAGAGCCAGATCAAACGAGTAGAGCCAGGCCTACTAAATGAAATGATCGTGGGAGGTGCGGCTGAGTGAGGAAAATAACACCGCTACACGATATGCACAGATGCAGTACTATGAATAGTAGTGAGACATAACAACAATACAACTGATCGTGCCTTTCATCCTGAAGGAACAAAGTGAGGGGGGTTAAAAAGAACTAAAGGAGAAGGAAAGCACAGAATTCTAGTTAGCAATGCAACTTCTTTCATATTCAAGGCTAGGTCTTTATAATAAAACCACTGGAAGATGTGTGGCATGCTGGAATTTGAACAACCTAAATTAAAAAAAAAATCACTGCTTTATTTAAACTTTGTAGAAAGAAAAAGAAAATGCATATTGACCCTGAGTGTTTGAGAGAAGATTCATAGTAACAGACTTATTTGTTGCCTGCTAGCATACTGTATAACAAATCAATGTTAAAAGAACATATTACAATTATTTGTTACTGTACATTCTAGGTATATGTTACATTGCATCTTTGAGATTGGTGGTTTGAAAAATTGTAATGTGTTCTTTTAAACAGTGCAGTGTCGTACGTTTTTCACAGGTATGTTGGTGTAGTGGTTAGCACTGTCGCCTAGCACCTCCAGGGTCCGGGGTTGGTTACCAGCCAATTTCAATTCCCGTCTCTGTGTGCATTGCATTTGTATGTTATCCCCGTGCTTGGTGGGTTTCCTCTGGGTACTCCGGTTTTCTCCCACAGTCCAAAGACATGCAGATTAGGCTTATTGCAGTTCCCAAATTGCCCATAGTGTGGAAATGAGTGTGTGTGTACAGTATGTGTGTATGCCCTGCGATGGATCGGCACCCAGGATGTACCCCACATCGTGCCCTAAGTTTATGTTAGGTTTGATATGATGTGCATTATGAGTTGCGTTTCTTCCCATCACAGCTACAAAGAGTGCTTAAAGCCTCCAGCAGGAAAAATGTGTGTGAGAGAGAGGGAGAGCGCGAGTGAGAGAGAAACCCTGGGATATACAGTGATATCCAGGCAGGATTTCTACCTCACACATATTGTTCTTGGGTAGGCTCTGGATCAACTGTGACCCTGGCCAGGATAAAGCATGATGAATGAATGAACTGCGGTGTTCTCTGTTTGGACCTATCTATTCTGTTTTATAGAACAAGCTGCTGAGTAAAAAGTGTTCCCCTTTTTAAATTATTTTAAGGAATTAATTAATTAACGTATTAATTTTTTATTATATTTTTTGTGGCTTTAATAGCATAGTCTTAAAAGTATACTTATCTTTCTGAAAGTGGCAGTGGGAACAACCTACGTGCATGTGAAGTACTGTATTTGAACATAGTCTTTTAAGACGTCAGAGGAATTGTGCCACAGCAATCTCTGGCAGCCAGGCGTTTGGCAGGAATGCAAATGAAGGTAAATACCAAGATACCAACCATGTGTTTATAGACTTCATTAAATTAATTAGGGAGGGTTTACTCCATCATATATAAAAAATATTTCTATTAGGGGATTCCCAAGCTCAGAACTGTCTATAAGAATGTTTAGTTTGATTATCTCTGCGGTATTTTCCTCATTTAGGACAGATTGAAATTACATAACATTACATTGAAGTTGTTTTATTATTTTTTTTAACCTGTTAACCTGATTCTCTACGTATGTGTTGAAATCCTTTGGAGTCTGACATCATTAGAGATTAGACAGGTACCCTGTGGGCCCTCAGGTTGTCTTTAGAACATCCTTAAAACTCAAGAGGTCTTTAGGTCATCTTCACGAATGTAATATGTTACTAATTACTTTGTAAAGACACCCTAAAGACAAAGGAAATTTAGGAAATTAGTCTTGAAGATGTCTGGGGTGTTAATATTTAGTGTGTATGGGTCCTGCAGTTCTCTCTGTGACCACTGGGTAAACCATGAGAGTACAGCATCCTTAGTATCTTCTTTCCTGTTCTTGTTCAGTATATATTTGGCTGTCTTCCTGACTTTTTGATTTTAGTGCATGTTTTTTTTTTCTTTCTTAGTTTCATTTCACGTTTTCTTTGTTTTACCAGTTAATAGGACGTAAAAAAAAAAAAAAAATTCTGTCTGTCCCAGCAATGCACCACACACATGATGGAGTCTAACCCTATGCCTGCTTGTCACTGATAACATGGGTCACATGTGGGTGTTTTCACAGGAAGAAGAGTATACACACAAATAACACACACACACACACACATTCTTGTAATTAGTACATTCTGGGGACATTAGTCCTACCTATGCATTGTGGGAACACAAACACACACACACACACACACAGAGCCTTTTCAATAAGATGTGAGGGTTGACTTTGAGCTTGACTAGCTGCTGCTTCAGAGGCGGTAAAGCTGACGAGCAGATGCAGGTGACCTCTTCCTGACAGGACTGTGTTGGGTCCATCAGAGCAATAGGAGCTGTCAGTGTGGTGTGTGTGAAAGCAACAACCAAGAGCACAGAATTACGAAGGGCATAAGGAGCACCACAGTTATACAGCACAACAAAATCCCACTGCTGCACCGCTGTGCCTCACACACATCAAGTGACAAGCTCCATAATGAGCTTCAACCCCCAGTACATGCCTCCGCTCCAACTCAATGTGATTGTGACATTGGTTTTATGGCTTCATTTTCTTGCTCGGCCGTTAAGGAAAGTGCACAGTTGTTGCATTCTAATAGAAGTTTAATCAGCATCACTTCAACGGCCCCTTGACTTCAGCCAGAAGCTTTATCCCCAAAATCACTTCCAAATTGCCTTTCATGTGAATGAAATAATGCGAGTGGTGATATTAGGATGTCACGACAGAGTCGAGATGATTCATTCCCCATGAAAGCATCATCAATTCCTCAGACAGGTGGAGCAGCGGAAGAAGAGAAAGTAGCAAGAAAAATCTGAGGCACCAGGAAAGCACCCATATGTACATAATTAACCATGCATAGCAGGGATGTGAAAATTTGCGCTGTGATTCAATTTATCCTCCCAATTCTGGGGATGATGTTGCTGATGAGGATCATTTAGCACGCCGGAGAGAGAGAGGCGCTAAGAAAGAGCCGCGTGCGGAAAAGCTGTCAGTCCACAGAAGTGGCGTTTTGAGCCAAGTAGAAAAAATTAATATGGACAACACGTGGACGTGATCAATGAATGGGAACCTGCTGGGAAAATGAGGTTACATGTAATGTGATGAACACCTCCATCTGTCTGGTTGAATCAGAAAGCTGCTCAGATTTTGTTAGGAGAAACCTGAGAAAAGGGGAAGGGAGAGAGAGAAAGCGGGAAGAGAGAAAGACCGTGTGCATTGTTATTATGATGTGCTCATAATAAATGAGTCAGTAATCAGTGTTCAAATTTTCTTTTTCAATTTTAATATGAATAAATGAATGAATAAATAAATAAATTAATTAAAAAGTTGTATGGCACATTATTCACCATCGCATTGGTTCAACAACCTTATGCAACATCATAATATTTACTTCTGTTCTAATTTTTGGTCAAAATCTTGTATTAATGACGGGAGAGACAAACCACTCCATAAAGTGTTCTCCAGCACATCCCGAAGACTTTCATTACAGCTAATGTCAGGACGGCTTGAAAATGATTCATTCAGAAGCTCCTGAAAGCACTCTTTCACAGTTTGAGCCTTATGAATCTTAGCGCTATTATTCTGGAATATGGCTGTGCCATCAGGAAAGAAAAATAGGCATTAACGCAACAACCTGATCATTCAGTACATTCAGGTCATCAGCTGACTTCAATTTATTGCCACATAACATCGCTGATCCTAGACCTGATCAACTGAAGCAACCCCAGATTCCAACACTGTCTCCTAAGGGATGTATACTGGGCACTACGCATGATGGGTGCTTACATGTTATTATTTTAATAACATGTTGAACAGTTCCTAACCCAATCCTTACTGTATAGTTATTTTTTCTCTTAGATGCAGAGCAATGTGAAAACATCTTTTTGCACACCCACTGTATAAGGTATATGTCTTTCACAATGGTTGTGAAAAGTGATTATTCAGAGTATCAGACTTTTAAGCCAAAAAGATTCTGGGTGCATTATTAATTAATTATGTTAACATTAATGCAAACCTGATATGACAGCAGACGCTAGTCTAATACGTATTGCTCTATTGCGCCTTGCACAAGAAGGTATAAAATACTATACATTCTCAGGCTTTTTTCCTTCCTCCCTTTGTAGAAATCAAACACGTTTGAAAATGTCAGAGCGCCTCTGACTATTCTGGGTCAATATCTAAAGGCTTAATTTCAGCACATTACCCACTCACGCAACTGAATCATCCACGGTGGTACTCTGCTTCAGACTTGGAAAGTAACTCCCAATTCTGATAATCTATCTATCAGGAAAGGTGCGAAATATAACACTGGAGTAAAATACTGTAGTGCAGACATGGCCTTAGTCTTGGATTTTT
This sequence comes from Heterobranchus longifilis, assembly GCA_028570985.1. Classification (NCBI taxonomy): domain Eukaryota; kingdom Metazoa; phylum Chordata; class Actinopteri; order Siluriformes; family Clariidae; genus Heterobranchus; species Heterobranchus longifilis. Next base: position 21,278,786 of record JAOVVB010000050.1, on the reverse strand, counting down.
GCTCTGAATATCTGCAAGTATGCCTCAATTTTCTTGGATTACAGATGCCATAAAACATTGTGGTCATCTCCATGCATATGCATTCTCCTAACATATGTTATGGCTGCTTAAGTGTTATTATAGCACTCGCTGCTGCTGTCTGTGGCAACATGCATAAAAGTCTGTATATGGCTCATATGTCGAATTATGCTTGTGCGATAAATATTTTATGACATCTTTAACAAGGACACTTCAACTAAATTGAGCACCAGCATGCTTCTGATGGTATACTGTTAGTGAAGGGAGCTTTATGATAGCCTGCACTCATACATTAAGCTTTCATGTTTAAACCAAAATCATAATGAATAAATGGGAAAAAAAAACAACCTTTATGTATGGATTTTTAGTAGGCTGCTTATGTTTACTCTGCAGGAAAATAACCCCAACTGGCTTAACTCTGAGTGCTTTGTTTAAACAACCCAATATCATTTTATCAGTTCTAAGGAAGTGGCGCAGTGGCTTATTGGTTAGCATTGTCGCCTTGCACCTCCAGAATCTGGGTTTGATTCCTGCCTCAGGTATGTGCGCATGGTGGGTCTCCTCCCACAGTCCAAAGACATGCAGCTTAGGTTAATTGGCATTCCCAAATTGCCCCATAGAGTGTGTGTATGTGTGTGCCCTGAGATGGATTGGCACACTGTGCAGGTCATGCCTTAAGTCCCCTGGGATAGGCTTCAGGCGACCCTCTATACAGGATAAAGCAGTATAGATGATGAGTGAGGTAGCGATGATGAGTGAATTTTAAAGAATTATGTAGGTTTCATGTAGCGCCACAAACACTCAACTTATTTTATTTCTCAGCCTTTGTGAATTCTCAAATCTGATTGGTGAGTACGTAAGTGTTCTAATTTTATTACTTTATCGTTTGTATAGTAAGAGTTCATTCACAAAGACGCTGATGCTGCACATCATCTAAGGCTAATAATTTATGTCTTGGAAATGTGTTATTTAAGAAAGAAAAAATTCGAATCTTTGATATACCAAGGCTTGGAGAATTTTATTTAACATTTATAGAAGGACGCTGCAGTAACTTTACAGTACAGAGCCCTTTCTAACTTCTTACTAACATGACAAGCTACAAAAGGAGAAGCTGAAAAGAGATTGATGAAGGAATTACACTGATGATTACAGCAGTTATAATGTAACTGATAACAGAAATGAGCTTTCACAAATGGTTCACAGGCGGATGTGGTTCAAAGTGCAGAGAGCAGTGAGCACTAGTGATGGAAAGTTTGAATCATTTTAGTGACTCAGTTCTTTGAATATTGTTCATCAAAATGAATGAATCTTTTTTGGAATCATTTAGTTCATTTCGTTCTTTTGATCAGAAATAAAATAAAATGTTACATTTTCAATAAACAGACCCCAACACGTCATACATACATAAATTTTGGCTATAGTTCCAGTGATGAAAATATTACAATGTGGATAAGGAAATATTATGATAAACAGAATAAGCAGCTCACCTCTCATATCTTCTGGTCCGAGTCGTTCGTTCTTTTGAATCTATTGCACTGCATAGCGTCTATGGGAGTCACGTGACAAA
>JAOVVB010000050.1:21233175-21243543 GCA_028570985.1 Heterobranchus longifilis | reverse complement strand
ATAGATAGATAGATAGATAGATAGATAGATAGATAGATAGATAGATAGATAGATAGATAGATAGATAGAAAGACAGATTTAAACAGCATCTTCTTCAATCTTTCCAGCTCCTCCTCGACAACATCACAGTCAGGTGGTGTCTGCCACTTACTCTCAGCTACAGCACAGAGGAGAACACCGGCCACTGCTTACTCACATAGCATCCTCAGCATTGTGCGGCATTTGTTGAAAAACCTCAGCCTTCACAGCAAACAGAAGCGGCTCTGGCCCGTCCTGGAAAGTACTTGAGTATTCTTCGTCCAGTACAGTTTATTTTCTATGGAAACCCCCAGGTAGTTGTAATCCACCACCATGTACTCATCAATGCTTTAGAGTCAAAGATAGATAGATTGTTGTACATTTTAGATCCCATGAGGTAATTCTGGGGTTATAGCAGCAAAAGACAGAAGTCAGTAGAATAAATAATAATAATAATAATAATAATAATAATAATAATAATAAAACCTGTGTTATAAATATATACAAATACATAGAGGTAAAGAACACATCAGTGCAAAAGAATGTGACAAGGTGCAAAACACAGCCTCACACATACATTTACAATGATCAAGTGGTTTGTGGGATTTAAATTCTATGCATTTGAAGTCATTTTGTCCAACTATCCATTCGTTCTGGGAGGCTGCAGACCTGTTGGGAGAAGGAATTGTTGAGTCTGATGGCAGCTGGAAAAAAAAAAGACCACCAACAGCCTAGAGCACCCTGGTTGAATGAGCCAAGGGCAAAAGGTGAAACCCATGTAGATAATAGAATAATACAAAATGATGTAAAGCATCCAAGGACATTTTTCCCAGCTGAATGGAGGACACTCTAAACAATTACTTAAAACACTTTTGATCATTTTATCTCCTACCACAACCATAAATCAATGCTAAAATAAAAAAATAAAAGATAAATATACTGGACATCCAAAGATCTTTGAAGTAATCTCTCCAGAAAATGGAGCCTAAAAACACCAACTCCAAACATCTAAACTAAACCCCTTGGATTATAATTATCCTTACATGTAGTATATGATTTATTTCCTTTCAAATATAATATTGAATTAACTGATTGATATTTTAGGGCCAATATATACTGTTTGCATGATATTGACTCAGTTACAGTAGTCCTGTTAGTGTTATGTATTGTTTTTCGTACTATTTTTGTCCAATAGTGCACAATGTTATGACTCCAGCATAACCCAAACTAGGATAACCCTCTTACTAAAAAAGAATAAATGAATGATTTTGCGATTAGGATAAGGAATTAAAAATGAAGACACTTAGCACTAAGACACAAAAAAAAAGAGAAAAAACTACTACTGAATTATTTATAACATTGTTAAATTGTTTCCAAAAAACTGGCTATATAACACTAATTAAACAGTTTGACAGCATAAAGCGATAAACACCATTTTCAGACTTTTACTCATTTTGGCAAATTATTGTCTGACACACAAGCATGTCTATAAAAGCTTTAGACTGCCAAGTCTTGAGTAAAGCACAACACACAACTGCCTGATTTTCAAGCAAAAGACAGCTATTTCTCCCTTCTGTCACGTGATCAGTGAAGATTCCTTTGAGACTCATTGGCTGCTGTGAGTGGCTTGAATGTGTTCAAATATTTTTTGGAGGATGCTAAAGCCAATAAAAGCATGTTTTACTGCAATTGCAATCACTCCAGTGATAATAAATTACATGTATGTGTTGCATAACATCTGCGATGCATTCTGTGAAGTTGGACATGATGCAATTTGGATGTTGTTTAAATATATAATATACTTAAGAATCTATGTGTAATCCTGTAGTGTACGCTTTTTGATGAAGCAGAGAAATGTTGATGCAAAGCTTCAAACATGCATGAGCGATTAGTGTACAATAGACATGAGTTGCACGCTCTGTGTGTGGAAAGTTGTGGGTTAAACAGTTCATACCTGTACTTTGACTATGGTGCTGCTCCCATAGAAAAATGTTTCTCACGATCTTTAACAAGCTTTGTAATTAAAAAGGTTTTTGGTACCACAAATCTCAACATATTTTTCTTTTTTCTTTTCTAATTTGCTCCCACTGCTTTCTGTTTGACTCCCTACAAAATCACAGTCAAAGCATGATTTGCTATACTGTATGTTTAAATAAAACAAAAATAAAATATTATTGATAATTTATTACTAAATTGCATACTTTAATACACAAACACACAAATACACAAACACACCTGCAGACCAATTAATTCTTTGTGACAAAACTGTGGGAGGTGGAGTTATAGCATTTTAAGGGAAAAAAAAACAATTTTCACTTGCAGTATGTCCTTTTTTTTCAAAAAAAAGTAAAATTTTTCACTAAATATTTTGTCATTTGTGCCTTGTGAATCAAAGAAAGCATGCACAAAATATGCTTTATTAATGTGCAATACTTCATCTTTCAAAAGAATAAATTCTTAAAAGTACAAAAATACACTTGTCTTATTTTGCTGTCAAACTGTTCAATTAATGACTAGAATCATAACATATTTATGGATTTTTTTGCATGAAGTAGAAATACATTTTTGAGTTTTGTGGTATACTAGAGACCAAGATCCACATGACTATACTGTTGATAATAGGCAGCATTATATAGATTTATAGCTTAATTTACACAGATCTTATATAATTGCTATTCTTAAATGTTGCAATCATAATTTAATAAATGCCTTCAACCTTCACTGTTAGTCTGTCTTAGGTGAGCAAGTTTATGATACTGTATTTTGTGTGGAACATGTCTAAAAGTTCTCTGCTATAGATTTGGAGAGTAAACCTAAAAAAGGTGGGAAAATCTTTCTTTTATGTACTACTTGTACTGTAAATTATGTAGTGATGCTGCGGGTTGTGTGACTGCAGCTAAATTCAGAGTTTCTCTTTATGCAATATGACAGTTGCTTTCTGTAGCTGCTAACCCTTTTACTCTGCTTGATCTGAAAACCCATCAAAGATCAAAAAGTAGCAGGAAGAAGTAACCGACTGTGGTGTTTGCAGGAAGGAAAAAGAGTGGCCCATCGATTGTCACATGCTGCAACTACCAGCCTGAGGCGATTCATAGCCTTCGGGGGGAATATGCCACACTGCACCTAGTCACATGCTGCACTGGTTGGCATAACCTAATCTAAAATAGGAGATTAAGTCTTTTAAATGGGGCTTGTAAATCTAAAACCTGTGGGGTTTTTTTCCTATTTTTTAAATCCTCTCCTTATTTTTTATATTATTATGCCAGTAAAGTGGGTTGATTTTGATAATATAATTTCAAAGCAACTGAGTAGTCGTGATGGCTTCAAAATCTGAATTGCACTTTTATATGTGAAATTATACTGAAATCCAATACAGATCTGATAGGTAGCAGTGCAGGCTCAGTATGAAGAGGCAAATTGGAATTCATATGACTTTCTCCAGCTCCACATTCATCATGATCTTGGCTAAACCATTGTTCCTGGGTGTCAAATATAGAAAGATTTATGTATGTTGACTAGAGTCATTGACTGTTACCAGAGAAGTGAACACCACACAGTGCCTTGCTTTAGCCGGCAGTCAGAGCGTGTATGGCACTTTCATAGCAACTCACAGGCTGGGAGTTGTATTAAAATATAATTATTAACACAACTTGGGAGTTACTCAGAGCAATCCAACATTAATCAAAGTGGCATGTGAGACATGCTGCAAATAAGCAACTTAGCTTAGCGCAGGCTCAGGTTGCTCACATAGAAAAAAGTGGTGAACACTTTTCAATGGTCGGACTAATTACTGTTATGTTAACCGATCCACACCAATTTGATTCTTTTTTTATAGTAATTCATGCCATTTCTATTAGCATAATTGTGCCACAACTAAAACTACAAGGGGGTGTTCTAGTCAAACAGGGACTTGATTGTGTAGAATACAGAACACAGACCAGTTATAAGATTAAAAACTACCTTTATTTCTCTATATATTCCCCTGCTTCACTCAGCGTTTTCTCAGTACACTGGAGCTATGATTGGACTGCATGCTTCACATCTGGAACACTGGCATCCCAGGAACTCCATTAATTACCCAAACATGTGATAATTGCTTAGAGAACTGTACGGGGGTGGCAATAATTCCCAACTGAGTTCCTGTAATGTGCAATGATTGTGTGTACAGTTCCCACAGACAAAACTTCAAACAAATTATCCACCAATTTTCAGGATCATTCCATTTGCTAAATATTCACAGGAATGAAATAAGTGTGCTCGAACAACCTCGAATAGAATCATCCTTCAAGGAAGTATTACCTTCAAATTAAAAATGTTTGCAGTATTCAAATGTACAGAGGCTAAGAGTCACATCACTGTAATGTGCTTGAAGTTTTCTTTAAACGACAGTCAATTATACATCTTCATTCACGAAGTTCCGGTTTGACTTGATCACCTTGGTTATTTTACAAATTTGGACATTGCAGGATTTTAGCTTATATGTAAATGTTGAAAATATGTTATTGTTAATAAATAAGTATGTAAAGTTATTATATACTGCGATGGATTAGCACCCTGTCCAGGGTGTACCCCGCCTTGTGCCCTAAGCCTCCTGGGATAGGCTCCAGGTCCCCGCGACCCTGACACATCCTGACCCTTATACAGAATAAAGCGGTATAGACGATGAGTGAGTGAGTGAGTTATTACATAGAAAAACATCTTAAAACCTCAGAATTTACATAAATAACAGGCCTAAAGCTGTTGATCAATTTATTTTTCCTTTTTAGTCCTCAGCTGGTGTCAAATATTAACCATGTTAAAAAGAAAATGTGTAGGAGGTTTGGGATTAAAAGTTCTGATTAGTGTTTAAAAAATAGCATTAGGGTACAGAAAGCAAATTTTGAACTATGTAACTCATTAGGGTTTTTGTGTTGAGGATTATGGTTTATGGTTGTATTTGCATTTTGGGACTCATAAAAGCAATGTTGTAATAATGTTGCTTAACAGATTAGCATTAAAGTTAGCAAAGAATTAGAATTAGTACAGTCTGATGGTTTCTGGGCAACCTGGGAGATAGATGGAGGAAAGCTGATGTAAGGTTGTGTGCCTCCAGACCACAAGCCCTGTGAATTAGTATAAAGGGAGAACGAGATTGGACCTAGGACTGACCCTTGCAGGACTTTGATAATAAGGGTAAGGTTATGAAATTGACCCATTCCAAGTTACCAAGTGATAGAATCAATACTTAGGGCACAATGAGAAAAAGCAGGTCAAAGCATAGCTCCTAATTCACAAGTACCAAAGGGTAGAAATGAGAATCTGGTGATTCACAGTGTCAAATGCAGCATACAGGAAACAAAGAACGAGAATGGAATACATAAAAATTCTCCTTATGTAAAGCTTTAGTGAGTGCAAGGAAAAAAATATTTTTCCAGAGTAGTTGTATCTAGGGGATCATTTAGTTGAAGATATAACTGCAGCACTTCAAGAACTGCACACTTCAGGGTCTTGCATAGGAATTAGTAGAAAGATACATATCTCAATTTCGCAACAAGAGTCTGGTTATGCAAGGGCTTTTTAAAGAAAGAAGTGATGTGTACAGTACATCTGATCATTGGAGGAACCACATATGTCACATATGGATGATATTGGATTGAGTGAACAGGTCACTGGGCAGTTGTTGATCATAAGTAGCATAACTACCTCTTCCTCTGTCAATTGCTTGAATGTGTTGCAGTTCATCAACCACATGGTGCATGATGACCTCAGTTGATCTCAGTTAAATCATTTGGAAGGATGTCTGGATAACCTCAAACTCATATTATCTAATGTCTTTTCAGACCAGTGAATGTCAGACAGCTAGGAGCTATAAAGCATCAGTCTAGTTGGCTTGGAAGCAAGAGGGCAGAGTCCAAAGAAAGTTATGCAAAAGGTAAAGGAAGCAGTGTCAGCAGGTAAATCTGAAAATAATGAAGGCACTAAAGGGAAGGCATAAGGGGCATGTGTGAAGGCAATTAAGATGAAGTCAAGTTCTTGAAACTTTCTTTTAAATACAAAAGTATCAGTAGGAAGTGGTGGCATCATGGTGAGGACCAGTGGAAGAGGAAATGACACAAAGAAATGGTGTGATACTTGAGAAGTATGGTGGAGTTCATGGTAAAGGCAATGCCTTTGCGTGTTGGTGTTGACTTCAGGTAGTGATTCAGGTTGAAGGGTCTGAGATAGTGAGAAATGGTTCCTCTGGTTTGGAGCTTGACATCTCCAAGCTGGGCCAAGGGATCAACCAGTCTTTAAAAATACATAAATGGGTGATTTTTTTAAAAGAAAAATTTATGATTTTGGTGGTCCTGTTGGACTATAGACCACAATGATATGATGTATTTAAATTTTTTAACCTGCAGGCAATTGAAACTTGACATCTAATGTTTGGAAAGAAAAAAGGACAGCATGTGCAGGAAGTAGTAATAGGCAAACCTACCCTACCAACACCTCCCCCCTTTCAACATTTGTCAGAAGTCTTGGGGATATGTGTGAAAAAGAAAGCCATAGAGTGCAGCATGTGTGGACATTCTCTGTGGGCATTCTCTAGCTTAATCTAGGTCTCTGACAGTCTTGAGCAGAGGAGGGAGAATCTAGCAGTGTAAGCTGTGTGAAGTCGATTTTGTGCACAACCAAATGGCAGTCCCAGAAGGTTCCAACAATGAGCTGCAGATCTGGTTGGACAGGTATGATGGGTAAGGTTATGATTGCATGTAGAATGCCATCTACTAATGAGGAGCAGTGAAGACAGGAATCTTCCAGAAGCACATGATTAATAGATGGACATCTATATGTCGGAGTAGGCAGGCAAGAGGAGGCAAAACAACAGAGTAACAGTCCTTATAGTCCTTCATTGGTAGCCTTCCTTGACACTATGTGGAGGTCTTAGATGACATTCTGTAAGTCTTGTTTAGCTATTGTTTATGGGAAAACTATATGACTAGTATATTGCACAACATCAAGGGTTTTTCAGATGTTTCTGGTAGCTGTTAGGGATTTAGCAGACACTTGTAGCCCTTCAGTGCTCACAAACTCAGAACTGTGGTTTGGTGTATTTGTGTAATGGTAAGTCATTATAATCCATTAATGTATATGTAGGATATATACTGTACACTCAGATGTCAGTGACCACACACTTATCACTCACTTTTGATATGAAGGTATAGTGGTTAGCGTTAGGGACAAGGGGTTACTTAATATTTTGAAGAGTTTAGGTTTTTAGGGTGTGGAAGTAATGGCTTGGGTAAGAATCAGAAATTATGACCTAGAGATTAGCATTATTTTATAACTTTTAAGATTTAGATATTGAATTTATGGTATTTGGCAGACTTATCCAGAGCAACTTATATTTATCTCATTATACATTTGAGCAGTTGAGGGTTAAGGGTCTTGCTCAAAGGCCCAAAAGTGTTAACTTGGTGGTGCTGGAGTTTGAACCTATCTGACCCTCTGCCCCATTCACATTACCATATATTAACATTTACATAGAGCCAGAAGATAGTGCTTGCCTTGTTTACTCAGGTTGCTTTTCTCCTTGGTGTGGTTCATTTGAGCAGGTCTAAACAGTACCTACACTCGGGAGCAGAACAAAACAGCCAAACCAAGATCCTTTATACTGTAGGATGTGATCTTGGCTTAGTCCCAAACTAAATCTGGAGCAGTTCTTTTGTGTTGGGAACATCCTTGATTTGGACCCTCTCCAGAGTGTATTCTCCAAGTTTGAGCTAAATGGCTCATGTTTTGCATTTTTGCTGAGCATGTCTTCAGGTTAACATGTTTTTGTACATGTTCAATATTCACAGTAGGTTGCATTACAATTTTTTGAAGAGTGTGAACATATTTCCTAAAAAGTTAATTTAGCATTCTTTTTGTCATAGCACACTGCCCAGCCAAAAAAAAAATCCTCATTTTAGATGGGTCAAATCATTGGGCTGTATCAAGCAATGGCAACAACTAAGGAGATCAGAAATACTGGAATGGGGTTAAGAACTCTTCAAGACATTAGCAAAACCTCAAAGGATAGTGCTGAACCATCAACTTTGTGTAAGAAATGCGGTCGGAAAACAACTATGAATGGAGATTGCTTAAACACTTGGTGTAGTTGCATGGTAAAAAAATCAACAGGTAAAAGCAAAGCTATGTTTAATTGTGGAAGTAAGATCATTTCCATGCACACATAATGTAATGAAAATCAACACAGGATTTAGACTAAACTGCTGTGTTGCCATAAGAAAACACTGAGTCCAGATTGACCCTATTCCAGTGCAGTGGGCGTGTCAGGCTAAGAAAGAAAGCACATGAAGTGATGCACCTATCATGCATAAGGGCCACTGTAAAGGCGCCTGGAGGCAGTGTTATGATCTGGGGTTTCTTCAGTCGGTCAGGTCTAGACTCAGCAACATTACAGTATGTGGCAATAATATTAAGTCAGCCGATGACCTGAATGTACTCAATGGTTAGGTTCTCATATCAACAGAGTTCTTCTTCACTGCTGGCACAGGTATATTTCAGGACTCAAACTGTGAAACAGTGGTTCTGGGAGCATGACGAATCATTTTTACGCATGAACTGGCCATGACATTCAATACAATCTTAGAGTGGGTGACTTTTTTGGCCAGTCAGTGTATATTGCCCAGATACGACTCATTTACATAAAGTCACTCATTCAGTCAGTCACTCACTCTATTAGTCAACCACTACATAACAGTCTTCTTCATGGCAACATGTGTTTTAAATATTCCACCACTGACACTTTGAGCACTTTTTAAGTATTTTAACAACTTTTCTCCCGACTATTTCCAGCAGCTGCTCTGCCGAGTGAAAGCTGCTCAAGCGGATAAATTTTGTTCCCTCTCACTTTTTGAACTCTCATGGGGCTCCTGATTCAAGGCACCTTGCCATGTTGCATGTCTTATCTGTGTCTTGCCTGTAAGATCCTGAAGAATCCTCAGCATATGCCTGAGTGTTGAGGGTGGAGGGGCACGGTGATTCTTACGCCTCGCTGTGTATTTTTCCCCAAGTGAATGAATGTTAACTGCTCTGATCTTCCTCTCTCACTCTCTTTTTCTCTAAAACACAGAAAACTTGAGCCATTTAAAATCACAGAACCCGTTACTGTGGAATATAGAATCTGGATTCATCAGACCACATGACCTTCTTCCATCACTCCAAACTGAAATCTTCATGTTCTTTAGCATTTAAAGCCTTTTCTTCAGATTAGCTTCACTAATGAGACATTTTATTATGGCCACACAGCTGTTTAGTCCCAATCCTTTCAGTTCTTAGCATACTGAGCATGTGGAAATGGTCTTACTTTCACTATTAAACATAGCTGTGATTTCTACTGTAAAATTGTCTTTTTTTTAATAATGCAAATTCACCAAGCATCATATTCTTCACAATGCTGTTCTAATGTCACTGCTGTTTTCCCCATACAGTATATGCTACTGTACCTCTGGACACATTTCTTGCTATTCCTAGTCGCTAGGGTTTTATTTTTATTGACGACACACTGCAATATGTTGAGTTTATAATAATTTGTCACATATACACTACCGCACAGTGAAATTCTTTCTTCAGATATCACAGTTAGGTTGCTGGGGTCAGAGCACATGGTCAGCCATGATACAGCACCCCTGGAGCGGATAGAGTTAAGGTCCTTGCTCAAGGGCGCAAAAGTGGTAGCTTGGTGGAGCTGGGGCTTGAACTGGTAACCTTCTGATCAGTTACCCAGAGACTTAACTCAGTCAGTTACCACTGCCCCTAGGTTGACAGACACTAGCCAACTAGAGTACATTTCAGCAGGAATAGACTATAATTAGTGTAAGTACGCTGTTCTACATGCTCTGTTCTCTGGTGAAGATGTGAAAGTTAAATAAAAGGGATAAAAACGAAATTGACATATGCAGAAATAAACTAGGGTGATTGCAATATTCATAAATTCATAAACTGGCAAAGTCTGTTGATTTTTAATTTCTGCCACTGTTATAGTCTCTTATATTCTTGCTATTCACTCTCACTCACTCATTCTCTATACGTCTATATGCTTTATCCTGTATACAGGATCGCGGGGGGCCTGGAGCCTATCGCAGGAGACCTAGGGCATGAAGCAGGGTACACCCTAGACAGGATGCCAATCCATCACAGGGCACACATACAGACACTCACACACTCATTCAAACACTACAGGCAATTTGACAACACCAATCAGCCTAATCTGCATGTCTTTGGACTGTGGGAGAAAACCGGAGTACCCAAAGAAAACTCACCAAGCACGGGGAGAACCCAAGGTGGGAATTGAACCAAGATTTTGGAGGTGCAAGGCAAAAGTGC
>JAOVVB010000050.1:21166480-21188858 GCA_028570985.1 Heterobranchus longifilis | reverse complement strand
ATGTTGACCAGGGGAAGGATGTAAAGAGAAAAAAGCAGTGGGCCTAAAACCGAACCCTGTGGAACACCAAACTTCACTTGAGAATATATAGAATAGTTATCATTTAAATCTACAAACGGCGAATACTAATATATGAGATGCAGTGAGAAAAGTTCTAAAGAATAGAAAAAATAGTAAAGAATGCAGGAACAAGGACAAAATAGAATAATGTGCATTTATCAAGTTCATACTACACAGCCATGTCAGGTTCAGGTTCTCAATGTGTCTTTAATATTGTCACTAATTTCCTTTAGCGTACCCCTCCACATACTTACCAGGTCCAATGAGATCAAACATGCATTATGACAATGTCCGATCAGATTGCACTCTGCTCTTACCAGGTGCTTATCACATGCTTGATACACATGTGCACTACATTGTCATTGTGTCTGATGGGTTGGTAAAAATACTGCATTATGCGCAGTGCTTTTCATCCCAAATTGATGGTGTGGTGTAATATGAAATTAATGTGGTCTTCTACAAGGACCTACCATGGATATAGCACAAGCCTAAAGAAGTTGTTGTAAGAACTCCATTGACACAGCAACAATGCAGTACATCCCAATGAAAACAGCCAGAATGCCATTTACTCTTCCCTGTCTGCACCACGCTTGGAGTACACCAGTTAAGTCCCTAAGAGCTGTAAGTTATTTAGTTAACTGGTCAATGCCAAAATTACTATGTCCTATTTAAGTTATTCCTGCATCTTGCTTAGACCATATCCTCACAATGCTGTCTTAAGCATGTAAGAAATAGCATGGAGCATTTCACTGGAGATAATACTACATCCTTACCTGTTTTTACTGTGTTCCTGCCAAGTTCTACATCTTCTTACTGCATTCACCCAATTTTTGAGGACGTAGTGGGAACATGGATCAGTGTGACGAGGCTCAAATTTGTCCCATTTGTGTGACTAAATCTCTATAAAACCCTACAACCATGCCCCAACATATATCAGAATGCTTTCACAAAAGATGGCATTGTGGTAATAACAGCAGTGGAGGGACCAACTCCATGTGAATACCATGGCTTTGGAATAATATATTCAACAATTGTAAATGGGTGAATTAGTTCTAACTTTGTAGTTTGGCAGAGTGGAGAGTAATTCGGGAAAAGATCTTCGGTTCATATAAAACATCAGAATAGGAAAAATGTGATGACCATGGCATGGTTCCTGGACTTTGTTGGTTTAGATTTTTTTTTTAATTTATGATTTCTTTAAATTTTGTAAATCACCACTGTTTACAACCATAATAAACCGAAAAACATCCCAGAACACACAACAGGTTGAAGTAGGATTACTTTGGGTTCCACTCCTGTCAGCTGTGAACAGAAATCTAAGGCTGCAGTCAGAAGCAGACTCAGTAAAACGAGACATTTAAAGACTGTGAAAATGTCACTTGGTCTTTTTCCAATAAAACTGTGAACAGAAAATTGAGGGCACAGTTGTTAACTTGCTAACTGTGGTTGAGTCTCAATATCTTTGCCCTTTCCAGTCAACATGGGAGCAACTCATCTCAATTTTATCTGACTCTACAATCTTACTCTCTCATACAGTATGTCTTGAATGTGATGTATGAGGAATAAAAATCAAATGAAACAAAATCAATTTCTAAATTGAAATTTGACATTTCTAAAGTGTATTGAATGCCTCAACTGCAGTCACCACCAAACCCTTATACAAGTTCATATGGTTTGCAATTGTATATAAAGCACGCCCCCTTTCACAGAAATGTCATGTCCATGAGGCCTCAGCTGGGCGCTTATCCTCCATTAGTGCTCTCAGTGATGAAAACTACAAGGCCACACTGCTGCTTTTACACACCTGAGTCACCAGCACAAGGCCACGCTGATGCTGACAGGCAGGATCAACATCATAAAAAGAGAATGAACCAAGGTCATCAAGTGAAAGCCTCTCAGCTGTCCAGTCCTCAACCATCAGAGCTTTAAAGTAGAGCATTAATAAGAAGGACAACCTGTAGAGGATCTCTCTTAACACTCATTTGAGCTGTCTGGTAAGAAAAAAAAATCTTTCTTTATGCTAGAGATTGTACTAAACTAAATCATGGCTCTATAAGAGGGCTCATAAATTGAGATTTTATTAGGGGATCAAGAAAAAAAAATACTCCCACAGATTAATCAGTGATTTGATTTATTTTAACAGAAAAAAATCCCACAAAGGCTAAAGCTTTATTTTCAGACAAGCCTTTCTGAGTGATTCATGAGTGGCCTGTGAACATAAAAAAATGTCTCACTGTATTGCATAAGGTCACACACACTTGTTTTCATGGTGTCCTCAGTTAATGGTTATTATAGCACACTAAGCATATTGACATTCAGTGTAGAACGTGCTGTCAGTGAGAAGACCTTATCTTTACAAGTCGGGCTCCAATTACAGAAGAACTGGGGCAAAACTCGAACACTGTAATAACATCAATTGACCCTTGAACAGTTTAAATGCCACATACTGCAGAGTGCTGTTATGTAAATGATGTAACATAGAGGACACATACTGTAATCAGCTTCAGAACAGAGAACCGCCTTCGCCCTGTTTGCCCATCTGTTCAGATTGTGATAACATTTGCATTTTTTCACAGTGTACCATATAAAACCAGTTTGCCTGCTGCAAAAACCTCAAAACCAGTCTTCCTGAGGAGCTTAATCAGGAATGTGAACATGCTTGAATGCACTGGGTAGAATGCTTTTTTTTTTTGGCTGTACCTTTTGAGTAGAATAAAGAAGGAATAGCCAGAAAAAACAACATGATGACCAGCACTACTAATAATTCCAGAGATGGGCCAAATACTGTCACTGACACTTCTTGTCATTGATATTTCTAGCCTGTTGTCCTTTAAATTTAAAGAAACCTGAATGAAATACTCTTTACACTGCACGTACACATGGTTTCTTCTTGTGATTATTTTATGGTAAAGTACTAAATGGGAAAAAAAAAATCTGAACCCACGTAGCTGTGGAACAAGTTCCCTTATGGATTACAAGGTTTTTCAGTTACCTAAGAAGAAAGTGGAACAAGTAAAAGGTAAAAAAATGAAACAGTGATAGTAAAAGTAAGCTATATATTTTAAACTATTCCTATCTATTTAGTTACATAATTCTAACACAATTATGTAATCCTTTTTAAAATGTTGCAGTGTTTGGACAACACAAACAGGCCTTCTAAAAAGAACAATTGGCCCCAGCCTGACTCCCCCTGTGGAAACCATCTGAAAACACCACTGCCCAGCACAAAGTAACAAAAGGCCAAAACGGTGAACACATCTGAGTATGCTCTCAGAATAAAAAGCAACAGGAATATCTGTATGGCTCAACCCTGGGTCTTGTCTCACAGCTGAGATGAATGTCTGCATGTAAAAAAAACTCACTATTCTCAATATTCATGATGGAACTGAATAGACTCAGGCTGAATGATTTCTATATTGGTCCAGCTCTTCTTAACAAATATGAATTAAACTTTATACATTTGAAGGCCAAGTTGACATCTTGAACTTTTTTGCCTGCTCCTCAAACCATCCCTGAACCATTTTTGCAGTATGTCAGGATGCATAATCCTTCAGAGAGGGGCCACAAATATTAGGAAATAACACTGCAACTGTGTTTAGCTACAGTAGGTGATGCATGTCAAAGTAACATCCACATGCCAGAACCCAAGGATTCCCAAAGCATCACATCGCTTCTGCCAGCTTGCCTATAGTGCACCTTTGCAAAATCTCTTTCCCAGGTAAGCAATTGCACACTCCTGGCTGTCCAAATGATGTAAAAGAAATTCATCAGACCAGTTTCCAAACTACCTCCACTACTTCATGGTGCAGTTCTGATGCTCACGTGTACATTGCAGGTGTGGTACATAGAGCTCTGCATGAGCACTCTTGTCTGTAGCTACAGTAGGTCAGCCGATACAGAGATGGGGAAAAAAATGGTTGGTACCATTCCACAAAAAAGAAGAACCCATAGTAATAAAAATCGGTTTCTGATTGAACTGGATATCTTAAATTATTATTTTTTAAAAACGAACATGCATGGACAAAAATAATGGCACAACCTTTAGAGGCAATCACCACAAGGAATCAATTTCAATAGCTCTCAATAAGATGTCTTACTCATCCTGAGCAAAATGTTTCAACTGTCTCATGTTTGACAGTTGAATTCTTCAGGCTGCATGTTTCAGCTCTTATGGTAATAAATGTTCAATAGGATTCAGATGAGGGGTGGTAGAAGTAATTTCAGACTGTGGCGACTTATGCTTAGGGTAATTATCCTGTTGGATGACTCATGACCTGATACTAAAATATAACTTTCTGAAACTGGGCACAATGTTTTGTTTTGTTGCATTGATAGTCATGAGATTTCATTTTGCACAAGTAACTCAAGGACTCATGGACAAAGGTCCTTTGACTTCATAATATTTGGAACTATATATTATTGTCACTTTAATTATTTTATACTTGCAATCATTCCTATTTTTGCAAACCCAGCCGATCAGATTTTTCTCTCCTATTACTACTGTATGTGGTTATTGGACACCAGAGGCTTTCTCCTGAGGTATAAGTGAATAAGGGTGTGTCTGTGAATTCTGGTGTATCATTATTGAAAGTATTCTTTCACTAAGTTGGCACATCAGTACACATGTATCAGACACATCCAGTTTATTTAGCATCAAAAATAATTTATTTAGAATCTCAGCTGAAGCATTACGATATCACAATTGCAAGATGGGTGTTTTTGTAGTTAGTGAGCTGTGTTTGATGTGAGGTTTTTCTTTGCTAGCTTGTTAAAAGTGAATAGCTGAAATGGAAATCTATGGATCTTTTTTTTATGATTTCTTAAACTTTAGAGGATGTTGTGGGTAAGATTCCCCGAAGATCAATAGTATCTAGAATACAAGTATATGCTCTTAGAATTATTAAATCTGAGCATTACCTGTAAGAACAGGTCTTTGCCCTCTTTATTCATAAGGAAATAATTATGGGTCTTGTTTTCAAGTAAAAACAGCAGAAAAGATTTAAGGTGTTTGATAAAGTGTTTGTCTTACTGGTTAATCCTTGGGTTTATTTAAGGTCAACACCTTAAATTTTATTTTTTCAGACCATTCTATTTTTTTAAGTCTCTTGCATGACGCACATTTTACTGACGATTGGATCTTCAAGCACTTTGTTTTGATTAGAGTCAACACATATTACTTTCTCCTTACTTGGAGAAATGGGGCAGAATGTTATCCTGATGAGCTGCTGCAGCAAACACCTTAGGATATAATGCTTGTTTGTGAACATACTATATTGGTTGAGCCTACAACAACTAACTGCAAATCTTTTAATAGCAGCCACCTGTTTTATAGTCAAAGTACAGTAGAAGTTCAGTTCCATGTTTTTTTTTTGTTTTTTTTTTTTAGGGGTGGCGTCTCACTTTTTCAATAGACCTAAGTCTGAAACACACAGCCTTTACCTTTAACTTGATTGTCTGTAATTTTACAATATCTTTACAATAATTTTGTAAATCTCCCCAGCCAACTTACTTCTTTGCTTTGAGTGGGACATTTTAAGTGTGGTGCATGCGGTTATACATAACAGCAGGGTGACTATTTTTATAGGCTGTACAACTAATTACAAGAATGGGGATATGGCATACTAATTACAGAAAACACTAAGTTTGAACTGTGTCTATAATCCTGTCATTTACAGTATAATTTTTTAAGGAAACTAGCAAATTCGTTGACAAATCACTTACTCACTCTCTATATCGCCTATCCAATTCAGCTTACCCCAGGGGACTCAGGTCAAGTATAGATCCCGAGATCTCTCAAACTTCCTGCCAAGATTCTATGGTGCCATGGATTCATTCATGCATACATACTGTAGATACATACATACATAGATACATACATACATGGTGGGTATGTACTTGGTGGGGTATGTCTTGTATGAGATGCCAAGCACACACTATGGTAAATTTGGAAGTGCTGGAGAAAACCGGAGCACCTGAAGTAAATCTTTACAAAGATACCCCCAAGTTCATGTTTTGATGAAGAGAGCGAGAAAATTTATGTAGTGACTAACTTTTCTCAGTCCTTTTACCAGTTAAGCAATGCTGAGAATAAAGTCAATGTCAATAAACAAGAAAGCTGGGTGAAGGAAGCTGAGAATTGTTTATAACATGGTGAGAGCGTGGAGGTTAAATAAATAATCACAAAGGCAGGATGCTGTTTTAAAACACAGACAGATTGATATCGCACATTAAGCTCAAGGGTAGCTGAAAGAAGAGGATGACAAAAAAACATTATCCCAAGATCTTATCAATTAGCAAACAGGGTTGTGGTTTGATTGCATCATTCTGAAGTTTATGTCGTGTCTGGGGAAATAATTTGCTTTACATTAGACAAAAATTTTATTATACTTTTTGTAGTGCTATAAACATGTTCCAGTTTTACTGCAGAAACTCACAACATTTCAGACCAACATAAAAAAAAGGAAAAATAAAAATTTAAATTGTTACATTCTGTAACTTTCTTTGTTCTAATTGTCTTTAACACAGCTCCATAAAAAACAAATACAATTCCTAACATAAGGGGTGATCAAGTCATACCAGAACTAATAATGAAATTTCTCCTTAATGAAGCTGATAAAACCGATTGACATTTACAGAAGACGTCAAGCACAGTATAATCAGTAACACATATGTAGACCATATGTCTGTGAATGATGATCCCAGCCAAGGTGGCTCAGAGCCCACTGGAGTCGCTCCTTAAACATTCAGCGAATGGAACCCCTGATCCTTTAAAATTGAAGGATACCCTATAACCAACTTGCAAATAAGACACACCTTTCTGTGTGAACTGTACACACAATCATCCACATACACCACTTGCATATGTATTACAGTGACTCGGCTGAGAGTTGTTGGCACACCCCCCTGATCTAACTCCCAGTCATTTTCACATGTCTAGCCCATTAAAGGAGTTCCTGGGAGGTCAGCATTTCAGACTGAAGCTGGCAGCTGGCAGTCTGATCATGTACTGAAAAAAAAAAAAAAAACTTTCCACATTGAGGCATCAAAGCACTAGTGAAACGCTGGGATAAGTGCATTAGTGTATCAGGGGATTATGTAGAGAAATAAAGGGAGTTTTTACTATCATAACATTGTTCTGTTATCCTTCGCGATCAAAAGTTCTGTTTGACTTGAACGCACCTCATATTAAATAACATGACTTTCTTTTAATTATGAGAAAAATAATAAAAGGGAAAAATACACATCCACCCACAAGCAACGTTTGAAATTTCTCACATGAAATCAATATGATGTGGCATGCTTTGTTTCCTTACTTTTATAAAAATAGAAAGCCAAATGAGTCGAATAAGACCTTTCTTTCTGCTCTGGGGATCATGGAAGCCACCAGCTTATGAGCATTAAGGTTAAATACGGACATCAGACAAGCAAGAAAAAATGAACGTGACATTTAACTTAGAGGGCAGGTGTGTGTGTGTTTAAACTGGAAAAGTGAGTGGAGTAGAGAGAGGGAGAGAGAGAGAGAAAGATGGATAAAGATGGAAAGACAAAGAAAGACAGAGAACGGAATAGAGAAATGGAAAGGGAAGAAAACAAAGATAAAACACGTACTACATAGAGGTCATAAGACAGAAACACATTACCTGTGGCGGAGAAAAGGCAGTAAAGAGTCAGACAATGCTTTTAATTAATCAATCGATAGTGCCATATTTGCATATTTAATAGTGACTTTAAATGACATTACATAATTTTCACATATATGTGCAGTTTAAAATATCATTTTCGGTATGACATAATGTGTTTATTTTTCAACCAGTAGTTCTGGACTTTATACAGCTGCTTTCTCAACCAAGAGCAATGTCAGGTCAAAGCAAACCCAGGGGCAGAATCAACTATGTATTTAACTGGTACATGACTTCTAAGTTGATCATAAGTCTAAGTTCAGTCTGATTCATTTCTGGGCTAAATTCTCACATCAAATATAGATAGAAATATTGGCATAAAGCTGCAAGGCAGTAGAACTTTATGTTCTCATAACTGTCGGTTAGCTGACAGACTATTGTTAGCACTTATTTTAAATTAATTTTCTTAATTTAAAAAATTGACAAAATTTAAATAGCATTAATAAAATCTTGAAATAAAGGTCAGCCCATGGGAGGCACTGTCCCTTTACCTGACCTTAACCAACCATCATCAAATATGACAGCTCACCACCCAACGATTCTCTCTCGCTGTGGATCCTCACCCTATGTGGACCCAAATCAAATTATTCGCGGTCAGGTGATCTGGACGAGGACTATCGATTCACATTTCTCACCATCACAGCTTTCAAGACACAGACGGATGGATGCCTTAGCCACTTGCTTCCTTAATGTGGCTTTTAATTGTGTTTTGTTTGCTTGCTTTGTTCCTCCCGTGGTTATTAATGTCAGTGACATTTGCCTGCTGATTGCTCGTGAGACCAGCATCCTCCCACACTTCTCCCTCTATCTCCCCCCACTCCTGTCTTTCAGGTACGCCGCTTATGCACAGTGTTACATCAAGGTTTTTAATTAAATCAGCCTTAAATTGCACCAGCTCAAACACTGATACAGAACTGAAGCTCAGGCTTGTTTTGAGACACATACTCGCTGTGACTGAAAACGTTTAAACTTTAAACATAAATCAGTAGAATATTTTTGTATTTAACCTGATTTCTAAGTTGCCCAAATAATTTCAAAAAATTATCTGGTGCCTCCGCTATATCTAAATGTTTTTAAAATTTTAAACTCTTTCTGCCTTGTACCTTCCGAGGCACAGTTGCCTTAAAATATATGATAAATTGTCAATTACACTTTAGTTTCATATACTGTAAGCAATGCTAACCAATAAGGAAGCTACAAAAAGAATATGGCTGTGTGGGTAATATTTACTTTACATTTCAGCATTTGGCAGAAGCTCTTATCCGGAGCGACTTACATTATACATCTGGACAGTTGAAGATTAAGGGCCTTGCTCAAGGGCTCAACAGGGGCAGGTGGTCATGGGGTTTGAACCTGGGACCTTCTAGACCATAGTGCAATCCGTTAAACACTGAGCTACCCCTGCCAGAAGCAAGGCCAACAATACAATATTATTTTATTGAACATTTATCTAGTTGGATTTTTGTATAGTGTGGGGTGTAGTATCCATTGACAGGGTAGTAGCAGGGCTCAAACCCAGATCCTCAGATCCCCAAAGCAACAACCGATCACCTTAGCCAAGTGAGTCACCACTCCACTTCTTTTCTAATATTTTCCATCCACCGATCTAGGAACCTCTGTAGTCCAGCCAAGGTACCGTGGAGGCCAGTGGTGATTACCACTATATTTATTCCCAATTCATGACTGTGGTAGGACCTCCGGTTAACATTCACATGCTCATTCACACACTAAGGGCAATTTGGGTACAGCAATTGCCTAATTCATAATGTCTTTGGATTGTGGGAGGAAACTGGAGCACCCAGAGGAAACCAACCAAGCACGAAGAGAACGTACAAACTCCATGCACACAGACGCCAAGGCAGGAATTAAACCCGGATCCTAGAGGTGTAAGGCGACAGTGCTAACCACTGAGCCAACATGCCGCCAAAGTAATATTTTGGCAAAAAAAAATTACATTTGTGTCTTTAAAAATTCAAATGTAGGCAATCAGCAAAGACATGGCTTAGTACTTGAACACATGGTTAAATATATGTTTTATGACATATTAAGATAATGAATGTTTTGCACTGTGATGGGAAAAATCCATGATGAACTTGATAGAGAGGTGTAACCAATGTCTTTGATTCATACATAGTGGGTACAAGCAGGTAGATGACGAAGTACAGTATACCCACTCAGGCACAAACCCAATGAGACAAACCTATGACGGTTTTACGGCAAGTTTAGTCACCAGTATTTCCCTTGTATGAGTTGTTGTATTCTTTGAGTACTGGGGTGAAGATGAGTCTTTGAACCACATAGGACAGGTTCCAGCTAAAGTGTGTGGGAATACTTAACAATTATAAGGTCTAGCTTAAATTCCTTAGCACGAGGTTTTGTTCCCATTTAATCCCACTCTGGCCCTCTCAAGTCAAAGATTCTCAAGAATGTTTTGCACCCAACTTTGCTTCTCCAGCCACTTTCAATATTGCCATCAGAAACAATAAAGTAGGTGATCTGTAAAATTGGGGAAAAAAAAAAAAATAATAATAATGACTGGTGGGAGCAAGAAGTGGGCATTTTTAGGTATCACCAAGCTGCTGACTGAATACACTGATCAGATATTACATTAAAATGCAAAACATTATTGTGTAGATTCCTCTTGTGCAGCCAGGGCAGCTGTGTCCCCTTGGCCCATGACTCTTTGGTGAGTATGGCATATGACCTCACAAGATATTTTGCGGCATGCTGTGGCATCTGGCACCAGGATATTGGCAGCAGATCATTTGCATGCTGTGGGTTGCAGCATGGGGCTTCCATGGATCTGAATTGTTTGTCTGTTGAATCCAATGGGTGCTCAATTGGATTAGGTTTGGGGACTTTGAAGACAGGGTCAGTGGTCTTAGGCCTCTTTGTCTGCTGGGCCCCATGCATGGTGAGCTGTACTGCACTGGGTATTCTGGTGCCTTTCTATCATGACCATCATTGACATTTTTCAGTGATTTTGCGCCATTCACTTTTCTGTGGGATGCCATTTGGTCTCTGTGGCATCTGTAGGCATAATTGATCCTAAAGTGCCCATGGTCCTTTACTGGTATATGATTAATAGTCAGTGTTAATGTGTTAATTTTATATGGTATTAATGTTATGGCTGATCGTGTATATTAAAAAAGGAGCTCCAAAACCAGTCCAGTGGAAAAAGTTCTAAGTAGACTGGTGTGTCTAGCAAAGGGCTATGGGCAGTTTTGGTGGTTAGGAAGGAACCCCCTGTGTTGTACTGTACATCAGCTGAAATTTAACAGGAGAAGGAGTGTCTGACTATTAAGTGGCATCACTTAAAAACACACACACACATTTAATGATCATAATCATATTATTTACAGTGTGCTTGTATTTCTGAAAATATATGTACCTTGTAATTTGAACAAATTTTTGTCTAACAGTGACACTGTGGATCTGAAGTCCTATTATTAAGACAAGTCTTCACCAGGATAGCGTACTGTCACGTCAGAAATATTGCCAAGATAAGAAAAATTAGTTCATGCTTTTATCACCTCTAGGTTGGTCTGTTGTAACGCCCTACTGTCTGGTTGTTCAACTAGGTGTACAAACAAGGTTCAGTTATTCCAGAATGCAGCAGAGAGAGTCCTCACTAGAACCAGATGTTATGAGCACATCGCCCCTATCTTATCCACACTGCATTGGCTCCCAGTGAAATTTCACATCGATTTTAAAATACTACTTTTTATGTATAAAGCATTAAATGGTCTCGCGCTGCAGTATCTGAGTGAACTGCTAGCGTCTTACGATCTGCCACGCCTATTTCGATCAAAAGATGCAGGCTGCTTGTCAGTACCGCGTATTATAAAAACTACAGCAGGGGAGCAGAGCTTTTTCTTACAAAGCCCCAAAGTTATGGAATAGTCTTCCAATTAATGTCCGGGACTCAGACACTGTCTCAGTGTTTTAGTCTAGGCTAAAAATGTATTTATTTAGCCAAGCATTTTTGGAAATCGATTTGCCTTAGGTAAAGGAGCAGATCTGGGGGAATCATTGTATTATGAGTATTATAGTGAACTGATATGTTTAGATGCTGTCTTCCCCACTCTCACTGATCACTCAGGTTTGTTGATGTGTTTCCTTCTGGATCTTCTTTTTATTTAAGCTGCAATAGTTAGTCCTGCCTGAGTCCCTGCTTGCACTCTGCACTATATATACATTCACCTTATACATTACGTGACTGTGACCATACCTAACTATTATCTCTCCTTTTCTTCTGCTTTCTCCTCTTCTCTCTCTTCTCTCCTCTCTCCCACTCTCTCTCTTTCCTTCTCCCTTTCAACTCCTCTCTGTCAAGCTACATATGTTGCTCCTGAGCTGCCAGTGATCCAGAACCCCTCTGCCCTCCGGACCTGTCTGATTTGTCCTAGTGTCTCGCTCCTGGTTGGAGATCTTGTCGCATGGATGTTCCGCCTGGGATGCGTGTGGTGACTGAGGACAGTTCCACTTTACCATAAAGATGATCCTGGCCTCGGCTGATGCCGACAGCTGTTCTCTGAGGACTTGTGACTGCAGTTGCTTGATAGTTCAGGACTGGAATTTCCTACAGTCTACCTGAGTCTCCAATAACGATCTAGATTCCATATTAACTTATAGACATCAACTGTTATATTAAACTTCCCTGCTATCTGTTATCACCCAAATGAGGATGGGTTCCCTGTTGAGTCTGGTTCCTCTCAAGGTTTCTTCCTATTGCCATCTCAGGGAGTTTTTCCTTGCCACCGTTGCCGTCAACCTTGGCTTGCTCATTAGGGACTATCTTATCATTCAGTTTCATAAACATTCACATGTCATACAAACTTCCATAATTTTAACAATTGTTAAAAACGCTATACAAATAAATTTTAATCAAATTGAAGTGAAGTCCAAATAAAAATTCTCATTCCCAAAAATAATATCATCTAAAGCAAAAGCCATTTAAAGAGATCTACAACTGAGAACTTTCATGTACTGTATATGACTAAGAAGTGGGAGATCGGAAAGTGCTAAAAAGTATGCTACAAACAACCTGTTTACCCAAACCATGAATGTGCATTTTACATTTTTTCCAACTAAATATTTTCTTTTTTTAATTTTTTGAATATGGAGTGACGGATTGCTTTTGCTCTGTGTAATGATTGGCATGAAGGTGAGATTGTTGTCCTCGATTTCCTCCATTTGTTCTGTCTTAGTCATCTTTCCTCTCAGCTACCTCTTCCTCAGGAAATTTTGGAATTCCTCATATTCACTTCACAAATATGCAGCTCTTTTATATTAAGATGATACAGCACTAGGGTTTGTGTGCGTGTTTGTGTGTACATGCAGACATATATGGATTTCATAAAATCTATGTACAGTGGTTGTTATGTTGATGGCAAGTGTCTGAAGAGATCATACTGCAAAGATCAGTGGTGCAAGGCACTTCCTTTGCAAAGATTTTGTAATCATGTTTTAATGAATAACAAAGACCTTTGACTTCTGTGAGGAACCAGCTTTATATTGTCAGGAACTGTGTGCTACCAAGGGAACAATAAAGAAGCTACAAGCCTAAGATAAAGGCTAGATTAGGTCTAAAACCTCTGTGATTATTAGAACATTCTTCATTAATTCAAAAGCGATTAGCTTTATAAAATTAAATGCCATTTAACAGGAACTGTTCAGTAACTCCAGTGTTGTGCTTGCCTTGACCATGTTCCCATAGGACTAAAACAGTGCACCGATTTACACTGCCTTCTTATTTGATCAGTTAAAAACTAAAACCCTCTTCTCAGTATGGATTCAACTTGTTTCCAGGGTTTCTGGTCACTTTCCAGAGCATTCACATGGCCAAACTATAAACGTAAGCTCCAGGAATAGACATTTTCCATGTTTAGTGTTACATTAGTGTTACACTTTGTTTACACCTGTTGATTAACTCCCACTCACTCACTCACTCACTCACTTACTCACTCACTCATTCACCATCCATACTGCTTTATGCTGTATACAGAGTCTCAGGAGGCCTGGGGCCTCTCCCAGGAGACTTAGGGCATATGGCAGGATGCACTCTGGATAGGGTGCCAATCCACACAGGGCAAACACATACACACACTCACACGTTATTCACACACTATCTGCAATCTGTGACCAGCAATTAGCCTAATCTGCATGTCTTTGGATTGTGTGAGGAAACCAGGAAACCCACCAAGCATGGAGAGAACATGCAACTCCATGCACACAGCCTGGGGCAGGAATCGAACCCAGGTCTTAGAGGTGCAAGGCACTACAAGATGATTTTATGTATGTAATAAACAAAAACATTTCTAGATATAATGTCTGGTCCAGACATCTAAGAACAATTTAGTTTACAAGAGCTTTACATGGCTGTTAGCCTTCCATTGTGACACGGCAATACTGTAATACAGACAAGTTAAAGTAGAACATATTTGCTCATGAGACACACCTGGAGGCCCTCATCTGTATTATCTTATATTAAGGACAGGGTTGACAATAGGGGCCTTAACATGTACCCTAATATTTCCACTAATCATCAGAATAGTAGCCCAATCAGAATAAAAATGCATCATTTAAACACCTCAATCAAAGTAGTCTGACCTGTTTGGCCTGAGAATGAATTTTCAATTAGAATGAGAGGAGCGGTTTAAACCTTTGATAATTTGTTTAACAGGTAAGTATTAACTGTGTAAACACTTGATATGATCATTTCTCTCTTACAGGAAA
Source organism: Heterobranchus longifilis (assembly GCA_028570985.1). Classification (NCBI taxonomy): domain Eukaryota; kingdom Metazoa; phylum Chordata; class Actinopteri; order Siluriformes; family Clariidae; genus Heterobranchus; species Heterobranchus longifilis. Next base: position 21,174,381 of record JAOVVB010000050.1, on the reverse strand, counting down.
CGAAAAAATTATTTTTATGCATGTTTGCCCTCAGTTGGGGATAACACTAGGTGACTTTTTACATGAGATAAATTTTGCTTCTGTTTCTGATCTCCAATTATGAGACAAACTATCTCCCACCAGTCGTTATGTCAGACTTACATTCACTGTGTCTTTGGCCAAGACAGGGGCACTGATTGGCTTACTTTTTCCCTGTAGTAAAGCGTCTAAACAGTCATAGGTGAGACTGTAAGGAATCATAATGCAGAAGACAGAATATTTTAGAAAAGATGAGAAGCCAACCATAAAGTTGGAGTAAAAAGCAAAAATGTTAAGTTCTGATTAAATGCTTTGAGCATGTGAACATATCAGCCTCATATAAACAGTTAAGTTGGTCTTTCTAATAATAATAATTAAAACATTTGTACATACAAACAAAACTAATGTCACTGCTAGCAAAAGGATACAAGTGTCCACAGATGAGAAGCCAAACTGATCAGTAAGGTTAAACAGCTGCTTAGGGCAAGAGTGACTTTTAAATCGGTAGATACCTCTAACGCTACCTACAGTGGCACTACAAACTATGGATATACGAATATGTCTGTTAAGATTTGCAGTCATCCAGAAGACGTTATCTTGAAGTTATGTCATATCAAATGGACTTCTTTCTTGTTCAGTAGATACATTTCACTACGCATCCAAATAGCTTCCTCAGTCTAAGGTAAGTTGGAATGTCCTCCAATCTCAAAGGACCCTCCCCTATTTGAATATGCTCATTACATGAACATTGGAAAAGGTGAGAATAGGACGGAGGGTTGTTAGTGTGTGTCTGTGTGGAGGGTGTGGGGGGTTGAGCTGTTAAGGTGTATCGACCAGAGAGTAAAAGGGGAGTCCTTACGTGTGGTTTTCTTGGTAGAACTGTGAAACTTGAGGTGGATCGGGCTTGAGATGAATGAATGGGCAGCATGAAAAAAAAGGAGACAGGTTGTGTTGACAACCTCTGTTGAGAGAAGAATTTTCCACCTGCACATACTGTAGATAGCTTCTTTCACCCCTCCCTCAAACCATCTATCCCCCCCGGTCAAAATCAGTATATTTTTATCCTTTAATGTGTGTCCTTTGTCCTTCAGGTGAAAGTATACTGCTGATTCACACCCTGAGGTGTTGCGCCTTCTTGTTGAAGATCCTGCACTCTCAACCTAAGCACAAGCATCAACACGAGACTTTCCCCTTCCTTTATGCACTCTTCATGCCAACCCTTCCACAACTCAAAAGCTTTTGTCAATGATACAGCAGTCATCAGGCTCATGTCATACAGTACAACAATGAAGGCACATACAACAAGGAGGTCCAATACCAAAAAGACCAAGAAGATTATCATGAATTACTATGCTCTATTGGGCTAGTAACAGAAACATCTGCGAAGTCCTGACCAGCCCCACCCAGTCCTCTTTAGATGCGGCCACAAATGGGAGTCAATGCAAAGGATCATCAGCATTTACGCATACATTTAGCCACAATTACCCTGTATAATCCATATTAAGCCATAATTAGACATAACACTGTCTTGCAACTGATCTGTGGTCATCAGGGGTCACTGAACATGACTCAAGCAAGCGCAAGCACAAGAGTACGAAACAGATATATACTTTCTGTATAAAGAAATGTAATTTCTGTATGAAGCTACAATATTAAAGCCATGCATCAGGATCCACGCATCGGCGAATGTTTAGTGTCTTCAGCTGTATAAATTAGTTTTTGCACTAAACCTACAAGGGTAACATAACTAATAAATAATAAACGATTATGGTAACCACTTAAGCAGTGTGCAAAATCTAAATCTCACATAGACTTGGCAGTATAATTTGGGGAATGTAACATAAAAATTTTAATAAATAAATAATAATAATAATAATAATAATATACTTAATAATAATATATGATAAACAGGAAATAAATTATTACCTGAATGACATACCACACTTAACATACACTTGCACCGTGTAATTTGAGTCACACTTTCTCCCTCAGGTCTGCTCCTTTTGTAATGTGAAAATAAATAAATAACATTATATTTGGTTAAATTGTTATTAAGAATTGATGAAGCCTATTAAATCTGAGCTGTGTAAGGTACATCAATACTTTTGAACAAATATTTTATTTTTTTTAACGATCCATAATATTCCCCAAGATATATTGTTCCCTTTGTGCATGTCGAATCCATTCAACATAAAAAACAGACCCAAATGTCATCCTCATTCTTTGTGCACCTTTTCTGCTTTCATCTTTTTGAATTTTTACAGGTTGCAAGCTTTTGGAAAGACGCAATAAGGATCTTCTCTGACCTTTCCAGATATTGACTTACCCAAGGGAGCGGGTCTATTTTTACTTGCTGATTGGTCTTTAGTTTTTCACGGCGGGGCTGTGAGGCCTCCACACAGCTTGGATGTGCTTGCCTTGGAAAGATCCATTAAGATACCCTAAGCTATTTAACCAATCTGTGTCCTACTACAGATTTTCTGCTTTTCCTACAGAGATTTCATTTTAAAATGTAAGAAAACCAAATGTTTCAGCAAGAAATAAGGATAATTTTGCCTAAGGCTATTTGCTTTACTAAAGTATTATAAATTAGCTTTGGGTTCACTTTTACTGTATTATGTATACCGCAACTAAATTCATCGGATTGCATGAATTAATCTTCCATTTGTGCATTATATTATGCAGTCATGAAACTGGATAAAACTGCAATATCCCTTTAACAAATATGCAATCAAGCATACAAACCCCAGGCAAAAAAGACTCGGCTAAAATGTCCAATCCTGCATTGTGCCTAGCAGATAATGGTGCACAGGCAGCAGATAATGACTTGCCCTTTGTGTGGTTAGAGGAAAGAGGCCAAGAAGCAGGAAGACTGATAAGTCTTATAAATACTGTTGACTACATAATGACAGGAAAGTCCATATTGGTAGACAACAACATGCCCGCTTTAAATTATACATGGGATAATTTGGCTTGGGCAAATTAAATATTCATGGGGAAACAAAATGCATGGAGCATATTCCGCACGCCCGTGCTGGAGTGCAAGAGATGTGTGACTCTGAATGTGTGTGTGTGTGTGTGTGTGTGTGTGTGTGTGTGTGTGTGTGTGCGCGCGCGCGCGTGTGTGTGTATTTGTGTATGTGTGTTCTGAACTGACAGATAAAAAACACTTTGTTCTATTTAATATGCACTCCATAGGTGCATGCAAATTTTCACATAAAAAGAGGAAACAATGGCTCATCCTTCAATAAATGAGTGTAGCAGTACTGCTCAGGAAAGTATGGTCAGACTATTACACTGTTGCTACTGAAGCCTGGACTCATGAAAAAGCCCAGAGGAGGCATTATACACAATGCCTACCTAAGTTTTAAATGTACTCTGGTGCTTTTTAAAGTTCAGGGGTTCAATAGTATCAGCAGCCCTGTATTTACCGAATCACTTTGTAAGTTAAACAAAAAAAAAAAAAGAGCTTTCTTTCTTTTACACACATTTTCTGTACATTTTATAGTAATGACCAAAATATCAAACTGCCCTGTGATGATTAGCCACACCCTTAAGACAAATGTTGTACAGTACACATTGGCATGTAATCTACAGTGCTATACAGTATGCATATACTGTAATATAGTCAGGAGGTGTTGATTATTTTCCTATTGGGACAATTTGGACACTTGTCCCTGTTATAATTTATTTAAAGGGATGTAGATAAGCAGATGAAAAACATATGTAATTGTTAAAATGTCATTTTTTTTATATGAGATGTTAATTGAGTATTTTTAAGTTGCCAGTGTAAGAGCTTTGGTAACTGTAAGCGATAAAGCTGTAACCTGTTCCAAAAGTAAAAGTTTACAAAATTCTTTGCAAAAGAAAACGGACAAAAAAGGGAAAATTTTCACCACAGTAGATTTACATTCTTGATTACATCATGTTTAATGTATTTATTTTCTAACTTACTTGGCCTATAAACCAGTCTAGGTACTGTATTCTATTCTGTAATGCTGAACTGAAATGGCTAGCAAATGTGTTAGTTCAGGCACTATGACTGTACACTTGCTAGTAACCAGAAAATTGTCATTTCAAGACCTGGGACAACATCTAAGCCACTGTTAATCCCTGTCTGAACTGCTCAGCTGTCTGTTTGGACTGGATTCTGTCCTACTTAAAAGTGCACAAAAGTATCATTAAAATCAGCTCCAAGTAATATGCGTTTTATGCCAGCTATTTAAAAGCAGTCATTACCATTGTGGTGATAAAGAGTGGCCCCTGCAGGCTAGTGTTCCCGATCTCAGATTAATGGCTTCGATTGTGGCTCCTCATTCGTGTTTTGTTATTTAAGCAAAGGAAAATCTGGGATATTGTTAGACATCGTTGTGAAGGTACACCTTCCACATAGTGGAGTTATGCAACATGCAACATTGTCCTATGCACAGTATAGTTTAAAGGACAATTTTACAAAGCCTGATTCAATTTACAACCCATCTTTATGGTCTTGAATTCCACAAATCGTTCAATTATTTATTTGCATTTGTTAGTGGCCTTGTGCTGTCTGTAAATGAGGCGCCATGGGAGGTCAAGCTAAACACAACCTGTGGATTGTGCATGCAGCTCAATGCCCCGTTTCTCCAATATCAAATAGCTACAGCCCCATGTTAACAAAAAAGATACCCGTAAATCCATTGTAACTAATTTGCCCCCCATGAAAGAAACAAAGCCTGAGAGTGTCATGTCCTTAAAACAACATATCTCACGTCTCATATTGTTTCTTTATAATTTTACTGGAGATACAACCATCCTTACAAAAAAATTTTTCTTTAATTATGTGATTTTTCTTTTATTTTGTGTTTTCTTTAAATGACATACTTACTGTACATTTAAACTCACTTTTAAATAAACTTATTTGAGACACCTGGTGACTTTCTTATAAGATGCCTGAACCACCTTACCTGACTCCTTTCCATGCAAAGGAGCAGCGGTTCTACTCTGAGTTTCTCATGGATGACTGAGATTCTCATTCTATCTGTAAGAGAAAAGCCAGCTATGCCTTAGAGAAAAGCCATTTTGGCGGCTTGTATTTGTGATCTTGTCTTATTGGTCATGACCCAATGCTCATGACCATAGATGAGGGTAGGAATTAAGATCGACCGGTAGATTGAGAGCTTTGCCTTTTAGCTCAACTCTTTTTAGCGACTGCAATACCACCCCTGCTGCTCCAATTCTCTGGACAACCTCATGCTCCAATGTCTCATCACTCGTAAACAAAACCCAGAGATACTTAAACTTTTTTACTTGGGTTAATGACTCCCTCCCTACCTGGAGTAGACAATCCATTGGTTTGCTGCTGAGATCCATGGCCACAGGTTTCGAGATGCTGATATATACATCCCCACCGTTTCACACTCAGCTGCAAACCCATCCGGCGAGCACTGCAGGTCACAGACTGATGATAACATCAGGACCACATCATCTGTGGTCGGCTGAGCGATGCATTCCTCAGCCCACCAAACTGGATACCCTCTCCTCCACAGCTGTGCCTTGATATCCGGTCCGACAAATTCTCAAACAGAATTGGTGACAGAGAACAGCCCTGGTGGAGGCTAACACCCATTGTGAAATGAGTCTGACTTACTGCTGAGAGCCCAAACACAGTGCACACTTTGGGCATAAAGGAATTGAGTGGCCCTGAGAAGTGACCCCCTCACCCCATACTCCCACAGTACCTTCCACAAAAAATTCAAGTGCACTTGATCATATGCTTTCTCCAAATTCACAAAACACATGTAGACTGCAAAAGTAAAATGCTGGTTCATTGTTCCACAACCAGGATGGAATCCACATTGTTCTTCAATAAGGGGTTAGACAATTGGCTGAACCCTCCTTTCCGGCACCTTAAAGTACACTCAGGGAGGCTGAGTAGTGTGATGCTCCTGTAGTTGGCATACACCTTTCAGACCTTCTTTTTGAAGAGAGGGACCACCTCTCCAGTCTGCCATTCCTTAGGCACCATCCCTGACTTTTACACTATGTTGAAGAGGCATGTTAACTGCTCGATTACCTCCTCAGTCAAGGTTTCCTATCTTTGTTGTAGGACACAGCGTAGGTGGTTCCCCATTTCCAACTTCTTAGATGCTGGATGGTTTTCCAGAAGCACCTTGGTGCCACCCAAAAATCCTTCTCCATGGCCACTCTGAACTTCTTCCATGCCACAGCGGCTGCCGTCAACTGCTGGTACCTTGCAACTGCCTCCAGAGTCCCACGAGATAACATATTCCCGAAAGGCCTCTTTTTTCAGTCAGACAGATTCCTTGACTACAGGTGTCCACCATGCTGTTCGAGAGGTTTTGCTCCTTGAGGCACCCTGACCACAGATCACAGCTTCAGCAATTGAAGCTTTAAACATTGAGCACTTTGATTTAATGCCCCCAGCTTTCATTGGGGTGCTGGAAAAGCTCCACTAGAGGTGGGAGTTGACGGCCTCTTGTACAGGGTCCTCCCCTAGATGTTTCCAATTCACCATCACTACTCATTTGGACTTAGTAGGTCTATCCAGGGGCCTCCCCTGCCATCTGACCCAACTCACGACCAGCAGTGGATCAGTTGACAGCTCCAACTGCTCTCTTTACCCGAGTGGCCACAACATGTGTCAGATGATACAATCACTTGATGAATGACTACTGGCCTAGGGTGCTCTGGTACCTACTACACTTATGAGCATCCCTATGGTATTTGTTATGGATAATCTATGACTAGCACAAAAATCCAGTGGGTTTAGATCAGGAAGGCCATTCCTCCTAATCACGCCCCTCCAAGTATCTCCGTCATGGCCCACATGTACAGTACATTGAAGTTCCCCAGCAAAACTATGGAATCCCCTACTGGGGCCCAATGCAGGACACCATTTAGGGTCTCCAAGAAGGCAGAATACTGTAAACTGCTGTTCGGTGATTAAGCACAGACAACAGTCAGAGTTTACCTCTACCCCATGACCCCCAGTAGTAGAGAGGTTACCCTCGAATGTCATGGAATTTAGCCAGAGACTCATGAGTATCCCCACACCTGCTTGGCGCCTCACAGCCTGGGAAACTCTAGAGAAGAACAACAAAGTCCAGCCCCTATTCAGGAGTAGGGATCCAGGATAGGGATCTTATCTACATTGTAAAAACCGGCAGCTGTGGTTGCCAGAATTCTACCGTAAAAAATACGGTAGCACCGTTATTGCACTGTGAAAAAAAAAACACGTAAATTTTACGGTAAAAAATGGCAGCTGTGGTTGCCAAAAGTTTACCATAAAAAATATGGTAGCAATGTTTTTGGTTGTACGGGATTGCACTCATTATACTGTATATTTTACAGGTTTTAATTGTTTTTTTTAACGGTTTATAACTTATTAACATGTTTATGTTATTATAAAAACAGTTTATTCCCGTCAAATTCCAGGGTTTACATTGCAACAAATACGGATCATAACCATGTTTTTTACAGCTCAGAACTGTCTAATTTAAAGATTTATGTTGTAATAATAATAGTTTATTTCCATCTTTTTTACAGCTCAGAACTCACTCACTCTCACTCATCATCGTCTATACAACTTTATCCTGTATATGGAAACCCCAAATCAAAATCAAAAATACAAATGTCAGGGTGGACATTTTTAAGCGTTTTGGGCAGACAATCTAAGCATTTTATAGGGGGGCTTTTATTACAACTTTACACAAAAAAATTATTTTAACGCACACATGTTAAAATTGTTTATGTCCTCTGTCCTGCATTGTGGTTTTTAAATGCACACTGCACTGGGGTGTCAAATATGTTCATGTATTTTGTAATGGGTTTGGCACAAACGGGGCAACAACAAACACGGACATGGCGAGGTCTTACGGAAAAGG
>JAOVVB010000050.1:21149986-21166380 GCA_028570985.1 Heterobranchus longifilis | reverse complement strand
TGCAATATAAAAAACATATGTTATCAGGCTGCAGGATGCAAGCACAGTCAGACTGTTACTGTGATTATTGGAGCTGATTGAAGAGGCAGCAGCATTGCAGCAAAACCATCATGTCACAAAATGGACATACTGTACTGTATGCTTCGAGTGCAGAGCAAAGAAAAAAATGAGAAAAGCGAGGTAGAGAAAAAACAGCAAGATAATGGTATGTAAATAAGAAAATTCATGTACAGTAAACTAAGCTATGTTGCGAGCTAACGTTAGCTGGCTAGTTAATTAACAGCCTAGGTAGCCTATCTTCTTGTTTAAGGAAAGTCCATGTTTAAATAAACATCCTTAAATAGACTTGACATCATAATATATCAAAACATAACAAATTACTAAAATAGTTTTAGATTAAATTTTTCTGTATGAAAAACCTTTTACTTTTCTGGGTATAAAATGGTATTTTGTAATAAAAATAAGCTTCTGTTTCATAAACTTGTTATTGATAACACCTTAACATTATTTACATTAGCCTACCTTTTGGGTCTTTGCTATTATATTCCAATATCATTATGCCTCAATTACATCTACAAGCTAGTTACAGATTAGGAGTTGTTGTTCTGTGTGTACAGATGGATTGCTGCTGTGGTTAATAATTTACGTGTTGTTAAAATAGCATTCGGTTCCTCTTATGAAACTTCCCTAGGAGCACTGTTGAAATATTTTGAAGGTGGGGCACAACCAACTGTTAGATTTATACTGTGCGAATATCCAAGCATTGGCAATAGTTGATCGTATTGGTGGCACAGAGAGGCCCCAAAATAAAATTCTGCTTTGAGCCCCATAAAGGCTTGGGCTAGCCCTGAAAACAACAATAACAAGCTGACCTCAAATGCAAAATCTACAAACGACATACACAATTCATTCCATTGTCTGTTTTCACTGCTCTTTTTTCAGTTGGAATCTTATACTGTTGGAATCTTATAAGTGAACCATGTCTTGAATTGGATGAAATCAAATAAGAGTCAGAAAATATTCGCTGAAAATATAAAAGAAATCAGACACACCAGACTTTGGAACAATGTGCATTGCAAAGATTGCTTCCACTTAAAGCTTATTTTATGGTTCACAACGGAAACATTGCAATGTCTTGTCACTTGTCAAAAATTGCATGGGATTCATTCAAAAGTAAGCAAAAGGGAAAGAAAATCTATGAGGCGCCTTATAGGGCTTAAATTAAACCTCAACTCTCTGCCCAAACACACACACCTATGAGATGCGCACAAACACACAAACAAAGGGAACTGTAATGGTGTAGGGAAACAAGTGAACAACGGATCTTCACTTCACCGGAAACGGGAATGAAAAATCAGTCACTGCGTATCCCGAAAAATGATTGATATGTTTATTATAGTTATTATCGAGGACGACGTCAAATAAATAGGACACAATAATTTAATTTTTAATTTAATTAAAAGATCCTTAGTATTATATAGGCTAGTAATCTGTAAAAAAAAAAAAAGAATAATAATAATAAAATAAATACATCTCCGTACATCTTGTAAATTGATCGAATAATTTATTCATAAGTTATAAACGTTTCAATACGTTATATATTTTATAATGGTATCAGTTTTTGTTTCAATAGATATTCTATATTTAATTTCTGTAGCGTGAAATTTCCACAGCAGCAGCGACAGGTATGTGTTTCCATGGTAACGCATGGAGGACGTGACGTTGCAGGGTGTTCTGAATTGTGGAATTATACTGTATTTTTAGCAGAATTGACAGAACACCAGTTCTTTTAGCAGCTCATGCATGTTTAACAGTAATTCATTCCCTTAACATTCCCTGCACATGGAGTAGGGTGTAGTGATTTCACTGTATATGGACTTGCTGATTCTCCATGATTAGTAGTAGTGGTTTTTAAACAGACCATTATTGGACAGCTTAGAAGACAGCGAGTGATTTATTTATTATCACCACAAAGCAAATCACCTGCGTTTTCTGCCACTGCAACATTCAGACATCATTTGGACAGTTCTGAATAACAGTTTATACTGTCCTACTTCGTCTTCTAAACTGTCCAACAGCAGGCTGTTCACAAACCGCTACTACCATTTAGGGAGACTGAAGCGACAAGTCCATTTACACTGAAATGACTTCCGTTTACACTGAAATGACTTCCGTCTACACTGAAATGACTTCCGTTTACAATGAAATGACTTCCGTCTACACTGAAATGACTTCCGTTTACAATGAAATGACTTCCGTCTACAATGAAATGACTTCCGTCTACAATGAAATGACTTCCGTCTACACTGAAATGACTTCCGTCTACAATGAAATGACTTCCGTTTACACTGAAATGACTTCCGTCTACACTGAAATGACTTCCGTCTACACTGAAATGACTTCCGTCTACAATGAAATGACTTCCGTCTACACTGAAATGACTTCCGTCTACACTGAAATGACTTCCGTCTACACTGAAATGACTTCCGTTTACACTGAAATGACTTTTGTTTATACTGAGAATCATGTATCATGTACTGTGTGTGTGTGTGTGCGTGTGTGTGTGTGTGTGCGCTCATCTCATAGGTTTGTGTGTGTATGTGCGCGCGTCTCATAGGTGTGCGCGCATTTCATATGTAGTTGTTTGAGCAGTTAGTAGTATATACGGTATGTACTGTACAGTATGTGTGACTGTTTCATATACAGTATGTGTATGCAAGTGTTTCATGTGTGTGCATTAGTGAAGTTTGATTTAATCCCTATATGGCACCTCATAAAAATCTATAATGCAATATTTAAACTCCACTTGCCTCACAGATTTACAGTTTTTAAAATTAAAGGACCTGCATCTGTTGAGCAGAGAGTGGTCCTTCTATCAGTTCTGTTGTCAAATCACAACCACATATTTAAAAAAAAAAATTATTTTATTTTATTAAAAGTTTATCTGTGCTGTCTGACTGTTGTAAGTCAATTAACCATTGGATTGATATGTCAGAGTAATTGGCATCTGATTTTTAGTTCTGCCACTCTTTAGTTGGACCTTGTGTGTGAAAATCAGCTCCAGGCCTTTGTGCAGCAGCTTAGAATTGCTTTTTGACAAGGATTGCTTTTTGGATTTGGATTTCGCTTAGATGTGATATAAGTGTTTCATCAAGTGTGTAAAAATATCTTGCGGTCCATATGGCAGCTATACTGTATGTGTAGGCATGAACAGAAATATTTCCCCTTGCTTACCTGCATCCAACTGTAACTATTGCTATTTCTGTGATCTGTGTTGAGGATGATTGAGGAAGGAGCAACCACTGTATACCCTTCTTTGGCTGCAATCCACAAAGAAGACTTTGTCAGTTCACTATACAGTATCAGTTAGGTTAAAAATTTTTTTTAAATCTCAGTAGTTCCTACACAGTCATGAGGACAAACATCAGACAGTGTCATCATAGTTTTAGCATAATTGACAGAACTTGAGCTTCAACAGCAATTCATAACCCATCTTCCTGCCATTGGTAATTACAAACAGTAAACTAATGAGCAGAATAGTCCATTATCACTATTATATTGTATAACAATGAAATAATGTCCTTCTGAGAGTCCTATTTTTTTCTGCCACTGGGTGAGATTTCTTTGCAATAACAGGTAGATCGTGTCGTATCTTAGTTCCTCTGTAATTATCTTTGATTAAGCCCTGGCAGATACAGAATTTCTTTGGAAACTCACTTTCCCTTTCATTCTTTAATGCCTTCAACTTATAAGGGTACATATTATACTCCCTTTTAACAAGTTAATACAAGTATTTGGAATTTTTCGCTGGAAATACTTCTCAGATCGGAACTAACAAGATTTTTTGGTGATCCAGTTCCCACCTACAAGTGGGATTAGGCTAAAGCTTGCATGTTGAAATCTAGAATATCTGTGATGTGTTGTCTTCATCCCCTATGTAACAGTTTATTATCAATCTGATAATCTGATCTTAACTTTAACTCCACTCTGCAATAAAGTGTTATGGATTGTGTTATGTGTATTATATTACTGTATGAATTCCTTACAGTAACTTCTCTCAAAGTCCATAACACAACATTCTGTTGTCCTAAGTCAGCTGTTTCTCAGATTTTACCACTAAGACTCCACAATTTATGTCCTCTGATGTCTAATATTCATCCACTCTGTCCTTAAAATAGGTTTTATGTCTATCTAAATTCTCTTTCAATTTTATCTCTCTTTCTGATGTTACTGACTTTGCTTACTACTAGATGTGCCCGCAATTTTGTTCACGTGGAATTTAATCGTACGCTCATAAGCACGTTTAAAAAAATGTACAACAGCATCTTTAGAATTTTGGAATGAACTATAATTTTTACGTGTTACCAATGTGCGTGGAAGGAAGTTTTGAGATGGCATTTATTAAGTAGATTTCAACTGCACACATATAAGCGCATTTTAAAAATGTTCAGCACCATCTTTTTATTTTAAGATAAAGTGATTTTTTCAATGTAAATTTTTTTGATATAAGGGCATTTTGCATTTAAATTTCAAAGTAGAATATCCTGTTTTCCCGTGGGCCGATTGCAATTAAACAAAACCTACATTTTACCTCAAGCTCAGGCAAATACACCCAGAAAAAAAACCTTAAAAATTGCTAAGTAGTTTTTACGTGATGTGTGCGATCTTACATTCCCACAAAAAAAAATTTTGTACAAATATTTTCAATGTACAGACATGCCAACTTTACAGTTTTATATATAAATTCCTTCCAGTACCTGGAGGAAACCCAACTAGCACAGGGAGAACATACAAACTCCATGCACACAGAGACAGGAATCGAACCCGGATCCTGGAGGTGGAAGGCGACAGTGCTAACCACTACACCACCATGCTTGCTACACAATTGCTGTCGTTGTTGGACTATTTTTTTTAAAATTATGAATAACCACAATTAATTTATTCAGCAATTCTGTGAAAGCATAATTTTATCATACTAGCTGGGCGCTAAAAGAGATAGAAGTTACATTGCTAAGCATTCGGATTTTACTGTTAAGAAACTATTGAGTACTTTTATATTAATTGATGAATACAAACCCAAATCAAATTATCAAAACCCATCAAAATTTATTCAAGACTTGGACATCAGCATGGTCCCATGTATTTTTTAACAAAGACAGCAAAACAATATTTCAATTTTCAAAATCAAATATACAAATGTCAGGGTGGACATTTTTAAGCGTTTTGGGCAGACAATCTAAGCATATAATTTTATAGAAGGGCTTTTATTACAACTTTACACAAAAAAATTATTTTATCACACACATGTTAAAATTGTTTATGTCCTCTGTCCTGCATTGTGGTTTTTAAGTGCACACTGCACTGGGGTGTTAAATATGTTCATGTATTTTGTAATGGGTTTGGCACAAGGGGGGCAACAACAAACACGGACATGTGGCGAGGTCTTACGGAAAAGGGGTCATTTTAATTAGGGAAGAAAAGGGTTAAAGGAGGGAGGAAGGAAAAAAAGGGAAGGAAAGGTGTGCATGTGCAGATCTGGTGGGCAGTGCCCTGCTGGCATGCGGGCACAGGCTGGTGAGCGGTGGCGGCGGGCGAAGTGGCGCGTGCTAGCGGCTGTCCTTGCCACAGTGATCAAAGGGCGGAATACCATTCACGACTTTGAAGTCCTTGGTTAATGTAAAATAGAAAAACTATTAAAATCCGTAAAATATACAGTATAATGAGTGCAATCCCGTACAACCAATAATGTTGCTACCGTATTTTTTATGGTAAATTTCTGGCCACCACAGCTGCTAGTTTCTTTTTAACAGAGCAGATATTTTTCTGATTTTTACTCTATCAACAAAGGTTTAGTAAAATATAAACTGATGCTTCATGATATTAATAACAAATACCTTCTCTGAGATTTTCCTTTGTATAAATACAGTATATCATAAATTTTACTGCAATAAACCATATTTTCATATGTTTTTTACCTGTTAAATTTAAGGTCGTACTCTGTAAAACTAATTACAGTTTTTCACTGTGAAACACGGTTTTATTCTGTAGCATTTATGCGGTATTTTACTGTTAAAATTACGAACATTTTTTACAGTGTAGGAGTATGATTCCTCATCTCCCCTGGTCATTTGACAACCTGTTAATCTGATCCTAGAACCATTTGAGTTTTGGAATATGGCCATACTCCCCCATTAATGTGTTACCTGGCCATTTAGTACATTCAGGTCATCAGCTGACTTAATTTTATTGCCATATAATGTTGCTGAGCCTAGGCCTGACCAACTGAAACAACAATCTCTGTTCATTTTTTTTTCTAACCAAATTTCCAAAAAGTTAATGGTTCAGAACTATCCTTTAAAGTTTTTCATATTATACTAAAAGATTCTAAACCCAAATATCCTTGGCTGTTTCATTTGCTTGATGAAGCCTAAAAATTGTAATGGTACTGCATAGCTAAGGTTACATTTAAAAATACTCAGAAAAGATAATTTACAAAAGAGAGTGCCTAAATACCTATGTACATATAAATGACATGCTATGATGCACTGTAGTACAGTAATTAGTGCAGTCAGGTGAATAATCTAAGAACTGTATATTAGGGTGCTTTCATGAGATAATAGCAGTTTGACATATTAACAATGAATATACTAATCCTTTCTAGACTATTATATGTACAGACAGGCACATCAGTGAATTATTAATAATTGAAATATTCACAAAATTATGTACAGTACATGATCAGATTAATGTAGTCACAAAGTAGTCAATAGTCAATAATCTAATAAAACTGTACATTTAGGTGCATCTATAAGATATTAACAGTATGGCAGTTAACTACTAAAAAAGAATGTAAAAGTACTTATGTAAAATGATGCTTCAGAAAAGGAGCTCCCTCTCCTGATACAGAGAAGGGTTATTGTAGAGTGCAATAGCAGTTGACAGGAAACACGTCCCATATCATTTTTTGTCTTTAATGCTCTAAATTGTGTTCTGAAAGTGCTTTGCTGTTTGACCAATAGGTTGTGGGGGGCTTGTAAGCTATTCTCCATGTTCAGTTGTTTAGTCAGTATCATCCTCTACAGCAAACTCCTGAGATTTTGAAGCATTTCTTCTTTCCCATACTGTCACTTTCATTTTCTCTGCACCCTTTTTGGCATGTCTCTGTCTCTATCCCAGAAGGCTCTCTTCTGCATCTTCAACCGCCACTGCAGATCATTGGTAATCCAGGGCTTCTTGGTGGGGAAATATTACACTGTCCTGTTAGGGAAGGTGTTGGTCATACAGAAGCTGATGTAGTCTATTATAGAGTGTCTCATGGAGTCAATGTTATCTCCATGGGGCTCACAGAGTACATTCTATTCTGTGGCTTCTAAGCATCCCTGTAGAGTCTCATTAGCTTCATGCGTCCACCTCCGTACAATTCTTATGTCACAGGCTGCTGCTGGATGATGGGTGTGTAGGTGGGGGTGAGAAGTACCAGGATGTGGTCTGATCTATCAAGTGGTTTGCATACAATAAATCCAAAGTTTTATTTTTCTCTGCTGTGGCAGTTGACAAATTGTTTTTGTGTGTGTGTTCTACAAAGGAAACCATGATTAAAATCTTATGAAATAGCTATGAAAGCATTTGGATGTGTTAGTAATCTAGCAGTGATGGAGTGAATAGAGTCAAAGCCAACATCAATAAACAGCTGATGGTGAAAGTAAACAATAGCAGCATAACAACCATCGCTCCTGATTACATGGCTTAGTACATGGCAGTAGTTCAAAATCAATGCAAACTACAGGTTTAAATTAATGTGCTGAAATGTAATTATAGTTTAAACATACATTTACGTCCCAGTGCTGTTATGCTCTGTTCACCACTTGTCCAACTCAGAACTAGCTTATAACCTTTATAATCAACCTAAATGTGTTAATGTCATGCTGATCAGTGTATACTGTATGTGTGTACCTATTTACAAAAATATACAGTATATTTGGGGTATTCATTTTCATAACGTTTAGGCTTATAAACTTCAATCATATACATTATTTCCCATAATGTGGTTTGTTTTTCTTTTTCTTTTTTTGGGCTAAACAATGCATTTAATTTGGTAATTATGCAATTTGACTAATAACAGTTTAACACTTTTTTGTAATATGGAGACACACAATGTTGCCGATTCTAAGAAAAGAACCCAATAAATAAATTTTTGAAGGAACAAGGATATCTCAGGAGTCCCGATGACACACTCTTTGATTCCATATAAGGTACAAATATGTTCTCCTTCCCTTTTTTACATGTGGGAAAATGTCATTTTGTGTGTGTATGTGTGTATGTGTGTTCATGAACAATGCATGAAGTGGTAAGACACATCTTCGGTACAATGCCCTAAAGACAACATTCTCTCTCGCTCATATTTTCAGCCTGGTACATCTCAGAGATGAAACAAAAAACAGCTGAAACTGTCAGTGCGTAACAAGAAGCGTGCCGAGAGCGGACTGCTTGGCGCGTCACAACTTTGCACACAGCTATTAGCTTATTTCAAGGCAGTGTCAGCAGTTGCTGTCAAAGCACTTAGTGCCTCTAATGTGTATCAACCCTGTCTCAAATCACTGTAGGGAGGGGCCTCGAGTGTACAGTAAGTGGTGGAGAGCCACTTGGTGAGACAACTATCAAAGTCCCTATTTGTTGAAGACTTCAAAATGCAGGACAGAGTAATGCTAAAATACCTTGGTGTCAGATCTCTGGTGTCAGATCGCTGAGATACATACACGATGGAGCTATCTTTTCCTGAGCTGCCTCTGTCACCTTAATTACTTCAACCGTCTTATATACGGCCAATTAGGGCTGACGGTGAATCAAAGGAGCAGCCCATTCAGCATGCAAGCCAGGACAGCTTAGATGAAGGAAGATTTTTTAATGATCGAGCCACCTTTACACACTGTTTCTATGCCTGAAAAAAAGAAGAAAAGGCAAAAATAGTACTTCAGTCAAAGGTGTGATGGGGCACAGAGTAATAAGAGGAGTTATTTCTCATTAGCTCTTGTCATTTTAGCAATGTGCCATCGTCCCTGACTTCAGTCAGCTGCAACATCAGTTTGACAGCAGACACCAAAGGAAGTTTTATGCTTTGAGGTATTCACACTTAAGGGGAAAAAAAAAAAACATTATACTGAAGGAGCATTAGTACAGTGCAGAGTAAAAAGTGAAAAAATTGTCATCATGTCATGCCAAAAAAAATGACTACTCATACTTTACCTTATTTACAAACAGCTATGTCATGAGTTTTTATGCTATAGCACATATATACATATTCCCAAACTGTTCCTACAAAGTTGGGAGCATGAAATTGTTCAAAATGTCTTGGTATGCTGGAGCATTAAGAGTTTATTTCACTGGAAGTAAGGTGCAGAGCCCAATGACTGTAAAACAACCCCATACCAGTTCCAACATGACTGCGCACCAGTGCACAAATCAAGGTCCATAAAGACATAGATGAGTGGGCTTGGTGTGAAAGAACTTGACTGTTCTGCACAGGGTCCTGACCTCAACCGGATAGACCATATTTGAGATAAATTAGAGCGGAGACAGGCCTTCTCGTCCAAATCAGTGATCTCACAAATGTGCTTCTGGAAGAATGGTCAAACATTCCCATAAACACACTCCTAAACCCTATGGAAAGCCTTTCCAGAAGAGTTGAAGCTGTTATAGGGGCAAAGGGTGGGCCAACATCATATTAAACCTTATGAATTAAGAATTGGATGTTACTCAAGTAAATATGCATGTGAAGACAGGCGAGTGAATACTTTTGCCAATATATTGGATATTGGTGTGATCTTTTAGGACCTCCAGGACTAGGGTTGAGAACCACTGATTTTGCATTTTTTCCTGCCTCACACCCAATGTGCCCAGGACTGGCTCCGACTCTGACCAGGGTCCTGATCAGGAAGCCCTTACTGAAAGAGAGTGAGAAACACCTTGGATGCTTCAAGCTATAGGATCTAAGAACAAACATAAACATTTTCATTATTAAATCCATGTATTTTTATTACACCACTTATTACATTATTATATACACATATTTTTATTAAACCACAAGTGTTTTGTTGTGTTTTTTGTTTGTTTGATGGTTTGCTTGTTTATTTGCTTGCTTACTTGTTTGTTTTCAATATGTAACACAATTACATTCCAAAATACTGTATATGGATAAGACACAATATCTTAAACAAGGAACATATTAAATAAAGCATTTACCAGACTAAGAAATTATGTTCATTCATGATGGTTTAAATCACAAAAACATTAATAACAATCATTAACGCATTTTTAGTTTAGACAGCAGTTGGTATGCTTTTCCATCACCTTCAATGTCACACTACTTAAAATAATAATAATAATAATAATCAATTAATAAAACAACGAATGCAGTATATACGCAGGGAATTTGCACTGCGATATTGCATTGAAGTGTTTAATTAAAAGTAATCAGAACTGAGTGAGATAATGTCCCCTGAACTGTAACCATAGAAACTATCATAGAATAGTATGCGGGACCTGAAGGGTACCTAAACAAAATAAGAATGTTTTTGTTTAATTTCATAGAAATCATAATTAAGAATAAAAAAAAAGTAATGGCCTTATTTAAACAGAATGCTTCATTGTTTCCTTCATGTACTGTGCAGGTCTGTGGTTATTCTCATTAGAAACCATTTGTAGGATATACAGTAGATAGTTGCCACAGACTAACAATCAGTAGTCCTATATCTTAAGTGGATCTAAATCTCTCTTTTAATTTAGTTTTTAACTGTAATGATCAATTAAATACCAAGACACGAAAATGGTAAGCAATTGCAAAGGTTTGAAAAACATTATGATTTACTTTTCAGTCCGGTGTTATAGTGTACATCTTTGTGGGATTTAAATGGGAAGAGACATAAAGTGACATCAAAACATCAATATAACACAAAGATTGAAGTGCACTGACACAGCAACTGGATTAAGTTCCAGTTACAAAAAAATCGGTTTACATTTTGCTTGTAAAAATGTTTGTTCTGAGTTAAAAACAACCTTAGAGTTTATTTTCATTACAACCAACTATCATTAAAAGATAAAAAAAAAACACAACATGCTTTTGATAATACCCAATCTAGTTTGATATGTGAATTTACTGCACTAGTTAGTGTCTTAGGGAGTCGACAGTCTAGCCATTAATGAGGAACACACTTCCTGGATCAGTAAAGATATGCACAGGGTCCGTGTCTGAGGCCAAAAGACAGCACCTCCTGTGATGAACACGCCGGCAGCTCACACTTTGATGTCTGACATTACTGGTGCTTAGGAAACCTGAATCTTTCATCAAATCTGCGTCTCAGCACGGTGGGGGAGTCCCGTTTAGAGACGGATTCAAATAAGCCTCCGCATCGCCCGCTAATGCCTCGCTTTGCACCAGTTTGCTCCTGGTCTCTGTGATGTGACACCTACCATTCATTTTATTATTTCTCTTGTTGCAAATAGACATTGTTTGAATTCAGCCATTAAATATACCAATTAGTTATCCATTTAATCATTCGGCTGCGACAGAAAAGAGTCTGTCACTTTGATAAAACACCCTTTAACACTAAAAGCAATTAAAATAACGACCTAGTTCACTGTTATGACAAAGTGAACTTCAAATAACTAAGGACATTTTAAAGCATGATGCATCTGTCTAAAAAGATCAGAAAGACTAAAGTGATGCAAATTATTTTTTTGTACTTAGGGACACAATCAATCTGTGCTTCTGTAACGTTTGCCTGAATTTTACAGCGTTGCCCATGATAGGGAGGGGTGGAGCGTTACTCATGGGCATCCCTCTCCTTGAGAATAAACACTTGCTGATTGTAAAATAAGGGTATGTATGCGTGGTTGGAATTATTTGAAACACTTTTTTTAGGCTTTTTTATTGTAACAGATTTTTAAGAAATGCCACACATCTACCAGTCAAAAAATTGGACACACCTGATTTTTTATTTATGCAATAACCTCTTTTGAACAGTTGATATTGAGATGTGTCTGCTGCCGTCTTCATAATGGCTCTAACCTGAGGTGCGGTGAAATGGTGATTTTCGAGGTCTTGATTTCCTGGGAATGTCTTCATAAAAGCAAGTTTCATCATGGTGCTTGATGGTCATCTTGCAAGAACTGTTCCGGAGCAGCTGACCTTCATTTCTTAGAAGAAAAAAAAAAAAGAATGTTGTTGTTGTTGTTACTTAATTACCTAATGCCATGTGTTATTGCATATTTTTGAAATGTAAATCTAAATGTAAAGTAAATCTAATTATGTGTCCTAACATTTGGTGTATGTGTGTATGTGTATACAGTATATGGGGCAAGGGCTAAGGATGTTACTGATGGATCCTTTGGGTGCTGTGTGTTGCAATGCGGGTTCTCCATTAATCAGACTGGCTGTACAGCACATCCCATGTTTGCTTAATCAGATTGGTATCTGAGTTTGGAGGCTGGGTTCATTGGGGCATTGGAATCTTTGCCTGCTGGGCCCCATATATTGCCCACTGTGTTGCACTTCATGTTCTGATGCCTATTTCATAGTGCATTGATCGGCAAGTTGTGATTGGCTTTTATGTGAGATCAGACAAGATGGGCTCTTTAAAAAGATTAACTGATCAATGTTAATGTTCTAATGCACTACAGTGTTAATGTCATGGAGTATCGGTGTATATATTTTGAAATTCCAGACAGCAATAACCCATAAGTTTATTAAGATTAGTTTACTTCTTCAAAATATCAATGTCAAACCAGCCTCTTTAGACCACTTTAAAGGAACACATTGTGACCCAAACATAAATTGTTCATGACATTAATAACATCTAGGGTTACAAAATGATAAATGGTTAAATATGTACCCTGGGATGATCATAATACTGCCTTCTATATCACACAGCTAAACATAGTAAATCTGGCTATAAATTATAAATGCATTCAAACACTGTATGATAGAGCACATAGACAACATTTATTACATAAACCTACAATTTACATAATCTGTAAATATACCCTCTGCTGTACACATACTTTAACATTAATATTGTCTATTAATAAAACATTATATGTTCTTAGTGTATGTGTATGCATACGCATGCTTGGTAAAGACACCAAGTCAACACTGGTAGATTGTTGCTGTACAGAGACACAGAGATGACTTCTGGTGTTTAGACTTTTATATGAACACATTACCATTGTCTGTATCTTTGTACAGGTTCTCTCCGAAATTTAGCTGATTCTCTCAAATGACTGAAAGAAATGTTAATTATTTCACGTGTAATTTTTTTTTTTTCCTGATTGCGGTGGAGTTCATTTGACATAATTGGACGCAGGTGTTGCTGAGTCACAGCGTGCCATGTTGCATTTCTTTCCTCTTTTTGGCAGCACCAAAGACATCTCATATTTGTTTTTACATATAAGCAAAGTTGGCACAGAAACATGAGACATTACAATATTGCAAATGGCAAACAAATGTTAAACTTTCAAATAAGGTCTGCTTTATTCATTTTGATAATGAGGACTAACTTAAACTAACTCTGCGCACTCACAAACACACATGCTCGACTCTCTACAACCCCACTGAACCCCAACAAACTCCTCTCTGGGTTTCCTGGGACTGTTGCCATGGAGACGGTGCTTACCTCAGTGCTTTCTGAAGTGCTCTGAGCTTTCTCACGGACGTGCATGTTATGATTGGAGTTGTTCTCTAGTTCAAACATACAGTATTCTACATTAAACAAAATACATTAAATAAAGCAATGGGTATAAAAATATAGTTAGTGAGAGAGATAGAGAGAGAAATAAAGAGAGAGAAGAAAGTGCAATATGTAGACAGAAAATCAGTTCCAGTAACTGAAAAAATGACCATATCATAAAATATTGTATAATTACTAATACTTTTACTGCTATATACTATACTATCTATTACTATAATATCATATTGTGTTATTCAGGAAGCACACGAGAGGAAAAGATGGCAGGCCTGATTCCTAAGCATTGAACATTTCACACAATATTACTACAATTTCCACCTCATGAAAAGTTATTTAGTAGTAGTTTTCTACAATTTGGCTTGATACTCAGATACTGGGCAGTTGCCCTGTAAACTATCTCTTTAGTGTCAGGAGAAAAGATATGTCAATTTGTGGACTATTATATACAAATGTAGCTCTGGTTACATGCCACCCAAATTGAACAATGTAAATTAAATATTGAAAATCTTATTGCTCCTGTTAACTTTTATAAGCAGCACCATCCATCATTTATTGTGCTTTTAAAAAAGGATAAAACGATTTGGCTGATTCACTGAAGTGACTCGAAAGATCCCAATGCCTTTTGGATAAAATCTGTTCCTGAAGTCTACGATGTTGTTATCTTCTTCCCTCAGCCCTCTAAAGCCCTTCTAGCAAATTTTACTTCAGTTAATAAATTAAAAAAGTATTCAAATGTAACAGTTGTATTGAGAAATACTATACTTATTTCATATTTCTGACATTTAAAAACATTAAATCAGGTCCTCTCCGAGTAAAACTGTCCTGAAGCCAGATACTGTACTTTCAAATTTGAAGGTTCCAAGTTGAAACAGTTTATGGCAGCATTTGGCAGCTCCGATGTAAAGACTGTCCAATTAGGCAGCTGGCACCCGAAGTTCCTGATTCTGACCAAAAGTGTGAGGGTTTTAAAAAGTGTTGCCAACTAAGTATTTTATCCTAAATTTATACTAAATTTAAGTTTTTAGACCCCTTTATTGCCTAAAGACAAAAAACTATGGAGCAAATATTAGTGGTTGTGTTCCATGTGACGTGGCTCTTCAGGCCTACTTTGGTTCCAGTGTAATGTTCTAAGTCAGACTTAAATATAACCCTCAGGAAACATTTCCTCTTAGTCCCACAGAAAATGTGGGAAAGTTACTTCCAGAATGTCATAGTTTAAGTTTTCATGTGATGTTTGTGGTTACTGCACTGTGCATTAGATTTTTGTCTGTGCTAGCTGATGTTATTAATTAAGACGACTGATCATGTGTTCCCCAATGGCGCAATGGCAATGCACCTTATTATCTGGTGCAAGTTCAAATCCTGGGTGGTGCTACAGCCATTTGCAGAAATAAAGGGTAAAAAACAAAAAACATATATGTTTCAGTATATTCAGTTCTTCAAAAGTCTCATAAACATCTGGGGAACATCAAGAACATTATAGTACCCTATGTAGATGTAAGGGATCCCTACAAAATCACATTCATGAGACATTCTATGGATATTTTTTTGTTTGCTGTGTATAAGAAGGGTTCAGTCAACTCACTACCAGTGTATAAAACCTGAATGAGTTGTGTTTGATTGTTCATTTTCATTATTGTCAGTGTTCCTAAAGGCCAATCATTGATCATCACAGTTTCCAATTGTCAATCACTAATCATTATTACAGTATTTGTCCAACCCACACACTTTATTCTTAGTCTTAAACTCTGCAAAAAAAGTTACCCCTTTTGTAACAATTTTCTCTATGTCTATCAGTGGTAGGGTCAGTGGTAGTTCAGTTGTTAAGATGTTGGACTACTGATTAGAAGGCTATAAATTTTAATCCCAAGGCTGCCACTACTGGCCCTTGAGCAAGGCCCTTAATCCTCAACTGCTTAGCTGTATTAATGAGATAAATGCAAGTTGCTCTGGCTAAGGCCATCTGCCAACCACCATAAATGTCTGTATTTCCCAACTATTAGTGATGTTGTTCTCTGTGTCCTTGATAAAAAAAGAGATTTCTGAAAATACATAAATAGATTATTTGCCAATTTTTAAATGGAAGAAGTATCTTGAGAAAATCTTCCTTTTCCCATATGTCATACATTTTGATATGCAAATAATCATGACAACACAATGAATATGCAAATGACTCAACCATGCTATCTGGTAACTTGCAGTGACTTATGAGCAAGCATTAGTTTCAGAGAAGTGATAAATCTGGCCCATACTTACATACTGGATGCGAGATATTGTCAGAAAGTAAAGATGGCCAAGAAACAATTTAAAAGGAGAAATTGAAAAGAGGGTTATATGAACCATAAGAAAGTTCAAAACACTAAAATCCTTGTTTTATAGGAATGGCTGCACTAGGACACATTTAAATGTATTTATGAATATTGTGCAATAAAAATTTATTGTATAATCATATGTAGGTTTAATGTACAGTATGTGACCAGGTTTAATAACACATACCCACACACACACGCACTCACTTATGCATATATACATACACATACATACATACACTACCGTTCAAAAGTTTGGGGTCACTTGAAAAATTCTTTGTTTTTGTTTAGTGATTTATTTTCTACATTCTACAACAATACTGGGGATTTCAAAACTATAAAATAA
>JAOVVB010000050.1:21128847-21139476 GCA_028570985.1 Heterobranchus longifilis | reverse complement strand
ATTTTTCTTTCTTGTTGGTGCGGCACCCCCTCCACGTGGTGGTGCTTTAGGAGACCGCCTGTATGGCCTATGCCAAGGGCCGGCCCTGCAAGTATGAGTGCTTGTTCTGACATGGAGTCATTGGTGCAAGCCGTGTGCATTAGGAAATATTATGGGATAATTAAATGTAAGTTTAACTTTTTTTTAAAAAGTTAAATCCAAACCATTTAATTGTTGCATTGGAGTCAACAGTTTTAAAAGCAAGATGCCAAATTAAGGTTGTTTTTTTTTATATCATGGCTAACTGTTGTCCTTTTTTAATCAGGTATGATTTTAACCTAATTGTAGATAATGTGCAGGTCATAATCACTCCAACGTCTTGGACAGAAACATTTGTGTCTAAAAGATGCAACAGTTGAACCAAAATCATGTCGGAAGAAGAACCCCAGACTGACTTTGAATGTGTTTTTCCAATATTGAGATATTTTGTGTCCAAGTGTAACTACATACGTGTTCTCCGAGCATGCATCTCACAGTTTGCCTCACACACACAAACAAACCAAGACAAATACTGATCTCTGTATTTAAGTTAACAAAGGCAATGCCAAACTCAGTGGAACCTTTTTGATGCAATTGAACTTCACAGAAAATAAGTATACGATATTGATAAAATTATATTGAATGTATTTTCTGTGGATCATGAGGCATTTCGGATGAAATGGACACTAAATGTCTCAAAATGGAAAAACCGCAAAGAGCAACTGTGTTGAGTTTTAAAGAATTATTAAGGACTAAACATAGTATAGTAGTACATTTCCGACTATAGTTCAACATTTAAATGTCTTACAAAAGATCTGAATGTTGAAAATGAAGCCATACTGTAACTAACATTTGCTGCTCTCAGGTATATTTGAAAATCAAAATTAAATACCTTGTCTTTTCTATGGATGTTTTTGTGATTTTGCTGTATGTTGGAGTCAACCGACGATTGCCACAAACCTGTAATGCATTTTTTTTAAATGTTTTTTGTTTGTTTGGTCGCAAACTTGTTGTTTTCCCAGTGAATCTATTGAAGACTGTTAAATTAGAGGACTTTTGATTGTCCCCCCCCCCCCCTGATTCTTATGTCAATTGTAAAGGATTGTTTTCTTTTTGTGGCACCAAATTTGACACACAATACCTTTTACAAACATTGTAGAGATAAGGGAACTGCTTCTGTTATCAAATCACACTTTGCAGGTTTCTCTGCAGATTTATTGTGCTGCAAGTTGTGAATTATACATAAGAATATAACAATAGGCCATTAATTGCAACTGCAACTTTTAGAGGATTTACTTACTGTATATTATTGTTTTGTTTTTTTGTTCTTTTTGTTTTAATCTGACATTAACAGATATAAGAACTTCTTCCGGCTTTACAACCAGACTGCTTTTAAATATTCGACTTAACGAGCAAAGTGCCTGTGTGAATAGCTCCGGTCTAAATAATTTGTGTATGTGTTGGAAATGTTCCACCTGGACGTTGGTTGAAGTTTGTGGAGCCACATTCACAGTGAAAACCTCCGTCTACACCTCATGCTAAACGTGCCTCGTGTCTGTGAACCCTGCAGGTCACGGAACAGATTTTAAAAACACCTCATTGGATCCATGTTGGACTCCAAACCTCGCTGGGATATTCATTTTAATAAGGATTAATTGTGTCCATGAAGTGCCCCCCCCACCCCCACCTCCCCGGTCAGCAACAACATTTATAGACTGGTGTGTTCATGTGACGCTCAACTGCTGCTAATCGTGTGCCGAGGGAAAACACTCTGCACATCATCATATCAGCCTGTACTGTAGACACGGTGTACTCGTGTTCGGTTTCTCGCTTTTCACGTCCAGTTTTGTGTTAATGGTCATATTTAGTTCACAGGAGCTAATAATGGTCTTCTGCTGCTGCCACGCTTTTCATATTTAACCTTTTATCTTTTGTGTCGTTAATCATGAATGAAGTTTAACATCAGTCTCTCTCAGTCCAGCCCTTAATGTGTACATCCTGTCATGTTTTTATTTCTTCTGGACTTCTCTCTGTCTCTTTTCACTTAAAGCAATCAGGTAAACATGCCAAAAAATAATTGTCAAAAATAAAGAATATTTACACCATGCTTTCAGCCTTTTCGGTTTCATCAAGTTTAATATGAATAAAGGTATTATAATTGTTATGATGTTAATGTGATATTGTCTGCTGACTTTAAATACTAATGAGATCATCTTACATGTTTTATGAAATGTAGATCTAATATTTCAATCTAAATGATGTATGTATAATGAATGTTCTTCCCACAGTTGTCTTTTAGTACTGGAGTAAAATTATATGAGAAAGTCTTGCCTTTGTTAAGGGTTAAACCCTTGATCATTTCTTATTGCAGCTTCTCTAGTTCTCTTTAGATCTTAAGAAGCTGTTCAGAAAGGATGAGATTTATGATTTATGGCATTGGGCTTATTGATGTAACAGACATTTATGTCAATGTATTGGATGCCTTACAACTATTAAAATGTAAGTGCTCAACATTAAGTGCTGCCTAATATTAACAGGATTAAAAATTGTGATGCCTTCAGAAGAGTATGAATATTGGAAAATCTAAAAAATATATTTAACATTTTTTTCTAAAGCAGATAATATCCATCATCCCATAGGGGTGAGCTTTTTCTTAGTTTTCTTTATTGTTTTTGTTATAATGGCTGTCTCTTCTCAAATGAATGGTATGAATGACACTCCTAACAAGACATAAATTAACAAAGATAATATTCTGACTACGGCCTGCGAGTGAAGAAGTCTGTGCTGATTAAAAAATACAATTGTCTACTGTGGAGAAAATGCACTCATCAGGGAACTGGTAGTTCTGGTGAATAAAGTATATTATTTGTGAACTCAAGTAAAAGTCCAGATGGATGGCAAACTCTGGATATTCTTGTTGATACATTTTAATTGTGTTTCAACAACAGTTCAGACTGACCAATGTATCATTATACAAATTATTACAAAATATTCTGCAGTGCAAACATATTCCACGGCACATTTCATTTAAAAAAAAAAAAAGTGTTTTGCATATAAAGTGGATCAAATTTTAAAATGCTAAACACAAATGGAGATGATATACTGTATATGCTATTAGACTGAAAGCATAGCTATCAGTAGTAACCATGATTAATCATATTTTCTCATTTTATTGTGGTAATGCTGATTAAGACCAGGCAAAGAGCGCCCCCTGCAGGATAGTGTTATGTATATTATGTATGGACATGTTTGTATATTCAGGTGCTGGGAGAAAGCATTACAGACTACATATTGTCTGCTCTGTAACATTCCCAGTCATTTCAACAGTAGGAGTAATTCTGTTTCTTTGGAGGTTTGTTAAACAAACTAATCCAGACCATTTTCATTTGGGTTGTTTTGTTTTTTCTTCAATTTACAATTTAAATGGTAAATATATAAACTACAAAAGGCCCAGCCATTTACTCTGCAAAAACATCTTAAAAATGCAGTATTGGTGTGCGCCTTTTGGTATAATATATTTAGGTCTTTTTTGGCATTCTGGGAAAGCAAAAATACACATAATGACTGTTTTGCTAGGCTACTGCCTGTCATTAAAAAGCACTTAGGCCTAAAGCAGCTACAAGGAGATTTTAACTGTTTATGACAAAGTCTAAGTTTAATATCGATGC
This sequence comes from Heterobranchus longifilis, assembly GCA_028570985.1. NCBI lineage: Eukaryota > Metazoa > Chordata > Actinopteri > Siluriformes > Clariidae > Heterobranchus > Heterobranchus longifilis. Next base: position 21,135,790 of record JAOVVB010000050.1, on the reverse strand, counting down.
ATAGACCAACATAAGCAAGACGATTGGCTATTTCTATATCGTTATTCTTAATGCCTGTCACCTGCTGCTCCGACTGCTGCAAAATCAGACGGAACGATTTACGGCGCACAGACCGGATGTTTACATTTTCTCAGGCAAAGTTTGAGCAGATTTTTCTTTCGATAATTTTATTTTTTTACGTTATATTTTGGCTGATACTGGGGCAGGATCAGTAAAGAGAGAGAGAGAAAAAATGGCCAAAGAACAACAAAAAGCTAAAGGAGACAGTGACAGACCCTGGGATTTGAATTTATTAAATCGGATCCTGGATTGGCCCTCTTCCTCCCAGACAGGTAAGTCCATGTGATATATATCTATTTTACCTATGAATGTGAGACGTGGTTTTACATGAATATATGAATTTACGTTGGAGGCTAAAGTTTACTTGGTTTCACCACCGTCATATTACATTTATTAATCTTGCACAGCCACAAAAAGATACACCCCTCATCGCATCCTGCAAACAGCTGTTAAAAAAAAAATTAGCATTGAACAAATGCACGCGCTAACCAGATCAAGATATTTACGACACGAGACGTGCTCGTGGAAACACTGTCGCTTTTGTCCACAGGGGCCGCCAAAATCAACACAAAATGCAAAAGTTGCTTTAAAGTGTCCCATAAAGTACATTATGTTTAACTATGTTTTTTGGCCATCACCTGCAAATAATACGCCACTGATGGTGCATATTCAATTTAATAGAAGCCCATCTTCCAGTATAATCAGGAGTCATATAAATGCTGCATTAGATATTTTTACAGTATATAATTCAAATGTAAAAAAAAAAAGAAAAAAAGAAAAAGAAATCAAACATTTGTACTTTAACAATTAAAGGCAGTTATCGCAATATAAACGCACATACACATGTCTGCATCTCTTCTATAAAATCTGGCAACGCTACATTTGTGATCTATACCTAGAAACTGAGAAAACAAAACTGACAAAGTGTTATATGATGGACGTGACAATGAGACTGCAATTTCTATGAGTCCTCCTCCTCCTCGTCATAGTAGCGGTTCCTCTTGATTATATCCTCTGCACTCAGCTCCTCGGCATCGCTCCCTTCTTTGTCCTCCTCCCAGAAGCCCACGTCCTGGGAGGCGCGGTTCTGTTTTGGCTGTAAAGGTGGAGAGGGGGACGGTGAGATATCCGGGGAGATGCTTCGGAGAGAGCTTTCTTCTACTGCCATCTTGTCTGCTGCTGCCTTTCCTCTCTGTTTGTCTCTTTCTTCCCATTGCTCGGTCTCCACGTCCTCCTCTGAGATGGCCTTGGCATTTGCTGCATCTTTGCTTGGTATTTCAGGCGTCGTCTTCTCTTTCTTTTCCTGCTCTTTCACCTGCTGAAGCTCTGGCTTATTTTCCTTGGCTGGTTCTTCAGATGGATGTTTTTCCTCGAATGATGCCCTCCAATCCAGCAGGGATTTCAGAGGGCGACGGCGCTCCCTGGGCGCCGCACTGGGTGCCGCGCTGGCTGCGGGGCCGGGTTTAACTGCGATTGTAAAAGGCCGACTGCGCTCCTTTAGAGAAGAGCTCCTCCTCAGGCTCTTCAGCTCCGCCCGCTCCGAGCTCTGGAAGGATGACGGCACCTCGTCCCCTGGGGGCCACTTGGCTCTAAATGGCCGGCCTGATGAAACTCCCTCCGTGACCGGACTGAGAGCTTCTGTCCCAGACTGGCCCTCACCGCCCGGAGGAGGCCAGGCGACCTTCAGCCTGCGTTTCTCCGCTGGCTTCTCCGTAGACTCGAGCTTCTCGCCGGACCTGGAGCGTGTCTGCGTGCGTGTCTCCAGTAAGGCCGTCAGGTCTGTAACCTTCACCTGCGGGGATTCTTCCACAGCCGGCATCTCCTGTTTGTCTGAGATGCTCTCAGCTGGACGAGTCACGACCACTGGCGCCTCTTGTGACTTCGGCGTCACCGCTTCCTCGCCTTCGTCTCCATCGGCTCGAGGCTCCCAAAGCTCCTTGTGAGGCCGGTGGCCAAAGCCCTCGTCGTAGTTGCCTTTAGCTTTAAACAGCTGGCTGAAATGGGGCTTGCAGTAGACGTTGCCGTGCAGAGAGGCGTAGTTCCCCAGACTAAGAAATAAGAGAGTGGCAAAGATATTATTGTGCAAATGTCCCTCACCCACTGAGGAGGCGTTTCAAAAACGAATTCAAAATGAAAATTCAGGAAATGTGTGCGACAGTGCGAGACCAACCTGAGCTTTGTGCTGCAGTGAACACAGCGGAAGCAGCTTTTATGGTAGACGTGCTGAAGAGCCACCAGTCTCTCCAGCGGGTACACCGTCTTTAGACAGGCGATGCACGTCTCTCTCACCGGAGGGCTGAACTTCTAAACACACAAAAGTAACACACACCCATAATCAACAAGGGCTGAAACTGGATTTTTCTTTTGATGATTCACGTTTGTTGTGATTAGGGCTGGGCGGACTTTTTAAGGTATATCGATATATTTTCGAACAAGATATGAGATTAGATAAAACTGTTTATATCGATATAGTTTGATGTTTCGTTACGTAGCCCGTTTCTTCTGTAAGAGACATTTTATTTCCGTTTACTCAGTGAATTGTACATATTTTTTTCTCATCTCGTTATTGAATTGTACTGCTTTATTTTTGATGCTTTGGTCATATTGTTCACCTGCATTCATGCCAATAAAACATACTGAATTTAATTGAATTGAGAGAGAGAGAGAGAGAGAGAGAGAGAGAGAGAGAGAGAGAGAGAGAGAGAGAGAGAGAGAGAAAGCGGCAGATGCACTCAGGACAGTCAGGAGAGAAACAGTAAGTAGTACATTTATGTACAGTGTAGGTTTCAGTGTTAAGCAGGAGAGTAAACCCTGTAATTGTACTTTTAATTTTAATCAGTTATAGTTGTTGAAAACAACCGAAGGAGCATTCTCAGACATAGGCCTGTTTTTATTTAATATAGGCTATTTATTTTATATTAATATATATATATTTATATTCATTTTTAATTCAAGCCTACATGTTTTTCAAACAGGGAAGGAAACCCTGTTTTTTTTCATTTTATTTTGATCACAAAGTGTTTGTGACATCTCACATTTGGCTTTGACTTACAACTCAACATTTAGCCCACTTCGTAGAAAATACTGAGATATATATCGCGTATCGCCATTCAGCCTAAACGTGCCGAGATATGATTTTTGGTCCATATCGCCCAGCCCTAGTTGTGATTGACTGACTCACCCTTGGTGCTTTGGGTTGCTCGCTGCTCTCCCCTGAAACAGACGAAACATCAGTCAGTGTTGTATCTCAGAAACCAGCCGGAAAGGGCAAACTGTATCTCATTCTGGGTGCCAAAATTATTTGTTCTAATGTTGTATTTTATCAAGCACATTAATGTGCGGACATGCCCTTGGAGTGTCCGCTAAAGACTCACCGTTGCACTCGGGTGCAGGAATGTGTTTCTGATTTACTGGTGCAGATGTTTTTGGAGCAGACACCTCTGGGGCCAGACCCTGGAGGAAACACAAAGTGAAAGAAAAGAGGGAAACAAACACTCGTGTCAACTGGCTGCCACATAATGATCTGTTGTGTAGTTTCTCTATTTCTGGTGTAGGCAGGAAGGAAGAAATTAAAGAAAAAGGAAGACGGCAAACAATGTACATACAGTAGCATTAATGAGTAGATTGTTTACTACTTTTAGCTTTTAACTATTGCGGTTTATAATTGTTGTGTTGAATGTCTTATTTTGTCTTTGTGTGGCCCCCAGGGAGAATAGCTGTTACTGAGGTAATAAGTAATGGGGATCCCAAATAAACAAACAAACAAACAAAAGCTTGTTAACAAATTTGATCGGAGCTCAGTCATCTTAAAACCCGGTGCAATGAGAATTGACTTTAGACCATTTTTACTAATCTAAGTAGTAGTCTAGTTATTTTTTCTTATGTGGTGGCAAACTCCAGTAATCTGGGAAATACTGTGAGGGTCACTGAGTTTGTGTATGATTAAATATATCTATGTGTGATTTTTTTCTTTTTTTTTAGATCACTTATCTTTTTCGCAACAATCATGGATTACTGGTAAGTTTCTTAATTCCCATTAATTTCTAAAAGACATTTCTCAATATACAATACAATAATCAATAATGAAAGATTTTTAATTCATTAGTTAACACTGGCCCTTTGTATTAAACTGCAATTAAAATGTCTTTATTTATGACTATAAACTTTAAAAACAGTAGGAGAATTTTATGAAACACCCACTGTTAACCCATAATTTATAGGACACATTAAACATAAATTAGAATATTTAATCTATTTTTTTTGCAGTTTTGAACATTTTCACAAAAGTTTACCATTTCATTCATATTGTAGAGAGATTATATTTTTGTTTTTATATTATATTTTATATTTATATTAGTTATATGTTTTGAATTCAGCTGCTGTTGAACTCACAGAGCGAGCGGTGCCTTGTTTAGAAACAGCAGCCTGGTACTTGGCCATCTTCTCCCTCATGGATGTGGACTCCAACACTCTGTCAGACACCGACAGGCCTGCAGCAGAAGACATAACACACTTTACTACATTTTTAAAATACATAACTTTTGCCATGTTTACGCCTCACTTCCGCATTACTCCGGCGTTTCTGAGCCCCTAAAACGGAGACAATTGGGAAACGATGCTGAGCCCATTTTAAATTGAAAACTTCGGGTAGTCATTGTAATGTGTACGGGCAGAAACGGAGACCTTTGTAAATGATGACGCAGACACCCACATCAGTCAGTCTTATCAGTTCGATAGGTCTACAAACTTTTTGTGATTTCATCCTTCTTGTGTATCTACTCCTTTCCCGTTGCCATGGCGTCGTCTGCCCAGAGATAATGCTCCCTGTAACGCTCTAATATGATGCTGCATTTGCTTTGCAACAACTCCCAATCTATGTTTTCTGGCGCCTTTACTGTCTCTTACTTTCAGTAACAGTTCTACATCATCGTCTGTCCAAGCAAAGAAATCTCTGCTCTTACTTTTCACCATTGCTGTTCTTCCTTCATGGCATTTTCTGTTGTTGTTATTATTAATTCTTATAATACATCCATGATTTTCAGCTGCTGAATCCATGCGCTGAATAGACAGCGGTTTATGTGCGTACAGTTTACACAAGTGAGATGCATCTTCAGTCGTTTTAATATGGACAGAGATTATTTCTGATACGGTGCTAAAACACTAGTATGTACGGAGATCATTTTCGTTTTAAAAGTTAACTATCACATGACAACTGTGGCTGCATTTCACTCAAGCAGCATATGATTGCTCTTCAGTTTAAAAGTATTATTCATGATCCAGTTGTGACGCATAGTATTGTGTTCCCAGGAACAAAACTGCTATTCAAAGGGCTGTGCGTGTGTGTGTGTGTGTGTGTGTGTGTGTGTGTGTGCGTGTGTGTGTGTGTGTGTGTGTGTGTGTGTGTGTGCGTGGTTCCGATGCCCAATGAAGGGAGTATTCTCACATTGGATGAATTATTCTTGGGCTAGCCTCCAGATCCTCTGTTACTCTAACCAGAATGCAAATATTACTGAGCATGAATAAAGTAATGAAAAAATGAATGTCCTTAAAATCCTGTAAATATTTAATACTGTATGTTATATAATATATAACATAGTCTATAGAACGTATCTGATCAGTGGTTTGAAGGTGCGATCTAAATGGCAGTGATATGTAAAATCTGAAGTGCAATGATGTCAATCAAAAAATTTTTTCGAGGAGTGATCGACGTTTGAAATTCATGCAGCCCTGTCACACTTGCCAGTCAAATTAACCTGACACACACACAACACTACAGACAGGAGCCACCTCTGGGTCTTTTAATGGCAAACACAATTAATAGGCAGTTTACAGAGGGCAAAAGGAACACAGGAAGGAGAGGCGAGCATTACCTCCACCATAATACCAATTTCATGCTCTTCGTAGTGTAAAAGGGTAGCATGGCCACGGTCATTTCACTGTGCTGAAACACAATCTGACAAAGGGCAGAACAGGAGGCCACGAGCAAATTGAAATAAGCCGGCTTGAACACGACAGCATCAGCGGTGCCTGTCAGGGAAATCCTTTCCCCAAACACACTTCGCTAATACACAATTCAGTTTTGAAACATTTATGAAGGAGCTGTTTGACAATCTGTTCAAATAGGTTTCTCTGGGAAGCAATTCTTAAAGTACTTGTTGAATTGATTTTCTTTGAAAAAATTATAAACAAATAAATAAAAAGTTCTCCAACTGGTTTGTAATGGAAAGGACAAAAAGTTAATGAAATACAGTAGCTACAGTAATTGAATATTTTTGTACTACTTGTATACTGTAATTAATAGTATGAATAATTGAATGTAAATTAAGTGAGAATAGCACATTTTTAAAGTTCTGAGGTCTAGAAAGTCCCTGTTGCTTTACAGAAATCGAGTGTGTGACGCAAAGATTATAAAATAGCTTTTTTATGTGAATCTGCCTTATTATTAGAATTTTTATTTGCCTTCAACCGATGAAAAAAATTGTGGGAGCAACAAAGAAGTAGAAATGGTATTTGTGTGGGAAATCGAGCCCGGACAGTTCCTTAACCTCAATCTTTGTATTTGATATTTAATATAATTTTTTTTTGAATGCTCTATTTTTCGTTGTTGTTTTTATTTTTTCAATTATTTTGGGTCATGGGCGGTTGTACAAACACTTCACTTCATATCATTCTGTGTATCTTCTTCTTTGTCTTTCGGCTGTTCCCTTTCAGGGGTCGCCACAGCGAATCATCTGCCTCCATCTAGCCCTATCCTCTGCATCCTCTTCTCTCACACCAACTAACTTCATGTCATCTCTCACTGCATCTAAATCTCCTCTTTGGTCTTCCTCTAGACCTCCTGCCTGGCAGTTCAAACCTCAGCATCCTTCTACCAATATATTCA
>JAOVVB010000050.1:21085970-21097519 GCA_028570985.1 Heterobranchus longifilis | reverse complement strand
ATCATATCATATCATATCATATCATATCATATCATATCATATCATATCATATCATATCATATCATATCATATCATATGATCAGGATAAGAAGAGAGGAGGATGAAGTGAAGCACCCATCATACCTTTACCATACAAGCCTGTCATGAGCTGGTGCTGCTTCTGTTGGTCAGGTCTAGTTTCAGCACCACTATACATTATACAGTATGCCCAAAAAATGAGGTCAGATGACTACCAGAATCTACAAAATGACCAGGTTTTTCCATCAATCAATGTTTTTTTTTCTGGTGACATGGGCCAAGATGATGCCAGAATTCATCAGGCTCAAATTGCAAATGAGTGGTATAGAAAGCATGTGATATCAGAGATCACCAACAACAAGAAGTTATATTCCTGTGGTTGAGAGGAATTATGTCGTATGTTACCAGGAATTGTTGGCGAGGCACTGGCTCGTGGGGACTGAGGTTCTGATCCTTATCTAGACTGATCACAAACCTTCAGTATCTCAAGTCATCCAAATGTCTAAACTCGTGGCAGGCCACATGGTGACTTTATTTCTCCCATTTCAACTTTTCTTATCGACCCAGATATAAAAAAACACAAACACAGATGCTCTCTCCTGACAGTTCTCCTCGGCCACAGACCATGCCTCGGAGTGCTACCATCTTGCCTCTTCAATGCCCAGTTGGAGCACTGTGCTGGACATCAAGGCAGAAGTAAAGGGGCATTGGAACAGAAGCCCAACCCTTTGGGAACTCCACCAGGTAGACTCTTTATTTAACGCTTGGTATGCTCCCAACATCTGAAATGGGCCATGGTTACTAGTCTGCCACCCTGGTTGAGCTTGCAGCCAATGCTTGTCCAGCAATGCTTTTGGTGGCCTTCCATAAGAACAGGACTGGCAGGGTCTAAAAGAGAGTGGCTGGGTCCCATCCAGGTTCATATTGAACCCATACATTGAGGACTTTGGCACCCAGAGGCACTATTTAAAGTTTCAGGTGACCTCCTTGGGGTTGGGGGGTGGTTGTAACGTCACAAGCCAGGCTGATCATCCAGGTACATCCAGGTCATGACTCTACTACAGTCTTTCTGTCTACTCTCCAAGTTAATTACCAGTGTGCACCTGAAATCTATCAGGTAATCAACCCTTGCCCTTAAAAGAATGCTGAGTGCCTCATTTACTGCTGGAGTATCACTATAGCAAGCTTTGTGTTCTGTTCTTATGTGAATTTCCTGTCTTTTTGGATTTCTTTTCTTGTCTTCACCTCTCAAATATCTTCTGTGTCTTGATCTACCTCTGTGCATAACCAGACTCTGTACTATCTCACTAATGGATAACCTGTTTATGACTCAGAACTGTTTAATGGACTTTGTTTTTTATGCTTTCACTTTGGACTGGATATTTTTCCTTTGGATAAACCCAGCTATCGACCTCGCCTGTCTCACGATTATCACCTTGTCGCACATATTTGAGCGACAGAATTAATTGTGTTGGTACAACGTTCATTTCACAAATGATTATTTTGACTATGTATTCTTTGTGATATTAATGACTTACATCAACAAGTTATATCAAATACTTTAATATAAAAAGTATTTAACAATCATTTACCATTCTCAATTTTTAGAAAATTATAGTCCTTTTGAAAAATGTAAACATCATGAAAAAGTGAATTTTCTTTCACAGTTTAATTTCAAAAACTGAAAAATATATAATCTAGAATCATTACAAGTAAAGTGGATATTTCAATTTACTTTCTGTTTATTGTTGCTCTCAGTGCTTGGTCATGGGATGTATGCGATGAACCTGTGGCACAGCTGAGACAATATTAAAGACCAGGTCACTTTGATAGCAGCTTTCAGCTCACCTGTTTTGTTGGGTCAGATGTTTATTATCTTCCTCTTGACAATATCCCAGAGAGAATCAGGTCAGGTGAGTTGGCTGGACAATCAAGTACACTAATATCATGGTCAGAAAATCAGTTAGTGGTCATTTTGGCACTTTGGGCAGGTCCTGCTGGAAAGATAAAATCAGCATCTCTTTAAAGTTTGTCAGCAGATAGAGGCATGATGTACTCTAAAATCTCCTGGTAGATGGCTGTGTTGACTTTGGACTTGATAAACACAATGACTAACACCTGCTGGTGAGATGGCGCCCCATATCATGAGCTGCTGTGTAGACTACATAGTAGGATTCACACTAAAATTATGAGCTTAATTTCTAAATAAAATGCAAATTTTACATTCACTTTAAAAGGGCACTTAGGACAACTGTGTGTTAATGTACATGTCCACAGCCTAGGTAAGATGCGTCTGACATTGTCTCTGGTTCAAGAGTGGCTTGATACTAGGAATGTATTACTGTAGTTGTAGCCCATGCACTGACACCAGCCTTACTCCACTTCTTATAGAGCTTTTGTGATTTTTTTTTAAGCCTGCAGTCATCCCTGTTGCTTGTGCACCTTTTTCACCACATTTTCCTTTTAAGTAAACTTTCCATGAATATGCTTCAATGCTGCACCTTCTGTGGCTTACCCTCCTTGTAGAGCATGTTGATGATCACCTTATGGACAAATGTCAAGTCAGCAGTCTTCCCCATACAGTATGTGTACTGAACTAGACGAGACATACACTATATTCTGTTTAAATAGTTATTAACTCAAACTTTAAATATTTTGAGTTACAGTACTAGATTTTAAACAATGTCCTACCTGGAAGACATAAAAAATCTGAAAAACTGGTGTCAGAGGTACAACCTTAATTCAGTACAAAGCAGCAGAGGAAGTTACCAGGTGCCTGTCATCAACAAGAGCCCAGCTTCAGATACCTCAGTGTACCTCATCTTATAACTTGTATATATTGTAAATGTTAAAGTTATAATTTTATATATTCATATAATTTTCTCTCTTATTTCATATTTTATTTCTTTATTTAAATACTCTATTTTCTTTGCAAATGTTAGGTCATATAAGCATTTTACTGCCAATCATACTGTGAATGGCTGTGTATGTGACAAATAAAATTAGAATTTCATTAGATTTGAATTTGCAATTTATTTTATTACAATTTAATTATAACTTAGAGTGTAAAAAATGTTTGATTGCATATTGATTGACACCAGCATCTCATCGGCAATATAAACAACACATGAGCAGTTCTAATGCTAGAAAAGTGTGGAGGAATGACATAGCAGAGCATCTTCTATGCTTTTGTTTTTACACATGAGTCTTGAGTGTTGTGTCTTGCGTGGTGTGTTGGTGTATACAGTATCAAGCATGGTGGTCTTACAATCCAGAAGCTAAGGTAATTTAGGGAACTTACCAAAAAACATTCCTCAACTTAAATATGTCATTTTCTCATTTTTTTTTATTAGAGTGTTTTCTGAGACCCTTAGTAACAAATGTAGAACAAAATCCCAATTGTAAATTAACGTGTAACTCATATGCCCATTCACGATTGACTAAATACTTCATTATCTTGAACTTGTGTGCAGTTCTACCCCGCAAAGACGTAGGCCACTAATTTGGCTAATGTGGGGTTACACCTTTCTTTTTATTAGTTATGTTAGCTGTACAAAAAGAAATTAAGCCAATGGCATTTACCGCTATGTTAATGTAAATATATTTATATCAAACTATAAAATTAGCAAGTCAAATGTAGGATAAGAATTTTTGTTGAAGTAAAATATTTTATTCATGTGAAACTGATGTAGACATTTAATTTAAGTAAATTCAATATAAAGTGCCAATAGAAAGTTTTCAGACTCTTTCAAGGTTACATTAAACGTAAAATGGATTAAAATCCTTTTTTCATCATTTTACACACTCCACAATGACAAAGTAAAAAAGTGTTTAGAGAGGGTTGTTAAAATAAAAGTCAGAAATATATAATTTACATATAAATTCAGACCCATCACTTAGTACTTGGTTAAAAGATTTTCATGTCTGCCTTCTTCTCAAAATCCAGATTATAGATTAGTGTTACTACTGTTCAGTCATAACACTAATCTATATGTTATCGGCTCAGCTCTAACATTTGATTTTCTTTTTTGACTGCTGCAGGTCATGTAATCCACACATCAACCAATCCTGATGCAATACCTCTGTTTTTTATCTAGCCTTGACACCAGCACTGAAGATGCTCTGCATTCTGTTCTCCCTTGGGTGGGGTTTCACATCAGGGAATCACTTCATAAAGTGTTCTTTTGAATCTATTATGAGAGGTGAGTTGTGCATTCTGTTTATCATGTGTCCTTTGCTGCGTTGTAATATTTTCATTATTGCAACTACAGCCAAAATCTGTATATGTAGACATGTTGGGGGAGTGTTTAATGAAAATGTAACATTTTATTTGATTTCTTTATTTCTTTCTTCTTTATTTGATCAGAACGAAATGAAACGAAAACTGAGTCATTAAAATGATCCAAACTTCCCATCTCTACTCTTAAATCTCATGTAGCACAGATTTGTGGCAGAAACATAACATTGAACAATGACTAATAAAAGAAATATAAACCTGCTTATATGGAAGTCCTGCCGATGCTTGTCAACTTGAGAGGCTTTATGGGATTGGATTATTGGATATGTAGAGTAGAATAAAAGTTATAATTATTTTTAACTTCCTGGAATATTGGAATGATGTTGCTAAAACATAGAATTTACAAAATTCTCATACTTTTTATTTATTTATTTATTTATTTGTTTGTTTGTTTGTTTGTTTATTTATGGTCACCTGGAAACAACCATAAGAAATAGTTGCATCGATGATGATCGGCGATGGCCCAAGCACCTGTGCCATTGCCGCCCAGGTGCACCAGAAAGGCAGTAGACACATGCATTTAAAGGGCAATTGTGCTGATTTTCATGATTTTTTCAGCATGGTAAGACCCCCAAAAAGCCCCAGATGCTGAAAAAAAATCTTAGAAGAACAAGCGTGCCCTGCTGTCATAGGGCTTGGGCAATAAAAAAATTTTTAAAAAAAAACATGATTACACGTGTCCATGATATTTCTTTGCCAATATGGCTGTTTTTTCATTATTTATGTATTTGCTCATTTATGTTTAAATAGGTGGTTAAAATGAAATAAAACATTTTATAATATTGCCTAGGCTGTGCTGAAAAAAACTGGATAAAACACTACATTGCACAATCCTTAAGCAAGTACATATGCATTATAACATGGCAATGCGTGTTACAATTTTTGTTAAAATATTGCATTATGGTGGATTTTTAACTGAGAGTGAGTGCAAGAAACACTATCAAAGGTTGTTCCTGGGTGTGTGGATCTTGTTGTGAAGACATGTTTCTATGCTCATAGACCTGAAGTGCACTTTCTCAAGTGCAACAGTTTGCTTACACACAATCACAATAACGTATAATGCAGGGCACCTAGAGTTCAGTTTTAAAAACTATGCATCCTTAAGTAATCTTAGCTGCAATTTTTATCACTGTAAAGACCTTAAAATCCATATCAGATTACATATATTTTATGAAGATGTTGTATTAGCTCTCTTTATTTATTTATTTATTTATTTATCTGTTCCTCACTGTTTGTAAGCAGCTTTAATTACCATCATTAATCATCAAATACCCCCAAGTCATTATTGTGACATCTGTTTATTAGTGCAACCATGGACATGCCAGGCGTATATATCACATAGTAACACATGACATCAAATGAATTTTTTACAAGTTTAAGTAAATAAAAAGGACAGCATTGGACCGATATCCAAACATACAATTGGTATCAATGGATCCCTACTGTAGTAAAACATATTATTATTAAAATTAAGAAAGTGAGCCTGATTCATAAGTGACTATAGTCCCCTGTATTGTATGGAAAACATATTGTGAATTATCTCTATCAATCTTATATAAACAGAAAATCGTAAATAAAGCATGAGTATTGAAGGTAAATATATTTTCAAACCAGCTGGTCACAGATATTAAAGCTCTAAAGATACTTAACATAACATCTCAGAAGTAGGTAGTGCCAGTATTATTTTTATCCCCAGATGTTTAAATAATGACTGATAGAATTGTGGATATCTAAAACATGTAGTTTGAGAAAATTATTTAATTAAACTTATTTATTTATATATTGGTAGAAAGCAGCATGAATAGCGTGGAGATTTCAGTGACCCCTGTAAAAAACAGATGGCACCTGTGACCCAGGAGCTCTTCGGGGTTCTGGCCAGCCCTGCCATAGACAATGCATCATATGGAAATTAATGCATCCTGTTTATTGACTCGCTGTCAATCAAAGAATGAGCATAGGTGAGGTGAAGAAAAGGGGTGAACATCTAGATGCAAAACTAGCCGGAGACTAATAATGAAAAAAAAAAAAAAGCACTACCACAAACATTAATAAATCTAGTGGAAAATCATAACCAGTTTATTTTGGTTATAAGTAAAACAATCAAACAATCTCGCAATCCCACAATCCTGGAAACACCTTTTTAAACCTATTAATACAGTTTTATTTACCAGGATGCAGCTTGGAACAACAGTTAGCCTTGCATGCAAACTGCACTATGCCTCCCAGTACACCTCATGCACATCTGAAAATCAAAGCATTCGACTATTACACTGGCTAGGTGTCACCCAACAAGATCACAAGAAAAAAAATGACCTTAAAAAATTTTGGTTGGTTTGTTTGTTTAATAAAATCACGTTGTCATTCTTTGCATACAAAAATGTAATCAATTATTCTTAAAGTTGTACTTTGATCATATTTGTCAGTGAAATCAGGGAATAAAACTGAAATTTGTTGATGAAATAAAGCAACATAAGTTTCTCTAAATGAAAGCAACAGTTACCTATAAACAAACAAAAACTTAAAGTACTATAAAAAAAAAAAGTGTTCCTCATCTGCCAGCAAAACAAAGGATTACAGTTCTCACTCATTATCATTAACCCTGGAGTGTAAATTTGAAAAGTTTGCCAAAAATCTTGTAAAGAACCTTTGGGCATCTCTCAAATATGGTGCTTGTCCCTTGCCATTATTGTGATCACAGCATCTTCCTTGTCCTTCTTGACCACCTGCCTGCTTCATGTCACGGTATTGCTATGTTGCTGTGGATACCACTCATTTATACTTGTACCAGTAGGTGAAATCAATCATCAGTAACGAAACAGTGTCAGTGGATCTTGTTATATTGAAAAGTTCATGATGTGAACATGGGATATTGTTCCTCATGTTTCCTAAGACTATACCTTTTAAAGGAAACACATTAGTTAGATCACTGTAATGTCATGGGCAGACAAGTAATCTTAAATGGAATATGTGAATTGCATATTGAAATTGCAATAATTTGATGTTAAGTTGTCATTTCGTACTAGTGATTTCAGTTCAGTTAATAAATAAAAATTTTTTTGCTTAATATGTACTTTTACAAGCTAGTTAAAAAGTGTTGTGAAAAGCTTGTATTTTGATCCTCAGGCCAGAGTTTTGTGTGTAGTGATTTAAAAAAATGACATCAAGGTTCTGAAACTAGTGCCAAAATTATTGTTTAAAAAAACTGTACAGAAATAAAATATTTTTTTTTTTGCATATACAATCATCCTGAAATTCCAAACTGCCAACATAAAATGAAAAAGTACTTACAATGCTTTATCTATCCCTAAAGATCTGGCATGCATCAGCCACTGCATATGAATGGTGTTCTTATACCTTCCACTTTCATTTGTCAAAAAAAAAAACTTTATGGAGTTCAGAAATGGTAAGTAAAGAGGAAGAGAATGTAAGATCATCCTCAAATGTACCTCAAACCCCTCAGTGGGGACATGGGTGTGGTGAAATGCCATACTGTCGCATACAACTATGAATTATGGTGCACAAGATCTTCTAGAAGTTTTGCATAATTTACAGTACTAAAATAAAATGAAATTCAGTCACAAATTTCGGAAGATGTTGATATTTAATGCGTTTTGTGACTAAACAACGAAAAAGTGGTTCACAGTTTAGCATAAAAATATCTAACTTACAGCATGAATCATATGCAGGTGATGACAGATGATTAGTATTCTGGTGATGCTAAATACTGAGTGGTTAGAGCAGATGAGAGGGAAAATGAGGTTGTTGCTGAGGTTTTTACAAAAATAATCAACTTTTACATTGTCTTTAGGTGATTTGCAGCCCATCATAGTTATCACAGCTGTTCCCATTTCTTTAATCAATATCATTTAATTTAGTATAATATGAAGAAATGAAGGCTGGCTCAAGCCGTTTGCACAGTTCTGTACAGTACATCCACATCAGCCTAGAAATGAACAAAATCATAGTCCATATTTATTCATTAAAGAAGCATGTGTTAAATGTGATCATAAAATTAGCACAACCAAATTTCACCAACAGTTTCCTTATTTAGCAATTTTATTGTTGGCATATTTGTAATGGCATAATAATATAACAACCTAAAAAAAATTATGATGATTTGCAGTTAAATAAGCAAAAATAAATATCAGTACTTTTAATAAGCATTTGCGGGCTACAGCAGCAATTGTGCAGTATAAGTAATAAGAAAAAAATGAAAATAACCATAATGACATTTGCACACACAGGAACCTCATAGTAAAATTAAGGAAATTAAGTTTAATGTCAACCTGTAATTTATAATGAGAATGAAAGGCTCAGGCGTTGATCGTTATCAGCTCATTAGTCCGAAAAGAGGCACCATGAAACGTTGACCTGTATGTGGTCTTGGGCAGATGTGCTATTCAAAGACATTTGGAGCTTATTCCATGTTTATGAGGTCATTAATTCATATCAACATTAAAACACACCAGCCATGACTTTTATTGTAGTCTGACTGTCAGTGCTTGATTAAGTTCTTTTAATGTTTTATTTATTTATAATGCTTTTTTCGGCTCACCTACGGAACATTAAATCTGACTTTAGTCAGAGGTGACTGATTCTAAATCCTAAAATGAATTAAAAATTCAGCTTTACTTAAATAAAATATACCCCTACATTATATTTTAAATATAAATATAATGTAGATGGTTCTTTCTTTACTCAAATCCTATTAACCTACTGAAAGGCTCACATATGGACATATAGGGTTGTATTTTATGCAAATTAGAAGTATATGAATTTGTGCATATGAAATATAAATATGAAATTAGTTCAGTGGAGCATGAATCCATCAAGCTGATGCTGATTCATCATTTGCACAAAAATAACTGCGCATTTTGATGATGTATAACATTTTCATCAATCAGACATAGACGTGCTTCAGTGTCATTTTGTACATCTTTTGTACGGTCTTGCATAGTATACCGTATTCAAGGTCTTTCTGGAATAATCCAGCCATTGTTAATATACGGTTTGCACGACATCAGCGTGACCTGGGAGCCAAGGAGAGTAGACTGGAGGAGCATGTGTGAACAATCACGACATCACTGTACTAATCAGTGGGGATCTAGATGGTGTTGAATGAGCATGTGTACTGTGTGGCAGTCACATTAAAATGAGCAAGCAAGTAGAGCAACGAATCTGCATCATATTTTGTGTTAGCTTCAACATTCCTCTGCAGAAATGATTCAGATGATTCAGAAGGCTTTCTGGGAAGATGCAATGAGTGCAACCAATCACCCAGGTGACTCATCCCCGCTGCAGCCCAGATTTGGCACTTTGTGACTTCTTGCCTTTCCTAAATCTAAAATCACCTTTGTAAGGGAAGAGATTTCAGACCAGATCAGTGAGATTCAGGAAAACACTGTGTTTCAGCTGATGGTGATTCCAGGAAAGGATTTTGCAGAGGATATTAAACAGTAGAAGGGATGCTGTGAGAAGTGTGAGGTCCCAAGGTGACTACTTTGAAGGGGACTGAGGCACCATTGTCCTTTGTACAATGTTTCTTGTATCTTTTTCAATAACTGTCTCTATTTCTCATATGACGTGGCTGGATACTTTCCAGACAGACCTCATACAGTACATTATCAGATTATTGATTGTTATGAAAGTTACAGTTAAAGGGGTTGGGTTAGTATTTGTACCTTTTCTTACAACCTCATGATTATGAAATCCAAAAACAATACTGTAAATATATAAAATCCAACCACATCTCTTTCACACATTTAAGGCTATAGTAAGAGAGGTTTCTCATAGCATGTTAAACAAGTCATTCTCTACACGATGTCTGAGATCCTCATGGAGAATGGTCTATGTGTTTGTTTGTTTGGTTGATTGGTTGGTTGTTTGGTTGGTTGGTTGTCTTTTGTTTGTTTGTTTGTTTGTTTGTTTGTTTGTTTCCTCCAATTATTAAATTTACATCCCAAAACTTTCACAGTCATTATACCTATAAAGTAAGTCAACTGGTATATAAGTACCATTTAAAAAGAACAAGGTTTCACGGGTGGAAAATTGGGAAATAATAAAGAAACGACAGACAGACAGACAGATGAATAAATAAATAAATAAATAAATAAATAAATAGGCAGTTATAATAATTAGTAATGTCTTAATTAAAAAAGTTAAACTTATAAAGTATAAAACCTTTAACAATGGACATTTTCAGGAGGCAGATGATGATAATAATAATAATAATAATAATAATAATAATAATAATAATAATAATAATAATAAATGTCTACAGGTTTATATTAATGGGATTTACCAGATATATTTTCTAGAGCAACTTACTCAGGCTATTGTGTGAGTTCAGAAATTGATTAAAAAAAAAAAAAAAATTAGCGTACCTTGAAGTTGACTTTTGATAAATAAAATACTCTATACCTCCTGGATATTTTATTTATTTCATAGATAAAAGAGATGCTGACTATACATTTTTAAGAAGCCATGCTTTATAGAATAAAGACCTGCATACTGTGGGTCCCAAACCTCTTTTTCTCTCTGTGTTCATTAGTAAAAAATTGTATTATTTTCCAATCACCAAAAAATAAATCTTATATATATATTTTTTTTTTTCGTCAGCAGTAACACAAGAGGAAAAATCATGGACAAGTTTTTGCACAACCTTGACAATCCAGTTTATATCTACAGAAGTGTTAACTGAACAGATTTATTTAAGTCTCATTTAAAGAAAATAATAATAATAAATAAATAATGAATAAATAGCAGACTCTTGCGACCCTCTGCATACAGTATACTCCACACAGTCTTCTAAAAACTTGACTCTATCAATTAGCTTCTCGTCTTTTGTACTGAAACAGTGTTTGTCCGCCTTTACAGGATTATGGAGAGCTTTTATTTGATTTGCAAGCAAGTTGCAGCTCAACGAACCATTTGTTTAACACAGACGCACTGCTATGTGTGTCAATGTGTCAGCTCTAAGCACACAAATGTGTTAACAGCTGAACTGGAATTCCTTCTAGCGTCAATCATTCTGAGGATAAAACGGCATCGGCTCACTGAACTGCCTTTTTGAGGCTGAATCAGGTCTTTGAGTCTCTAAATCGAGTATAGGAAGGTTTGATTAGAAAGTACAGGCGACACGGTGGTGTAGTAGGTCTGGGTTCGATTCCCAGCCAGGCTCGATTCCCGTCTCTGTGTGCATGGAGTTTGCATGTTCTCCCCGTGCTTGGTGGGT
>JAOVVB010000050.1:21066151-21077974 GCA_028570985.1 Heterobranchus longifilis | reverse complement strand
TAAATGCACAGCAGATACGGATGAAGTCTCGGCGAGCAGGAAACGCCAGCCTCCTGATACAACTCGCTAGAACGCTGGAGTAATAACAACATGAAGGCTTGCCGTAGAAAAAATCAATGCAAACGCTGGGGAAATGATTATCTGCTGCACTGATAAATGAACCTCGATAGAAATGTTCACTCTTTTTTTTCTCCCCCCCTCTTTTTTTTCCCCCTCCTCTAACAACAGCACTTGGCTAGGACGTCTGGAGAGCGGTTAAGCCGAGGTCAGCTTCCTGAAGGCATGGTCGAAAATGACTCTCCTCAACTACGCGTATTCTTAAGCAATAACAACGTGATCCGTATTATCCACCCAAGAATACCCGTCACCGAAGAGAGCCTCAGAAAGAAGAAGGAGGAGGGAAGTGCCTGACACTTATACATCCACTGTGGCACACAGGCCAACACCAGGGACCTTCTCTCTAGGGGGATTGATTGAAGATGGGGCTTTTTTTCACAAGGCAAGCCAGCCAAAGGTTGTATCTGTAGACAGAAATGAACAGACTTTGGATTTTTTTTTTTTTTTTTTTTTGTAAGGTGGGAGTGATTTATGCTCTTCTTGCAAGGTAAAGCTAGATGAAAGTCTTACCTGAATGGTGAACCGGAGACTCATTTTAGCCATTGTGGGTTTATCCAGATGGTCACAGACGCTCCACATGGAGATACACATGCCAGGATCCAAGGACGCTGAAAATGGCAGAGCAAATTGTAAGTCAGTCTTATTCCACACATGTTTTCGATGTGATACAGAATGATGGATGGACGGCTGAGCAAATGGATGGGTGGATAAAAGTAATGAAGGATGGCAAGTGGACAGAGAGATGGAGAAATGCCCAGGTTTCACATAAATCCACTCAATTACTTTAAAATTCTCTGATTCCTGCCATTCACCCTCAAGCCCTTAACTCCTGCCAGCCACATTAACAGTCAACCGCCGTCAGCCCTCCGAGTCAAACATGTTCATCACACACACACACACACACATTGGGAGACAGTGTGTGTGTGTGTGTGTGTGTGTGTAAAAGAGAGAGAGAGAGAGAGAGAGAGAGAGAAAGGAGTCATACAGAAAATCCATTAGCAGCAGGAGGCAAATTACAGATCGTTTGGGGGGGAGCAGAATGGAATGACGGCTGTCAGAAAAAAAGGAACAATGACTGTTATTACGACTCTCATTTTCTGAGGGGTACACCAGCTCCTAGATGGAAGTGAAAAAGGATGGACAGCAATCCTGGGCTTTTCTTTTCTTCTTTTTTTTTTTTTTTTAAGTCTAGTGGAATCTGCTCAAATGCACCTCAATCTAGTTACAAAAAATGTGCATTTTGTCTTAAAGGGATATTTCACCCTTATGTTTAATTAAAATCTACAAGCATCTTTAAAGATGATTCTCACCTAGTAGTCACACCTAGCATCACCATGCCGTACTACTAATTATTTCGGGAAAGTTGTCAAAGGAAACAGGCCATAGAATATTACTCCATCCCAATATAATGCAATCACACATCACATTTTTTTTACTTGTTTTTTTGGTACTAAGAAACATTGGCACACCTGGGGCTTAGCTATAAACAACCTTTTCTCATTGTTCAAATGCTGCAGTCTAATCTGAAATCTAAATTCAGCTGCCCTGACAGTTCTTCACGCTACAAGCCTCATCAGGCCAGGAACAGATGCTGAGGCTTCGTAGGATCAACTCAAGTGCCCAAGCTGTCCTGTAGCAGTTTTCACTTAGTATCAATGTGAAGATATCAAGTAAGTTGACATGCTCAATCGTTAATCCTTTTCCTGCACTGACTTATCAGCAGCAACAATATTAGCAACAACAGCAACCTGTAGGAAAATAACAGACAAACTGACATGCATTGAAGAGGAAAGTACACATCCTAAAAGCTCTTTTCCTAGTTCCTCCAGGCTGCTAAGGATCACTGTTCAACTGAAGAGGCAAGAATCCCATGAATATGTTAATACAGGAAACACAGCTGACAAATCCAGAAAAAAAAGAAAAAGAAAAAAAAAGAATCCACCACCCCGATTACACAAATCTGCGGCAGTCGACTCACACAATACCCACCGGCACGAGACCCCCCTACCACCACCCCACTATAGTGGGACTCTTCACAAAGGAACAAAAGACAAAGTGGTGAAAAGAGAACTGGCTCAGATCCCCAGTCCACGGAAGCGTCTTACCCTGTCAGGCTCTCCCTGTTACTCTGTTCCTCGTTTCTCCGCAGCTCTCAGAGCGAGCACAAAGCCGCAACCTTCTCTTCTTCCTCTCGAGCAGCGGACTGAGCGGGAGACTGAAGGATGCGCTGCCTCTTCTGTCGTCCCTCCCGCCTCTGCTGCTGCTGCTGCTGTCTCTGCTGCTGATGCTGATGATAATGCCCGGAAAGACGCTCTAAACCTTGTGGCTTCCTCTTGCCTCCTTGGCTTGCACCCAAAAACCACAGGAACCCCCCACCCTCCCCACTTTGCACTCCAACACCCTTCGAAGCACAGGTGCTGGAGGATAAGCAGACCTTCCACAGACAAGAAGAGAGGAGGAGAAGGAGGAGGAGAAAAGGGGGGAGAGCTACCAGTTGTTGCGCATGAAGAGAAAACTCTCATGAGGAAGACAGCAATGAGGGAGGATAGAAAAGAAATGAGAAAACAGAGATGGACTGAAAGGGAGTAGACATGTGTGAGAGAGAAAAAGAAGAAAAGAGAGAGAAAGAGAGGGAGAGAATACCTAATGCACCTAACTGCACAGCTGCGAAAAGGGAACTGGCTCTAAAGACTGATGGAGAGAGAGATAAAGAAAGCGAGCATGTGGAGTAAGAGAGAGAGAGAGAGAGAGAGAGAGAGAGAGAGAGAGAGACTTCCAGAATGGTGGCTCCATTTGTGGTGGATCTGACGTGGGCTCCACAGTCTCGTCCCTCGTGACATCCTATTGGAGGGACTCTCCGTCTCCAGGGACTCTCTGAATTCCTGTGTCGCTTCGCACAATGCCATTAATTTTACAGCTGAAAGAAATGATTCATAAATAAATTATTAAAAAGTCTAATAAAACACTCTTTTCTTCTAGAGGACCATCTAATATCTACACAGACTGTATTGCAATCTACTTTGTGTATGTTGCGTTTTGGGTCCATCACCCCCGTGACATTAGGACTACTCACTCTGACCGTAAATCGTTCATACAGTTTCATCCATGTTAAGTTCTCGCTTTGTTCATTTCTCCCTGTTTAAGCTCCAGGCTGTGTTTCAATCACTCTTACAAGCTCCTTATACAGAATGTTCAAATTCACAGACAATTCACTTTATAGAGACATAAATCCAGCAGCGCCTCTGTCTCGACTGATGGACGATGTGATGACGGAGAAACGATGATGAATTGATAAAGCAATTGATAAACAACGCTGAAGAGGTTAAGAAATGCGAGTCCATTTTCACAAGCCTCATGTCTTGGCTCTGTTACAAATCAGATTGTGCGTTTATTGTGTCTCCCTTATTGCAGCCCGTGTTTGTTTCTGAAATAAGTAATATCTCAGAAGTGACAGCTTTACCGGCCGGAACTGAAATGAAGCTCTGTAATATTTGACACAAACCTTGTCGACTCATAATTCAGTGCATTTTTACATGGAAAAATAAGTCAAGCTGTGACTTTAACACCAAATAAAATGATTTTACTCTTTGCTCCCAATGCTTTATTCACGGCTATTAGGTTTTATGAATTTTGCATTAAGGAAACACATCACTGAGTAGGGAAAACAATTTAAACATTACAATCTCTAGAATAAATAGAAAATATTAAAGCATATAAAACATCTTAGATGGCTTTTAAGGCTGCAGGGATTAAGGCTTGCTTCTCGTTTTTGTTTTTTTGCGACGATGTAGTGCCCCCTGTTGGTCAGTCAGGGGGTTTTATTAGATGGGTGACAATTTATTGGATCTGATCAAAAGCATAATAATAAAATTACCACAAATTGAACTTTTTTTTGTCATTTTATAAACTGATTTTTTTATATTTAATTACAAACTTTAAAGCTCACGACATATCAAAATTCACACGACAAATACATTACATTTTTAATGGCAGGAAAGATAGTGTATACTGTACATATGTTGTCTTAATGTCTCATTGTCCCTTAATGTGTCAGTGTCTTATTCACTCAATGGGACATTTGGACACACATGTTTTTTGGATAATGCTGAGTGCTAAGATAACATTCCTGGCATTGCCATCACCAACATGTTTTGGTATATATTCCTCCTTTCATTTTTTTTTTTCTATTTAATTTCACATGGTAATAATAATAATGGAAGGCAATGTAGTTGTGCATTCCAATAACTAACAATCTTAAAAGTTACAAAAGCATTGATAATTTACATGAAGGCCAAATGCAAAAGATTTAAGATTTTCTAACATCTTATAATTTTTTTTTTTAGTTGTGTGTATATGGCACCTAATCTATTTTAAATGTATGCAGCATTAAATATACTGAAGCAAGGTCTATTTCGATTCCTCTGGAGTCTTTTTTATATAGCTGAAAGCAAGTAGTGCTGTTTGCTTTAGTTAAAAGAACTGTGCCAAGACTGATTGTCCTATTTTAGAAAACATTATCCTTTAAATCCTGACATGAACACCTAGTCAAATTAAGAAAATCCAAAATAGTATGCTGTCATATTTATGATTAAAGAATGTCGGTTTGTTTTAATAGATTTGTGTTTATTTATTTTATTTATTTAAAAGAAGTAACTAATTAAATGTACATACAACTAAATATTAAATCGACAATATGCAGTTTAGTATATTTAAAGCTCTCCGCTGCCTTTGTAATGAAAACACGGACAACAATGTGTCTTTCCTCCAACTGACACCCTGAAATCTATAAATTGTTTTGACTGGTGGTGGAGCTAATGTCCCTGGATGAAAGAAAAAATATAAAGAGACTCTTTGCAAAAAAATGTACTGCATACTACAGGCTCAGAAACATTTTTATACATTATAAACTGCATTTCTTTAATTGATCCCATATTAGAGAGATAATGGTAACTAGAGTGGCACACAGCCTATTGTGGCACAACACATATTGAATAGTGATGAAGACCGAGCCATGCTGTAAAGTGCCAAAATGACAAAACAAGCAACATAAAAAATGCATAGTGTACAGTCTATTTATGTCTGATTAGACAAATAAATGAATAATGGATTTGTATTTGCTTACATTTTTATACCATACATTTGCAATTTTATCCAACAGATTTATACATTGTACACGTTGTGTAGAACAAAATCTAATCTAATTGGACATTGCTCCATAAGTGGTGATAGAGAGGATAACAGCACTGGGATGTTTATGTATCACCATGATGTTCCACATCAAAGGTGCTCTAACAATTGTTAATCGCACTAACTCTCGAAAGCCAGCATGGATGAAATTTAGGTCTGTACGTTTGCAGTAATGGAAAGAGGGGAGACCAGCTGCCTGCCAAAATTCACGTTCAAATCCAGATATTGTTAAACTTTACTTGGGGTGCTCTCCTTAGGGACAAAGAAATCACATGTGGTGTTTGAATAATTGTTGTATAAAAGCAATATCACATTTGAAGCTGTGCTGTTGTACTGAATATCAGCACGGTTGTGATATATTGAGCACTCAGCCTGCGCCATTATGCCTGTTGCTGCATGACAAATGTGCTGATATCAACACAACAACACTCCATGTGTAATATTTCTTAATTATATAATGATGATCAGAAGCATCTATAAGGTAGGTACTGTAGGTATGCATGTACTGTACATACATACAGTATATTCAGTGAGTGTGTAAGCATATAAAATTAGCTGTTGAATGACGATTAAGTGTTAAATTCCTATGCAATCATTCTGAACAGTGAACAGGAATGCCTGGCACACACACACACAACAGCTTAGCTATTAAATATTCCAGCGTGCACAACACATACTGCACAGTGATAAAGTCCTTGGCGCTCTGCAAAAGTGCAAAGCAACAAACCCCAGTATATCATTTGGTGCACTAGTGGGCCATTTGCATTTGCACAGAGAACAAGACCAATTCAGACTGCAGCGTTGCCTGACAGGGGGGCTGTGTGCATGAAATCATGCAAAACATGAGCTCTTGATTGGATGTCCACTCCAGCGTGAGATCCACATCACTCCATGCGTTCGTGTTCGTGTATGTGTGTGCGTCTCCGGGTGTGTATGTGTGTGCGCGTATCTGTGCTGGACTGCTAGCTGACAGCCTGTTGACACGTTCTCATTATGCCATGCTCATGTTGCTTCTGGCCCTGAGCGCCTGGCTCCGGTTCCTGCACCTCATACACGCACACGCACACAGTCCCACACACACATACTATTATGAATGTCCCACAGGCTGTTGGATCATGGCCTCCAGTCGGCAGGTTTTTATTTTTCTTAAGCTTCACGGGTCCTCAGAGGAATCTGGCTTTTGTTTTTTTGTATTACTTGACTTAGCTCGGCCAACACATTTTCCATATCATGACAGGCGATGCAATATCACTGATGCTCTATGCAATGACTCTCAAGCAGTCTAAATTTAATGTTATATTTCAAACATATCACTGTAAAAGGAGCTGTCATACAATAACAACTGACCAGAAAAAATACAAATCCAGAGCCCTTGGTTTGATTCTGAGCTTTAGTTAGGGTTTTTTTTTTTTTAAAGATCTACATCTTCCCTCTGTGTTTGTTCAGGTTTGCCCTGATTTGTCTAGTTTTCGTTGTTTTGTTTTGTTTAGTTTAGTTTTTCACCACCTGCCAAAATATATAAGTGTAAATGGGATCCTTTAAATAACCTGGACACAACTGAGGTTTGAGTTGTAGGTTTATAGTCTCCTTTAAATTACGGACATTGTACTGAAGGTGTCTTTGCACACGTACAAAGTAAACTGCATTTTATTCGTACATCAGAAAATGATCGGTTACTGGCGCTACAAGGTTGGTTAACGAATTAAAATGCCAACTAAGCGTACTGTATATACTGATGTTACGGTATATGGGTTATCTTATAGTTATTTCTTTTAGCTACACACTGTAACCTACTTTCACCCCTGTTAATTACACTAACTGGCAGCCGCCAGCTCCGCCAGTCGCGGTTAGTTTGCTTTGCATTCACAAAGGATATGTGTTGGTGGAGCAAAATAACTGCTTAAATAAGTAAACAAATCATAATCTGTTGATGAACAAATTGTGTTTCATGGAACTGTTGAATAAAACAGCTGAGCTGAATACCAGCATGACTTCATTACAGCCATGCTGATATTGAGCACAACTGCACTCCATCCTATTGTTTAAATAAATTACTGCCAGTAAAGATGCTCAGTAGCTCAACTTACACCCTTTATGTGCTCTTGCACAAGGCTCTGTATTGTACTTTTTACAGGAATCAATATTAACAGTATATTGTTGCAAATGCTGCTACTGAAAATCCTATTGGTTGGTTATTATATTTAATTGATAAATAAATTGTAAAAAAAAAAAAAAAAAAAAAGTGTTTTTTCCCCCTAAACAATCCTAAACAATGATGATTTGATAAAAGAAAAAAAAAACTTTTTAAATCACTCACTCATTCTCATTCTCAATACCACTTATTCTGTACATGGTCACAAGGGGCCTGGAGCCTATCTCAGGAGACACAGGGCACTACACTACACTACACTAAAGGTCAGGTACACCATGGACAGGGTGCAAGACAATTACAGGGCACAATGCTAATCTGCATTAAAATGCAACCAAACTGTGGAAGAAAACTAAATTTAAGCTAAGCATGCAGGGGAAAAAGCAAACTCTATGCACACAGACCTGAAAGCAGGACTTGAACCTTCACCCCTGGATGTGCAAGGCCAGAGTTTATTAACACCAAGAGCATGAACTAATTAATTGTGGCCTTCATTTCTTAATCCATAGAGGAAGAAGCCAGGAAGGCATTGCTCCCATATGGATCAGTCACAGTTGTTGTGGTCTGCATCAGCACTGTGTGATTTTGCTTAAATATGCCACACGACACTAACACACCCACTTACTCTTCATCTTTACCGCTTAATCCTGTTTACAGGGTCACAGTGGGTCTCAGGAAACTTCAGGCGTGAGGCAGGGTACACCCTGAACAGGGTGCCAATCCATTGCAGGGCACACACACACCCTTATTCACACACTGATTCCCTTATTGGGAACACCAATTAGCCTAATTAGCAGGTCTTTGAACTGTGGGAGGAAACTTTCCAAGCATGGGGAGAACATGTAAACTCCACGCACACAGAGGTTGGAATCGAACTTGGCCAGAAATCAAACGCGCACCCTAGAGGTACAGGGCGACAGTGCTAACTACCTAGAAGTTAGAACCTAAATTTAATGTATACATTTATAATAAATTATATCACATTAGCTGTACAGAAAGGACAATCAATTTAGTGTTATCTAACAGTAATGTTTTTTTTTTTTTCATTTTTTTGAATATCAGACATTCATATACTGTTCAGTGTAGAGTATAAAAATAATTAAACTGGTTGAATAAAAGGAATTACTGTAATGATAGAGATTATAGAACTAGGTGACAATGCAGATAATGTGGCTGGTTTTTATTATTATTGTTACAGTTGGTATATGTCATGTCTTCTATTTTCTAGTCCTTGCCAGGTTTTCCATCTCTCCTTTTCACAGACTTACTAACCACGGGCCGAATGAATGAGCGTCACCTGGGACTCATTAACCCGCGGATATATATATACTCTAGTTGCTCTATCATTGCATCGTCTTGCAACTTGACTTGAGTGTAATGCCATGTCTTATTCTGTTACCACTGAATTTTATTTGAAACACTCACCATTTGCTTCCTCTGATTCACTCTCATGTGCTGGTGAATCTAATGGTGTTTTTAGCTCAATAATTATTTCAATTACAATCTAATACATCCCAGATGCACTATATGGCCAAGGGTTTGTGGAAAGCTGACTATCTCACTCATATGTAGTTCTTATGTGGTGGAAGAAGTTGGAGCATCCAGCACAGAAGCCATGACCTCAAGTCCTCAGGGCCATGTTTCAAAATCTAGTGGAACACCTTGCTATAAGAGAAGATGTTAATATAGATGGAAGGATCTGACCAAATGTACCGTAGCATGAGACTTTCAACATGGGCCTGATGATCAGGGGTGCACATTCGTTTTTACCATAGGGTTATATACAGTAACATAAAACTGGCAAGTCTGCACAAATGGGTACAGTGTAAGCAGGGATGTTTGAGAGGGGAGCTGGATTTATTCATTTTTTTACTTTTTTTTCAGTGAGTTTTTCTTTTGGATATGTGAAAATCATATCTAGTAAAATTATTTATTCATTTCTGATTAGACAAGGCAGGGGCATTCCATGCGTATGGATATCCTGACATAACCACATTCGGACTCCGTCCATTTTGCATATGCTTGACCTGTTGATTTGTATCTGGAAATAGTGATTTGGAAATGTCCCATTTGACAATTGATGAGTCAGCAAATGAATTAGGTGGGACTGAACATGAAACACTGCCTTCACTTGAGTCTACAAATTAATGAACAAACAGCCTCTCAGTCTGCTTCGAAGAAAATGTTCGTTGCTTGGCAACATTTGATTCTAAACCCTGTACGAACTATTTTTTTGGGGGGCGCAGAATCGTAACACACGAACATAAGGTGCCTTCTGATACATTTTTTTCAGTAGTAGAACTGTTGTATAAAAGCAATATGACACTATGTTTGTGGTGCTTTCCCCTCTTTACATTCCTAATAATATGAGCACATTTTATTCATTTTGATGAATAGCCTTGTACAGTATGAACATGAAAGTCATCCAATGATGAGCTTAAATCCTTTATGATAAAAAAAAAAAAACATTTTGTGTGTTAAAGAGAAGTTAATAAGGAACAGGGCTGTGGGGATGTTGGCAGTGGGAGCGCACGGGTCAGGCACATTTCTCGTA
Source organism: Heterobranchus longifilis (assembly GCA_028570985.1). Classification (NCBI taxonomy): domain Eukaryota; kingdom Metazoa; phylum Chordata; class Actinopteri; order Siluriformes; family Clariidae; genus Heterobranchus; species Heterobranchus longifilis. Next base: position 21,067,967 of record JAOVVB010000050.1, on the reverse strand, counting down.
CCCCACTTTCAATGTGTTGTAAGCCCATATTAATCATTACATATAAACCTTTATGATGTGTATTTCTCATGTATATAACTTTGAGGGTAGCTTGGAAAATATTAAGCATTTACAAAAGATCATCACACATAGGCTGAATGGCATGTAGTACAATCACCCATTTAAAGGGATATTGTAACTGATTGATGATACATTTTGTTTTTGGATAATTCTGTTTATAATTCCATCTTTAGCAAAATATCATAGGGATATTTTCATGACCTCTGAATCCACACAATCCATTATTTTAACAGCAATTAAATCCAATGCCACACCTACTGAAGGTTGTTTTTTTTTCACAATGAGAAGTAGCATCAACAGCACCAAACTTATACTAACTGTAAGTATACAGTAGATAAAAACAGAACACTTGTGCACGATTTCAGATTTCACTTCTTTTTTCTGGGAATGACATAATGCTATACTGATGTAAAGAATAAAGAATTTAGAGAAAACACATGTTACAGTTATGATGTGTTACAACCGTGCCAGCTTTTTCCTACTCTCTGGCTATTTACATCCACTCCTACTGCCAACAAATCCTGCACTGGTCTTTCTGCAGTCTTTTATAAACTCTTTGTATTGTTTTTCACTGGCATGTGCACAGAGGATTTATTTATAAAGGTGTATATAAGTGAGACCTCAATGTTAATCAAAACCAGTCAATTAATTAAATTCACTCACAGTTGGTGAAAGTAAAAATGTTGCATATTCTATTATTAAATTTGCAACTCCTACTATTGATGTTTTTGTTGGTGGTGATGCTGGATTATTTATTATTAAACAAAAGTAAGATTAATTAGCCTTTTCAATTTACTTTCATTAAATATAGAAATTAATCGCCTCAAAAATGACCAACTAAGAGGCAGCACCTAAGATTAGAGCCATTATCAAGCCTTTAGAGAGCATAAATACAGATGCAGACACATCTCAATATTAACTGTTTAAAGGAGATCATTGCATATTTTGGATGCATTCAGCATTGTTTCTATTGTAATAATGGTGCAAAAATTATAAGGATATTAGCTGGCATTAGGTTATTATCCAGATATCCTGCTCTTATCTTTATTTTGAAAGATTTTTTTTTTATAACCATGTACTTCTACAGTAACACACACAATGATCTTTCGTCTTTTATCTCCATATTGATTCCATACACTCATTCATTCACAGTGTTATCTGTTTTTCTTTTCTCTTGCCTTTAGCCACTAAGCTCACACTTGTTCAGAAGTATATCATAAAAAAAAAAATGGCAGAATCAATTTTTAAGAGCCATAGTGTAATGAAATCTCTATTGTTTTAGATATACTACCAAAAAAAAAAAAAAAGGCAATTTTTGTTGGGGCACTTTTAGACTTTTAGAGCATACCCTGAGTTGAAAAAGACCTGCTGCTTCATCAGCCTCGACATCCAGTGGCATTTGGAGAGAGCTCCAAAAAAGCCTGATCCAATAAGGCTTTGTGGACACTGAGCCCTGCAAATGTTACGTAAGCCTCCATTACTCGCAGATTTCCGTTAAGATCGACTGGACGATCGACCCCAGGAGGATGTGGCAAAGGGTCATCCGCCAGAAATACCGATATGTTAAGAAAAAGCTCATTTAGACCCAAATAGAAATTATTGACCTGGAAGTGGCTGCTGCTTGCAGCTTGATTTGTTGCTGGTTACAGCAAGAGCAATTACTTCTGTGGCACCATGACTGTGTGTGTGTGTGTGTGTGTGTGTGTGTGTGCGTGCATGTGTGTATGTGTGTGTATTGTGTTTGTATCGCAGAGAT
>JAOVVB010000050.1:20997907-21008529 GCA_028570985.1 Heterobranchus longifilis | reverse complement strand
ATTTATTTTGGCTGCTGCCGTTTCCCCACGGCGGTGAGCGTGACGGTAATGAGCATTCTGGTTGTCCACCTACTGTATACATATACTGCCTAATTTTCCCTTTATCTGCTTCCAGCATATTTCCCAATTAAATACTTTTTCCCATTTGATCTGTTGTGTCTGCTTGTGGGTCCTTTAGCCTGCTGACGCAGGTCGGCGTGTGACATTCAGTTGAGTTGAAATTGAAGGGATAGTCTACTGCACTCTTTTCTTTCGCAGGAACTAGCCGTATGGCTAACCAGAACTTTCCACGAAAAGAAAAGAATTACATTTATACTAAATATGCCATATGTTTGAAACATACCAGCTTGATTTAGCTCAGCAGAACTGCAGAATCTTCATCTCAGATGAACTTTAGAACTTTGTTTTGGGTAACAAACTTCACGGTCAGTGTGCAAAGCAGGAAAACTTATAATGACCAAGATATACAGTATGGTAATCTACTTCCATGCACCTCAATACTGATTTAAGAAAAAACAGACAGACTTTGATAAAAACTGAACTATCCCTTTAAGTTCCTATTTAGTCCTGTTTCAGTCCTGTTTCTTATTTAGGTTTTATCGACTTAGCCTATTTAAACCACTCTTAAACACCACTCTTGTTTTTTGAAGTTTCAGCTTTTGTAAAAACTTTGTCTTTTGGGACGAGATTTGAGTCTGTTTTACCTGCAGTGTTTGTTTGTCCAGTTACTTGACATCTGCCTGATTCTGACCAATGCCTGGAATTTGAAAAAATAAAAAGTCCAATGGGTGGAGTCAGACTTGATCCAGCTCTTCCTACTTAGGCAGAACTGGGTGAGTCAATCCAGATGTCAACAGGGTATAATATCTTTCAGGCTGAATAGGTGATCCTAATGGATTCTTTCATGTTGTACAGCATTTTTTGGTTTGGGGTTAGGAAGTAGGGTTAAGACTATCCTCATAGAAGGAGTTGGGTCAGGTCCAGCGCTACCCCCTGGACTTTTGATTCTATGTCTGTTGACATAGATCCTCCCACTCTGTGACAATTTGATAAACAAAAACACAGATTGAGAAAGTAGTATAATTTATGCCTTATTGAATTATCACCCAGCAGGGTAGTTGTGTACAGTATCTTAATAAATTTTCTACATTAAACACAGGAGTAAGTGCATTCAAATTAAGTCTATCCGCTTATATTACATTGGCTAAACAGACACTTATTATAATATTAAAGCTTCTTTATAATTATGTGTAGTTCTTTCAGTCATCAGTAAAAGAAGAAAAAAAGGAATTAATCTAATTAATGAATTAATTTAATACAGCATTATCACAGTTTCTAAGTCAAATACCAGACAGAGTCACCCCACACTTTGACAAGCACTATAACAATTTTCAAGATAAACAACATAGCCTTGACGTAACCCATTACGGAGTGAATTCTGGCCATGCACTGCTGACACAAACAGTTTGTCTTTGGCAGTGGGATAATCTTGATAGACTGCCTGTTGCTTCCTCTAAATGCCCTTTCACTCACCCTAATATGAATCCAGAATGAATCTGGGGAAGTCACATTGCCCTATTCATCATACGACTACAGAATAAGCACTGCTTTTTATTATAAGCCTAATGCACAAGGCGTTATGAAACCCTCAGGGTTACAAATACGTGCACATCCCTGAGTGGTGATATATTAATTCTACATGAGGATTGTCAAATTCATGTTTACAGATGATAAATGAGATTTGGCTGTGTGAAGGCAAGTTCACACCCACTAGTCTCTAATTTATGTGTCAAACACATTATTTAATTCTTTTTTTGGAATTTTAGTCCAATGTGATGCAGCATAACACACCTGGGGCAACTGCTATCTACCCTTTGCAGTTTCTAGCACGTTGTAGTTGCCTTCACCCTTCCTACAGTAGTTATAGGAAGAAGAGTAGGGCTTTCCACCTTGATGGTATACAAGCACTAGTGAAACACTTGTATAAGTGTATTAGTGTAGCAGGGGGTTATATAAAGAAATAAAGGTAGTTTTTAATCTCCTAACTATGTTCTGTTATTCACCACAATAAAAAGGCCCTTGAATTAGTATTACATTTAAAATGGAGTCAACAGCCTTTCATTTTTCTGCTCTTTTAGGGTTCGTGAGTAAAAATAAAATAGAACATGAAAAACATAAAACCCATTATCATGTTGTTTAGTGCATTAGACTCATTAAGTAAACCCTTTTATTACCTAACATTTGGAGAGTGTCACTAACTGATTCATAGTGGGTTCGAGGGTTCAAATAATCTTTTAGGGATACGGACAGAAAATAAAAATTAAAAAGCATGCTGTAGTCTGTAGTGCAGTAGTTTATCAGAATAATGTACATCTCTTAAATGTGTACATTTCTATAATTTTGTACCTCTTTATAAAGTATGCCAGACTGATTTAAAATGTCTAAAGGGTTGCACTGTAGCTAAAAGTTTTTTGTTTTGTTTTTTGTTTGTTTTATGTCACAATGTATACCACTTTACACCACAGGGCAAAACTGGTAAGAAGGTTGTGATTAAATTTCTAAAACAGAAGCTTGGGCAGGACTTTTGGCAGATGCGCCACATACACAGATGGTTTTGTTTCCTGTGAGGAGATGTTTATTTAATAGAGAGGGTGGACCAAAATCTCCATTCTATACATATGGGAAATCAACACTTGTTTGCAAAAGTGTTTTATATAGTATTTGTTTTATATGGGCGTGTGTATATAATGGCTGTAATTCCTGAACAGTTAATACCAGACTTTTGTCAAAACCCTTGAATTAAAGCTGAATGTCTTAATTCGATTTAAATTCAGCGGTGACATGTACAGATTATCAAATAAATCCAAAGATTATACACATGAATGTTTATGTAGCCTAATTATTTCAGGGATCAATGCATTTAGTATTCAGATTTGCAGAAAGGCTAATTACTGTACTTCTGTAGAATTATTTTATCCTTAACTTTCTTTTTAAAAAGTTATAATAAACATTTAAAGCACAGAGCAGGTATTAATTAAGACAAGTAATAATACATTCACATTTTTATTCTAATTTTTATATTAACCTCGGGAAAGAAAAAAAAAAACTCAAACAGGTTTATGTCTTCAGATAAAAAAAATTACCCCAAATGACTGTTCTAAGCTTTTTTATGTAATAATCACAAAGTTGTTTTCATGCTTTAATGAAATCCTAGTATTTGTGTTTTATAGGACTGGGCATCTGCTTAGTGGCTTTTTTTACTTTAATAAAATCACAACTGCATAGAAGCGTTGGGAGAAAAAAATATTTAAACTTGAATATTTGAAAATTAAATCCTTTCTGCTTTCGGATCCTTACAAAAGTCTCTGATATAGGCACATAGATGTAATAAAAAAAATTAAAGCACACTCAAAATCATGTGCGAACATGAGAGAGTGAGAGAGAGAGAGTGAGAGAGAGAGAGCATATCTTTATTAAAATAAAAACTTTGGAGCTAATTCAGATTCAATAACGTCTCAAGGAGTCTCCACTTAACGAAAGAACTGCTATATATAAAACACCACTATAAAATATTCTGACAGCACAATAAACCTTGCTGTGTACCTACTAAGACAGCATGGGGTAATATTACCCAGAGGGGAGCCTAACTAGTATACAGGTTCTATACATAATGTTAGTTTTAGCAGTTTGGGTTTACATTTACAGCATTTGGCAGACGCCAAATGTGGGGTAAGGGCCTTGCTCAAGGGCCCAACAGTGGCACCCCTGGGGTTTGAACCAGGGACTTTCTGACCCAGAGTCCATTGCTTTAACCACTGAGCTATCCCTAAGCCTGGGTTACCTTACTGTATGTGCCACGTCATGAGTGTAACAGAAAATGAAACTGTATACACATTGATTTGGCAGCATTTTAGTTAAATATGCATAACAGATAATCCATGTAGTACGAATAAAGACAGTATCTAAATGGTCCTTGAAAATTTTGTTATAAGTCCGGACAGTGAATGGAAGTGTGCTGAATCCTTACTTCTTTAGCAGTAATATGTTTTGTAATGTATACCACATATCAAATATATTAACATACATATTGTATTATCAGAAAGAGGCACATTCAATTTGCAATACGTTTTATGTTGAAATGATTCTGAAAAGAATTACACTGTACTTTTTAATCATATACAGGTGTTGTTTTATATCAATACCTTACCTGTGAGACAATGTATTTCTCCATCTTGGGCTCTCTAACATTCCCCTCAGGTGGTATCTCATTCAGCAGAGATTTTCCTTTGAAGTTCTTCACTACACAAACCACCTTCGACAAACAGAGAGGAAGAGAGTGAGAGAGAACAAGCATCCAGAGAGACCCAGCGGCAGTCTGTGAGTGAACCTCTTGGCACTGGTTGGCAAAAGCTGTAAATGATGGTTTATGTAACTTAGCATTAAACTTGCTTAGATAGTTGCCCTAAATGAAGCACTATGTGTCCCACAGCATAATCATCCATTATTTGGACAAAAAGACCATTTTCAGTGAGGCAGGGACAATATGGGCATTAGCAGTAGAGGATGTTCCATTAGTAGTAGAGGATGATTGTAAATGGAGCACAGCACAAAGCCCTATGGTCAACTTTATATAGATGGAACAATTTATCAAGCTCTTCAACACATGCTCTATAATCTACAGCTATTTTTGCACATTATAACTGTTTAGCACTCGTCATCTGCTTACTTTTTTTACTTTTACTTTCAGACTGATCACATGACCAAAGTAAGACGGGCAATCCAGTACAATATGATTTCAAAAATGTTTTAGTATAATACAGTGTTTCATAAACAATACATTTTAATCTGTAGTAAGGGAAGAGAAGTCTACTGGAATATGGAAGCTGATTTGAATTTGAGCCTGCAGATCTGGGTCATCAGCCAACAAATTACAGTCTGGATAAAAAAATCAAGGAAAGTATTTCAAGAAATCAATCGAAGAACTTGACTAAAATAAATAGCAGGTTATCTGTTACAGATTATTCAATCACATCCATTTATGTAGGTTTCTCATTGGTTTTTGGCTACATTCACCTTACCAGCCTAAAATAACTAAAATCTGACCCTTTTTACCTACATATCACCTAGATTTTTTTAGAGCTGTTTAAATGCACAAATCTGATGTTTTTCAGATCAGATCTGATTCACATTCATATGTGGTCCTTGATCAGGTCCGTGATCGCTCTAGATGCTGTGATATATATCTGATACACTGTCATGTGCGAATCAGAAAATAAGAATGTGTAGAACGGAATGCATGACACCTTTTTACCTCTGCCCATGCATGCGTAGGGCATTTGTTGAAGTAAGTCAGCACTGGCAGTGTGAAGATTTCATAATAGTGCTAGCAATAGATGGTAAGAGTTAAAGAGAGGCATCTGACTTCTTCCTTCTTCTGCATGCCATGTTCCAGAGCAAAATACCAAGCATACAGTGTTTTAGCTAAAATCGCATCTACTGTTTGAAACAAACAATCGGTCTCATGAACTCATGACATGTTTTATACCAGATGGAGTGAGCAATGACGTATGGATGTGTGCATTCGTGCCGTTTCGGAGGACAGATGCGTCCACATTAGTGTCAGATGAATTTCACTTGTAATTATGAATGTGAACTGTCATGACATGCAAATCCGACCTGACCAAAAAAATATGAATTGTACAATGTGATTTGTAATGTGAACATAGCCTAGAAACGTACCGAAGAAAACAACCAGAGACAAATTACTAATAGCATTAAACATAACTCTTGTCAATATTCATTTAGTTCATTTGCTCATGCAAAACAAATTTTATGTAACTGGACCTTATTTTAATTTTAGATGACACCTCTTGCATTCAACTGATACCATGTGGCATTATTATCCTGTAACAGTTGAGTTCCTTCTTTCCTCATTCCCCAACCTCTCATCTCCACATGGAGAAATAGGTCAGCATGCATCACATGCTCGAGGAAACACTTACTTTCCACCCAAAACCAACTGCAATGTTATTTTCTCTCAGCATGAATCAACCAAGCAACAGCTCCCACACTGTACACACACTCTTGAACACTTTAGACACTGACCTTTGGCTGTTTTGGCACCACGGAGCATGGCAGCGCTGAGAAGAATGCTTGGTCAAAGCCAAGACTATTTTCCTTTTCAAAATTGTTGCTTATTAAAGCAGCATGTCATTTTATTTAAATATATAAAAAGCTAATTGCAGCAATTCACTTTTATTTGGGTGTCTTATATGAAACCCCTTCATGCACCTCGAGATATTTGACCTAATTATCTCCCTACATCTATAAAGGGGACTGTTCCCTAATGACCGCGTGGTCTACGAGGGAGAGGAGGAGCATCAATTAGGCATGTGCTTATCATTTGCATTTATACTGGCTCACATGGCAATGTGACAAAAGGCTCAATGGTATGAAGAGATGTTGGAAATGTTGTGTGTTATTTCTCGTATAAAAGTATGTTTTAATCATTAGGTGTATACTTTTATCAAAAAGCAACTTCAGACAGAATCTAATCCAAGCACAGAGTAGTGTTAAGTGCCTTCCTCAAGGGCTTATCACTGATTCTATGGCAGACCTGGGATTTGAACTCATAATCTGCTCAGGAGCTACCACAGCCCTGTAAAGTTCCTGCATCAGCGGAATAGTGATAAAACAAGTCCTGAAGCCAGTAATTTAGTATCTAAGAACAAAAGGATCCCAAGAACTGAGCCCTGGGAAATTCCTGTCATGTGGCTCTGTGGTGATGAAACTGAATCCCTCCTGGCCATGTAGTAGGATCAATTCTGCAGATATGATTTTAAAAAATGAGGTCATCTTCGCTTGTTGAAATCAGCAAAAGTAGTGATAAGGATTTCATAGTGTGATATGTAAAGAAGAATGAAGAATAAGGATGCGGTATTTTGTGGTAACTTTGTGTAGAGCTTGAGTGGCTGAAATATAGGAAGATTGCATCCTCATACCGGTTTGTATGTAATACAAGATGATTATATTAGTTTTACAGTATACTGAAATTTTGAGCACATTGTTGATATAGATATTAAAACCAGTATTTTTGTGCATCAATTTTATTCACCTAGTTGATGCAGAATAAGAGTGTTCATTGCATACCTGCTACCTGACTGGCATTGCACCTTCAATTTGCAGATTGTTGTCCACAAGATGGTGCCATGTCAGCATTTTGGGCTTAGCCTAACCAGGTCACAAGCGTGGACCGATCACCAGATGTTTCTCTGTAGACACTATCCTCATGTCTGGTACCAGGTCTGGTTCATGTGTGTAATTATGACACCGTTTTGTCTAACCTCTTCCATGAGATGAGAGTGTTCACCAAGAGTAGCCCTACTGACAGCATTAAACTTTTTTAGCATTACACTTTTTTTACAGTAAGAAATTACTGTAGGTTTTAATCCATGGATCCTAAATGTAAATCAAGAGAGAATATACTGTATTTTACAATTCAGTTGGGAATGTTTAATGATGTAAGGCAAACAGAATGTGAGAGTAAAGATGTCTTCTTATGGCTTTAGACCAACTGATCCAACTGTGGAAAATTAAGCTACGGTTGTGATCATACAGTAAGCCAGACCTCCAGGTCCACTACAGAGTTCGGTTTCATGACCAGGAAGTCATGAGAGAAAAAAGAGAGAAAGTGGGTATTTACCTGACAAGACCTTTCCTGCAGGCTGTCAGAAAGCATGTAAAAATATCTTGTTTACTCACCACCGAGTGATTCACACATACAGTAACTGCTGAATAATAACATAAAAACAGGTTTCTGTAAACTTTTTTTCTAATCCCGTTATTATGTTTTTCCAGTGATTACGATTTATATTTTGCTCAAAAAAGCTCATTGTTTAATCATGATCAAACAATGGGTTTTCCTTCCAGAATCTTGTGCACTGAAATAAATATAAGCTGCAAGTTTTTTTCTTTAATTCCTCATCCTTCTATAGCTTACAACATGCCAGAACAAATTCCCTGTTTACTCTGTACAATTGACACATAAAGATTTTCCAATTCTAACAAATTTATTTCCATTTGTTTCAGAATGATACTGCAGTAAAGCTCAGTAGCCCATGGAAATAGAGGTTATAGCTGGGCACCAGTCTTTCTTCCACACATGACTGTAAATCGTGAAGGAGAAAGATTTTATGCCACACTGTATTTTTTCCGTTCACGAATGAACGAATGCAGAAGCTTTAGTGACTTTTAAAAAGGCTTTTAAAATTTTTTGTTTCCTTCCAGCCTGCCATTATTGAAATTGAATAAAAAATAGGAGAATACTGATGAGGGTCCAAAAGTTGGATAATTATACAATTATACTTAACTGATAGACTCTTGATATTCCCTGAAAATGTTATTGGTACACTCTTTGATTTGCTTAAGTATCCAGCTAACTGCTATACCTGTAAGAGCATCAATAATAATAATAAAGAATGCTCTTGATGGAAAAATTTTGCGATTATCTTTTCATAACGGATTTAATACAAAATATTTTCAGGTAGTGAATTGGATTGTTTATACTGTTATACTTAAGCAAAACCACATGAGACAGAGTAGTGTACTGTGTACTACTGTATATAGCACACGCTGGTTGCAGGAATGAGGGCGCTGGCCGAGTGCTGAAGGTATGACAGCCGTGCTATATCCAACAATACAGCACAGCCACGAGTGTGATATTCCTGTTATGCAACAGTTCCATGAACACCATTTTTTTATCAACAGATTATGATTTGTTTCTTTATTTAGCCAGGTATTTTGCTCCGCCAACACATATCCTTCAGTGCCTGGCAGAAATAACTAACTGTGACTGGCAGAGCTGGCACCGACAATTAGAGTTATTAAAAGGGGTGAAATTACTGTAGTTTTAAATTCTTACTGGTATTCTGTAGCAAAAAAGGTGAGGAGAATAAACCATAAAGGTTAGGACAGTCCTGTAAATCTCATAAGTTTCTCTTTATAGTTCCACTTAGTACGCTTTAGAATATCAGCTCCTTTAATGTCCAGTTTCTGGGGTTAAATTTTAAATATCATTTAATGGAAAGCTAGGGTGTAAAAATCCATTGTCACAAACACCAAGTATTGGCCTTGATCAGGGTTTGGAGAGCGATTTGTGTTTGGAGCTAGTTTGATTTGTAGTCCTAAATAAAAAAAAACATGGATGGTTCCGAGGTGATTCGGACTGACTTACAAGCAAGTCAAAATGTTGTTTAAGATGACATGTTATCAGATGTGCATTCATTCACATCCCAGTGCTGTTACCGTGCATTATCACCACTCGTGAAATGTCCAATAAGATTGTTCAGTCAAAGCTATTAATTAATTCATTGGGGGCCTGGGGCCTATCCGAGAAGACTTTGAGCACAAGGTGGAGTGCACCCTGACCCACCAAGCCCGGGAAAAACATGCAAATGCTACACACAGGGGTGGAAATCGAACCCTCCACCCAGGTTATGCAACTGTGCCACCTGGTCGAAACAAACTGTTGTATAATATAAGAAAAAAATTGCAGTAGGCATAAAGTTAAGAGAACTCAATTGAGCATAGTAACTTTATTGGCAAAAAAAGTGTAATGTGCAGAAATATGATATATCTATCTTACCATGAAGATAGCAATGGCTGATCCAATGATGAAGCCAGCAATGACATCGCTCCAGTGATTCCGATACTCCACCACACGATTTATTCCAGTCAGGAAAGCCAGGCACATGAGGCCAAGAGAGACAAAAGGCTTGGCCAGACGTGTGCCTTTGGACTTCACTGAGCATGTGATGTACATCTGTGCAAACACACACAAGCTGCTGTAATCAGTCTTCATTCTCACTGCTCCAAAAAAAAATAAAAAATCCATTATAAATAGGTGTTAATTAATAACACACAAAGTGCACAAGCCAAATTGAAGCCACACCAGTTATGATAGACTGCTGCATTTATTTATTATTTTAAAAATAACAATATAAATAAATGATAAAGTACGAACAACAGAATGTTTTGTACCTTTTTTTAATTGTCACAGGTCAGTGATTAATGAACTTCTGAACTTTCTTGAAGATTTTTTGTAGAAAAAAAAATCCTCCCATCACCACTTTTCTTAAGCTTGTTCAATAACGCAGCTCTTAATAATAAGTGCACTTAAGACGTCAGACGTAATGATTTCATTCATACTGCAAGTAAGCATTCCCCATCTCTCATCTATTCCCTTTTGCATAACACAAATCCATAATTTTCATGAGAGTGTGAAATCAGCAAAAATATAATATATTCTGAACGTGGCATTTTTCTCTGCAATTTGGCCCACTTTTCTATGTGCTATTGAAATCAGTTACAATCTGAGCATGTAACAGTGTGACCAGTGTTAACAGGTACAGTAGATCCAGTGATCTCTAGAGTGAGATTCTGTAGGTGTCAAACCTTTCTGATCTTTATATCAAATATCTAGGCTGTGTTTCCTACTATAATGACAAGGCCCGCCCTCTGTCAGTAAATGCGAAACCTAATTGAACTTAATGTAGTTATATTGAAGCCAATAACATACAATTTAAACTGATTAACCATGACATAACATTTTATCAATTATACAC
>JAOVVB010000050.1:20972718-20983462 GCA_028570985.1 Heterobranchus longifilis | reverse complement strand
ATGGGTTTGTTTCTGAAGAATTCAAATTCAACAGCATTTCACTTTCATCTGGGTCTACATCATGTGTGTCTGTCTTGCCCGTCTCCATCTTTCTTGAGTTAGCGCACTGCGTTTGTTCTTCCGTTCATCAAGCAATCAGTAGTTTCCTGCGCGCGCGCTCCCCTCCTTCCCTCCCCGCCAATTTTTTATTTTTTTTTTGGTTTATTTAATATTACTATTTTTTTATTTTTACTCAGTAACGCATAGGATTTAAAATGTAGTTAAGTACAATACTTAAAATAAAATATACTTAAGTAAAATTACAAAATTTTAAAGTTACTTTAAAAAGTAGAAGTACACAAAAAACCTACTCAATTACAGTAACGCAAGTAAATGTAATTCGTTACTTTCCACCCCTGGTAAAATCTACACACCTGTTTATTTATGCAATGATCAAATCTGCAAATTATGTAGCAGCAGAATGCATGAACTGCAATTACAGATCAAGAGCTTCAGTAACCAAGCTCGAGGCAAACGTCCGAATGGGTAAAAAAAGCATATAATAAAATATAATGCAACAAAAAAGTATGAAATATAAAAACAACTTTAATGAACTGCTGGTAGAATCTCATTGCTGGTGAGACAGGTTGAGAGACGTCAGAGGAGAATAGCTAGGCTGGTTCGAGCTGACAGAAAGACTATGATAACTCAGTAAGCACTGTTTACCACCATGGCGATCAAACCAGCATCGCAGAACAAGCAACACATTGAGAACTTGTGGCAAATGTGTTACAACAGCAAGAGCCCCACTTCTGTTAGCCAAGAACAGGAATCTGAGGCCATAGTAGGCACAGATTGACCATGACTGGACAGTTGAAAATTGTACACCAATAACTTACTGTCATACTGTAAATTACCAACTTGTGGCATGTGATGTTTTTGAAAATACATTGCTCATACTTGGGTTTATTTTTTTCTTGCCATTTTGTATGTGTGGTAATAGTTTGTCATCCACCATTTTTGTAAGTCTGAGGTCATATTATTTCAGCCTTGCCTATCTTGGCCCTTAAAATCTAATATCAGTGAGATTTGTGCACGGTGACAGTGTAACCGGCGATTTAAAATTACACCCCGTTATGATCTAAAAATTTACTTTTAAATCCAGAAGAAAACGTTTAAATGCAATAAATTAGGATCTTAGGTTAAGATCACAGTGTTTTTTTTTTAATGATGATCTTTGCATTTACAGACAATTACTTTAATAGCAAAATCACTCCATACTACTGTATAGCATTCATTCTGCTGTCTGTATTAGTCAGTACTTCTTTTTTGTTGGCTCTTACACACACATTCAGATCACTTAAATGGTAAAAACCTAAATACATTCTTACCCGGTGATAAAGCCTAAAGTAAACCATGTGCTTACATTACTTTTAAATGATTTTAATGTTAAACTGGAGGCTATAAGCTCCATCTACTTGGTAGCTACATTAGCTCTGCAGCTCAAATGCCATACTGAAGATGCAAGTACGTCTTGGATGATCAAGTACATGTTCAGTTAATGGAGGGATTGTAAAAAAAAAAAAAAAAAAAAAAACTTTTTGTTCAAAATATTATTTTAATATATAAAACACAAGCAAGCGCCCTAAGCTTTTAAATGTTTTTTCCACCATCAAAGTCTTTCTCTCTCTCTCTCTCTCTCTCTCTCTGTTCCTATGGGCAAATCTGCCCTCCAAAGACTTTCTCTGTATTTAACAATGCACAGATTTATTATTTTTTTTACTTTCTTACTTATTTATTTATTAGCTGTACACAGCACTGCATGGGAGACTGTATAATAAGCTTTTTCAGCTTTCATAATGACAGTTACTGTACCAAAATACCAAATTCTGTTTTAATTGTTACAAGCAGTTAAAAACATTGAATTGGCTAGTCAAGATGTTAAACTGTTAAAATATATTTTAGAGGTATCTGAATAGCTAAAGGTAAAGTCAGAAGGACAACCATAGCTAATATGCAACATACATATGGGAAAAAGTATTTGGCCAAACATGTTCATTATTGAATTCAGGTGTTTGCCCTCAACCCAAGTAAAGGGTAATCTTAATGCTTCAGCATACCATTACATCATGGACAATGCTATGCTTCCAATTTTGTGGCAACAGTTTAGGAAAGGCCCTTTTCTATTCCAACATGACTGTGTACCAGTTCACAAACTAAACGCTATAAAGACATAGTTTGATGAGTTTGGTGTGGAAGAAATTGACTGGCCCGCTCAGCGCCCTGTGATCTCAACCCCATCGAGCAGCTTTGGGATGAACTGGAACGGAGATTATGAGCCAGGCCTTCTCGTCCAACATCAGTGCCTGACCTCATAAATGCTCTACAGAATAAATGGGTACGACTTTCCACAGAAACACTCCAAAATCATGTGCACAGCCTTCCAAGAAGAGTGAAATCTGTTATAGCTGCAAAAGGGGGACCAACTCAATGTCAATCCAGGTTTGGCCAAATGTGTTTATCCATATAGTATAGTATTAAATTAACCTTATTTGTTATTTATTAACGGTCCAGATGCCTTGGAGAAAAATATTAGAGCCACAGTTTTGTTCAACATTCTTTTATGTTTGTATGGAATGCACAGCCACTAGGGATAATTCTGCTTTACATTCTGGCAAAACATTGATTTATAAGCCCACTATCCAGTTTTTCCCTTTTGAATCTTTTTGAATCTTGTTCCTTCTTGCCCAATTAGGAATTTAAATCAGCCCCTTAATTATACTACAGCAACATCAGTTTCTTCACACAGTGGTGTTAGATTTTACTGAAAATTCTTTGGCTCTCATCCAATCTGTTTTTTTTTTTTAACTTTGTCAGACACATGGCATAACCAGAATGAACTCGTGCATGTCTTTTCATCCTTTTCATCTAGTCCCGGTGCTCAGACTCTTGTTTTGGGGGAATGATAGACAGAAAACCCCACAGCCACATTCTAGCAGCAAAATGAGGAAAACTCCAGATTAATGTCCATGTTTTTTTGGAATGGCATATACAATATTCAGCCGTCCGTGTACATTTGGCCGTATAGTAAATACACAAGTGGTACACAGCGGCTTAGCAGTCACATTGCACCTCCAGGGTTAGGGGTTTGCCTCTGTGCTTGGTAGGTTTCCTCCAGATACTTCAGTAGACTGATCTTGGGGCCCAATTTAGCCGAACTGCCTACAGTGCGCCTATACTGTATCAGAATGTGAGTGCGGGTATGCCTTCTCAGCAAAGTAACTTCTCCTATAGCAAATACTACCGCGTAGGAGAAGTTACTTTGCTGAGAACCTTAAAAGGCATACCCGCACTCACATTCTGATATAGGCAAATACTACCGCGTACTGTATATTGTGCCCATACAAGGATGCACAAATATACTTTTGTACTTATATATACTAAATATATATTAAATATTAAATATATACAGTATTAAATTGTAGCATGATCCTGTATATTTTAAAATGGCTAATTAATTCTTAATGTCAAAAAATAAGTCCATGTGCATCCCAGTATCAGGTCCACTTAGTACACATGGTACATTCTCTTTCAAATTTAGCAAAACCTGATTTTTTTAATGATCCTGGTAAGGTCAAGACTCTATAATACCTGAAATAACATAAAGAATAATGTGAACTAACCTGTCTTGAAGGCTTTCTAAAACATTAAATTTAATCATAAAGAATAAAATCTGACTATAAAATCTTACTTTTTTTTTAAATAATTAGTCTCAAATAAATGGATGATTTACTGTATGATTGTAAAAGAAAAATGCATGGAGAATGGAAATTGATCCTGTTCTCTTTATAAAATAGTGTGGGCTTACAGCTAGGCCCATTAACATTAAGAATAACTAGCAAAATTTATTTAACTAAAAAATGATCTGGCTACAGGGACTTGGCCAGAGGATTGGTCTGCTACAGTAGATGGTAGTATGTAAATTTTACTCAACAGACACAGATAAAATCTACCCATATACACTTGTGAAAACCGAGCAAACTCTAGTTATATGGCAAGTTGATTTGGCATCCAGCTGAGTAGGTAATACCCCTCCCCACCAGCAGAGGTCACCTTCTCCAGAGTTGTTCACTTCTTTTTTGGTCTATATAAGAACATGGTGTTCAGTTCTTCATTGTGAAGTATGTCATGTTGAGAAATTCCCAAGCCATGTTTTTCCTGTTATCTTTGCTGTGATTTGTGATTGCTAAGTTATCATTGCGTGCAGGGAGCTGAAATAAAAACCATAACACTCACAGCGCTTTTCATTACGAAGCGATGGCGTGATAAATCAGATATTCATACTAAATTCTTTAAAAGTGACATAGTTGCTCTGAAAATCTGCTTTATATGCGTGGCATATATCTGGTTAGCACTACAAAAACGTAATAAGAACTTAAGACGCTGTGAGAGCTAATGTAGCAATAAAACAGTGACATCCCAATGACAACTCAGTTAGAACGCAAACTATTCTTTCCTGTCTGTTTCGTTCTTGTAGTACATTAATAAAGTCCCCGAAAGGCATTAGTTATGCCGTTAACTGGTCACTGCCGATGTTAATATGTCTTTATTGGCTTCTTCCTACATCTTGCTTTGACCAGGTCCTCACCAGGCCTTTTTTGAACATGTCCTCAAAAAAGTGTTGCATGCTATGGTGTGGTAACGATATTATGTAATTACCGGCTTCTAATTTGTTTCTTTCAAGTTGTACATGTTCTTACTGAGTTTAGATGATTTTAAAGGAAACGATGTACTGTGAACGTGACTTAGTCAGCAGGGATTTACATTCAGTCGTATTCTCTTTTACATCAGTACATGACAAAGTCATCTATAAAAACAAAAAATCTACATGCACATAATTCCAAAATACAATAACATGTACTTTTGCCTGCTAGACTGTTTGCAACTGATTTTTTTCTGTTGCCTGTTTTTGGTTAACTTTTAAACATGTTGGGATGAGTTTTTCAGCATCATTTGTTCATTAACCTTCGATTGGTTTAATAACATTAATTTGAACGAACTGGCTAGTTGTTACTCTGCATTAAAGCCCTACTGTATATGATGTAAAATACAAACAGGGATATGTTTATGTTTCACATTTTGTCTATTAGAATAAATAAAACCTTTTTATTTTCAGTGTAAGATTAAGTTGATTTAGCCTCATTATTTCATGAGTTTTTTTTAGCCCAGTCTTTAGAATTAAAAAGGGTGCCAATCATTCTAGGTCTGTTAGTTCCAACAACAATACATGCATTATACAGTACATGAATCTGATTGCTACAATGGTGGACATGCTGAATTAATAGTATTCTGAAATTATGATATGGCATTGGCTGTGTGCTGGTGGCCACATGAGTGGAAAAAGAAATCTTGCTCCTGAATGAAAAATATAACTGTGTAAGTTTCCAGACTCATTTGTTCTTGCTGGTAATTGTGAAAAACTGATTTAGGCGCTATTGAAATTCCCTAGTAGGGTATCAATCTTGCTTCATATTGTACCTGGTCCATCTCTGAATCAACGACAAAAGATTAATGTCATATCTAGCAAGTAGTATACAGAGACAGCTAGTGATAGCTGACCTTTACTGTGTGCATGCAAAAACACCACATCAAACTCTTTACTTCTCCTGGCTTTTCACACTTAGGGTCTATGGGGGGAAAACCTGACAAATGGCTGGCGGTGGCAATCGCTGAAGTGTTCATTTCTATGGCCTTCACATTAGCGCAGAGTCATTTTCAGCAAGGCTGAGCAAATATGCCAGGCACAAGTTTGTATTGGGTGTGTTCATAGGTATGATTTTTCCTTATCATTAAGACACCCTTGATGACTGACAATAGAAGTAGAAAAAGTAAAAAAAAAAAAAAAAAAAAGCTCTGTCCTTAACAAGGACACAAAGCATGATAGATGTTAAGCTCCACTTGTCTCCTGCATCACTAAAAACGGCTCACGGCTTCCTTCAATTTCGGTGTTGCGGACATGGATGGAATTACAAATTGGAGACATGAAAAGGATTAGGAGATTATAAACATGTTGAAAACAGTTCTTCCCACAGCACTGTAGATTTCTCTTGTATGAAGGTATGGATTAAGCAATTCTGACAGTAGTTTTGACCGTAATTCAAATAGTTCAAGGTCTCCATTAACGTTTTCACTCTAATACTTGATCATTTCTATAAGTACAGTTTAGTGTCTATTGTAGAATAGAATTGTCTGCCCTGTGACAGAAGAGTTTGCCCTGACAAGCTACAGTATGCCTTTTTTCATAAGATGGACATGCTGGTGAGGCGAGGACTCTGCAAGACCTGATTTAACATGAAAAATAATGTTAACTATTCCACCACAATAAATCTAATTATAAACAATAACATATTATGACAGATCTTTCTTTAATGCATTTAAAATTGTAATCTTTTGCAAATAATTGTTATAATAAGAATAAAACACTTAAAACCCTGTTAAAGGAAAATAATCTCTGTTTCACATTAGACTGTATCACACCACCTTAATATGGATTAGTGTCCATCATAAGTCCATCATTAGTGTTTTGTTCTTTATATATTATAAACATTAAATTCAAACCAATTTTACCTACAATTTCAAGAAGGTTCATGCAGATTTGTATATTACTTTGTAATATGATTACTCAACATGTCCTATATTTTAGTTGACATAAATATATTTACAGTATCTGGCAAAAATTATTCTGTTTTGTTGCCACTATTCCCTTCATACTCAACAACCCTTTAACAAATCTCAGAGAAAAGCGTTCATCAGTCGGTTTCTTTAATGATGACTGTTAAAAGAGCCCTTGACTGTTCTCCGTACAAAGAACCTTGTCAATTATTCAGTTTAAACCTCAGCACCATCAAGCTGGCACTGCTGGATCTTAAAGCAAGGCCCTTGACCCTTAATTGCTCAATTGTATAAATAAGATCAAATGTAAGTCGATTTACATAAGGGCATCTGCTAAATGCTGTACATAATGTAAATGTAATCCAAACTGAAGAGATAATGATTACGCTCTCCTGCGTGCCAAGGCTAAACACTGCACAGTGGGAATCAACCTCTGTGGGGCTTAAAAGAATGAACCTTGTAGAATAGATTTCAGTGTTGAAAAAATAACTACAAAAATGTAAATGCACTAAATAAACGTAGTTAATTGTGTAATCCAAACAAATCCAAATGTACACGCTATAGGATACTATTTTATGTAGCAATTTAACGCATGACCGCTTACTCATCAGCACAACTTTATCCTTTGTGTTTATTTTGGTTTCAGTTTACTCTTACAAAATATAATGGTTCATGTTGCATTTTAAATTTGTCCATTGCGTTTCATCAGTTTGATGCTGAACAACCCTGTATAATGTCTGCTGAGATCGTTGCTCCTTCAGTGTGACCTCTGTAGCCTTTTATTTCTTTATAAATAATCTGTGATTTGAGACATGACTGCAGAAAACTACTGTTAGTTAAAAAAAAAAAACATTGCAGGAACATGTCAACTGTAAAATGATGTAGACAAAGTGGTACCACATACTTGGAACAATAGATTCGCTAGGATGCCATTTTTTCCTGTGGTATTACAATTTCCCCTTACTGTAACTAAGGGGCTCAAACCGGATCCTGCGTGACAAAGTCAGGTTTTTAAAAGACATAGCATGCCAAAGTTGGAGTGAAAGAACTTGAGTGGCCTGTAAGAGCACTGACCTCAACCCCACTTAAATCGTTCAGGGTGAACTGGAACACTGACTGCATCCCAGACCTCCTCACCGAAAATCAGTGCCTGTCCTCACTAACTCTCTTGTGGCTAAATAAATACAGATCCCCCCAGCCATGCTCCAAAGTCTAGAGAAAAACCTTCCCAGAAGAGTGAAGGTTATTATTACAGCTGAAAGTGAATAAATTTGGAACGGGATGTTCAACAAGCACATACTGTATGAGCATGATGGTCAAGTGTCTCTAAATGTTTATCCATATAGTGTAATAGTGTGAAAATAATCAAATACTTTTATAAGAATATAACAAATCCATGAGAATATGAAAAGAAACATGATTCCACATCTCACATCTCCATGGTCTCAAGGTTGACCCTGAACTCAGGTTAGTGTACAGTTTCATATGTCCTCCCCATGTCCTTGTGGTTTCCTCTGGATTCTTGTTTCCAACCTTCTCCAGAAACATGCTGATTTGTTGATTGGCTATGCAGTGTTCTCTGGATAGGCTCTAAATCCACTGAGGCCAAGATAAAGTGTTTACTACAGATGAATGAACAAATGAATAAATGAATGAATTACACCACTCATGTTCATTTAGAGTATGTGGACATATACACTAAGTCTTTCAAGACCACAAATGTCAAATGTATGTGTTCACTTTTGGGGTATCTGTAAAATAACGTGAAATTATTTCCTTTTCTTGTCAGGCATCTAAAAAAACAACTACAAGTTGATAAGGATACCGTATGCAACACAGACACGTAAACAGACAGGTAAATCGATGCTTTTTGTAAAAGACATAATGGCATAGATTCACTTACTCATCGTCCATACCACTTTATCCAAAGTTGTGGGGGTCCGGGAGCCTTTCCCAGGAGACACAGGGCTTGAGGCAGGGTACACCATGGACGGGGTGCAAATCCATCTCAAGGCACACACTCATTCACACACTATGGGCGCCAATTAACCTAATCTGCATGTCTTTGGACTGTGGGAGGAAACCGGATCACCTGGAGGAAACCCACTAAGCATGGGGAGAACATGCAAACTCACATGCACACAGACCCAGAGGTGGGAATCGAACCCAGACCCTGGAGGTGCGAGGCGGCAGTGCAAACCACTACACCAGTGTATCCCAGTCTGATTTGATCGGTATGTTCTGATTGGTATGAAATAGAAAAGAAAGAAATGTATGTCTGTGTCCTGTTCCCAAAATTAAATTTTTCCCTAAATTATACAGTACATTTGCAATGGACTGACACGAGTAACTTTATCCGGTTCAAATCTAAAATAAAATATCAAGACGTCCCCGGTGTTTTAATTCAACGCTGTAGAGTGGTCGTATAGTTCATCCTATAACTCGAATAATCTGATGGACAGTTTGAGTAAAGTGTTGAAGCAGCGCTTTACGGTCAGTACTCACCACCAGCGCGGGCACGCCGGACACCAGCGCGTACAGGAGCACCGGCGGGATCGCGCTCGACTCCTCCGGTCCAAGGTACGGCTTCGTGTACGCGCTGTCATGGCAGAAAAAGCCCTGGACGTGTACGTTGAACGTGTCCGTGTACTCAAAGTAATACGCCAGCATGACCGTCCCTGCCATGATGACCAGCTGAAAGTAAAGCATCGTACAGCGGAGAGGACGCCGAGGTCAAACCAGTCCAACCAGTCCTATCTAACCGTGAACCGCTTCCTTATGATTATCCGCGCATAACCGCGATATGGTCGCGGGTTTGGCTGTAAGTTGATGAAGACACGGTGCATGTGGATCCGCTTCAACACCACAGCGGAATGAGCGCGAGCGCGCGAGCGCGCGGCTCCGCGTGCAGCCAGGAGGCGTGTCTCACAGCTCCCCTTCATAAAACACAAGTTTACACCTTTTTCCATAAGTAATGATTTCTCATCAATGGTTGATCATAGGCCAGGTGTCCGACTTCAGTCTCAAAACTTTTGAAGTCTTTAAGCAGAAATCCTCCAAAACAGGCAAATTCCCAGTGATTAATTAACACCTTGAATACCCTACAGTGTTTATATAGTTGCACTCCTATTAACTCTAAAATAGTTAGATTTTAGCACTGGGGTATTTGTTGTGTACAGGCATTTTAGACCGAGCTTCAATAAACCTTAATTTAAGTAATAATGGCTAAACATCTGATCACTTTCCCACAGTGCAAAGCATTATTGTTACCATGTCACAAAGGCAGCTATAATTATTTTATCTCTACTCTAAAATTTTATATATTCAGTCAGTGCATATCACAAGTCCTTAATTTATATAACTAATATTTATAACTTTAGTTTACTTTTTGTCATAAGATACAGTGGTAGACCTACTGTACACTGTATGAATAGACATATTTAGCCAAACCTGCTCTGACATTGTATCCAAATACATATACTTCAATATTACTTAATACTTTATTATATAATACTTTTTCAGCTATAACAGCTTCCACTATTCTTGGAAGGCTGTGCACATGATTTTGGACTGTTTCTGTGGGAATTTGTGCCTATTCATTCTGCAGAGCATTTATGGGGTCAGGCGCTGATGTTGGACAAAAATGCCCTGGCTCGCAATCTCCGTTCCAGTTCATCTCAAAGGTGCTTGATGGGGTTGAGGTCAGGGCTCTTCGTTGGTCAGTTCTTCAATTCTGAATTCTTCAAACCATGTCTTTATTGTCCTTGCTTTGAGCACTGGGGCACAGTCATATTGGAATAGAAAAGGGCCTTCCCAAAATTGTTTCTGCAAAGTTGGAAGCATAACATTGTCCAAAATGTCTTGGTATGCTAAAGCATTGAGATTGCACTTCACTGGGGCCTGATTGAAACATATGAATTCAATAATTAGCAGGTTTGGCCAAATATTTTTGTCCATATAGTGTATAAAGTTTTAGGATGGACTAAAGTCTTTTTCAGCACCATGGACATTTACAGAAATAAAGAATATGTACAAACACAGGATGTCTCGTTTACTGTTTACTGTAGATAGTTCTCTGTTAACTTCAAACGTC
>JAOVVB010000050.1:20913007-20946172 GCA_028570985.1 Heterobranchus longifilis | reverse complement strand
TGCTATAACATAATGAATTTTATGATGAAGGCCTAATATGAGCTTCCCCTGTTTCAAAAGCTAGCAGCCGCCACTGCCCTGGACAGGGTGCCAATCTATTGCAGGGCATGAACACATATGCACTCACACGCTTATTCACACACTGCGGGCAATTTGGGAACACCAGATAGCCTAATCTGCATGTCTTTGGACTGTGGGAGGAAACTGGAGCATCCGGAGGAAACCCACCAAGGATGGGGAGAACATGCAAACACATGTACACGGACCTGAAGCAGGATCCTGGAGGTGGAAGGCAAACAGTGCTAACCACTAAGCCATTGAGCCGCCAATCTTATCTTAACTGAATTAAGATAAATTCATTAAATATTCGACAAGCACAGTTTTTTTCCTCCTTATGAGACTTCATGGTGCGCATCTCAATATGTGATTAGCAATTTATACCTTAGGGGGCTTTTTAATGATTTTTTAAGAGGCTTTTATATAGTGATGGGTAACTAGCTTTCTCAAATGTTCTACTTTGGAGGTAATAGGGAGACAAGCTTTGACAAGTTCCCCAAGAGAAAGCGTCAAAGAACCCTTCTAGATCTGACCTTATTTTTAAGATGTACAGTATGAAAGGGTATATGATGGGATTTAAAGTGAAGATGAAGTGTGATGCAATAGACTGTGATCCAGTGTTGTGCAGACATGTTAATTGAAACAAAGTGTGCTGAGGCAGAGGCAATGCCTCTTTTATCAAGGTTGAAGCTTTATTGGTCTCATGCGCACAACATCATGCATGTATTTGATGGAAAAATCAAAGATCATTGAAGTTTTAGTTTTTCATAGTCATATGGGATCAGTCACATTATTTCTGCGCCATAGTCTTCAGATGTTATTCCTTATGCAGAAGAATATGGAAAATACTACAGTATGTCTGAACGCCCTTAGATTCAGTTTTGGTCACTTCTGTCTGAAATTTTAGACTGAGTCGTGCTCAAATGTTTAATGACAACAGGAAATGACTCCATTACATAAAGCATGTGTTCGTAAGCATCTTTCATTTTATCATTGGAATTACACAAATTAGTGTAAACATGGTTAATGTTCAGACTCTTGAGTTCTAGCTGGTGACGTTTAAATCTCAAGCAGCTTACGTCTTTCTCATTAGCTCTCATTCATTCATTCTAATCCCAGGCAAGACATGTCCAATTAAGGTCAATGCAGATTTAAGCGTTTGTGGTGTCCTTAATTACGATTCGATGGAAATGTCGTTAGACGCCTCATTTGCTGTACTTAAATAAGAGTTACAGCCCTTTTGTGGCTTGACAGAGTAGAAGTCATACTTTTGGGTTTTCTAAAGTCAGAACATGATGAGGCAGTGTGTGTGTGTGTGTGTGTGTTTGTGTTTGGTTACTCAGTCACTGTACTGGGTTCTGGATGGACCACCAGACTCATCTAAAGACCAATGTGGTTCTTCCTTATCTACATTCTCTATCCGCCATTCTCTTTCTTCCTTTGTATTATGCTCTGTCTGGCGATTTTTTACATAAAAGCTCAGTCTGTGTAAGTCTGGCACTTGGCTAAGTCTTTCTCTCAGGTTTTCACTCATTCTCCCTCGTTTATTATTCTGTTCTTTTAAGCTGTGTGACAGATGCTCATCTTGCTCAGACGAACATCAAGATAATAAAAAAATAAATAAAAAAAAAACGCATGAATGTGTCTTTTATTTAGATATACATTCATCCAAAGCTCAAATCACAGTCACAGAGCAGAGAAACTCAGTGTTAAGGATCTCGATGAACGGGCTCACTTGAAAATATAATAAATGTAGTAAATAGTAAATATATTGTAGTAAATATTTGTTCTAGGTAAAGGAACAGGTCAAAGAAAACCACACACACACAATATTTACAGATTTGCACTTACACCAAGAGCAATAGATCAGCTACAGTATCAGAAATCTGTTCCAGACACAGAAAGATATTACCAATGGTAACAATTTCCAGCACTATAATCAGATTTTTGATTATACAAACTGACTGTTTTTAAGTTCATTTGGTAGACTATGCAACTACTTGGTAGACTATGCAAGCTACCATTCCAACAATGTAGCTTGAGGAAAATAAAAATATAAATAATTAGTTTCAATATTATTTTGGTAAATACAAGGGTGTTCAAGTCAAACTGGGACTTTGGATTGTCCAGTTATCAGAGTAACAACTACTTTCATTTCTCTGTATAATCTCCTGCTACATTAATGCTCTTATACTAGCGTTTCACTAGTGCTTAGGTATCACCAAGGTATAAAGTTTTCTCAGTATGATCAGACTTTCTGTTTCATGTCTGAAACGCTGGCCTCCCAGGAACTCCTTTAATGGTCGAATATGTGGAAAGCACAGGGAGCGAAGTCATGACTGTATGGAGGATGGGGCGAAAACTCCCAGCCGAGTTTCTTTAATGTACAAGTGGTGCTCCTACTGTAAATGATTGTGTTTATAGTTTCCACAGACAAGTGATTAGTAATCCGTGTTCAAAACAAACGAAAATAACTGTTTGCTAGGTTTCAGCTACAGTGATACCTGACACATTTACCCAAACCACTATGCAAATCATATAGTGATCACAAAATGTATGTCTTCAACTAATTCTACAGAAAACAATCAAACTAAGGATCGACACAATCCATTGGTTGGCCCAAGCATCCCTCGTTAACTAGCGTTGCATATGAAGTAAGCCTGGCAAAATGTCTCTCTACAGATTATGATTGGAGAAGGCATCCTCTACTGCTTCCAGGTCAAAAGAAGGATCAACATAAAAACCGAAGCCAACATAAACGCCGCTGGTTGTAACTTTAATTCCTACATCCGCCGGGCGGTGAGGTTCGTAGGTAGGCATCCATTTTTCATGCTCTTCTTTACCCTATGGTTTTAATAATAATGTATTCATTTATAAAAGCAGCACTGTTAACAATGTCACAGTATGTAACTTTCAGGATAAATAACCATATTGCTGTAGTAATTACCATGTTTTAAAGTGAGTTATTAATCACAGTGGCTGTGTACTGTATGTAATTGTGTATGGGTGCATGCATGTGTTGTTTTTTTGCCTTACATACCTTTTATTCATAATTTGAATCATAATTCTTTCAACAACGTCATTCTGCGGGTGGCAGAAAAGCCTTTATTTGGAAATATGAGCAAGTCATTAAGGTTATATGGAAATGAGAGCAGCTCTAACAGAGCATAATTTGAAATCCAAAGATGGAAAATGGGCATATCTTTTAGTCCATATAAAGATTAATGATACCCCATGAGAGGAAAGATAGGTGCATGTACAGTAGGTGCATGAGTTTACTTTCCATCTGTACTAAATGTATTAAATATATATTTTGTGTGTGTGTGTGTGTGTGTGTGTGTGTGTGTGTGTGTGTGTGTGTAGGTGTCCACATCTTTGGTCTGTGCATCACAGCCCTTATCACAGACATCATCCAGCTGTCCACAGGCTATCACGCTCCCTACTTCTTGACAGTATGTAAGCCCAACTACACCATCCTCAACACCACCTGTGATGATAATTCCTTCATCGTGGAGGACATTTGCTCAGGCTCTGACTCAGCAGCCATCAATGCTGGAAGGTGAGAAAGATATCGTAGTGCTCTTTAGTGTTCGTGGATAATTAACTCTGTAAACTTTTTTTGCAACTTAAAACTGCTCAGTATCATAGTGTATCATAGCAGTATCATAGACAGTACATACTGTATCTTTCAAAATGAACTACTCGCCCAACATTCATTTCTAAAAAGCTACAGTAAGGCTGAGGGGAATGGTTGCTCTGCTGCAATCTTACAGCAAGTCGCATACACCAGACCTGATACAGTATGTAGGACCTGTAGTGCATACAGAACTGCAAAAATCTTGAGCCTCCTCATTTCTTCATATTTTACATCCAGAGAGCCAAACATTTCTGTATTTTATGTACTCTTGAGGAACAATCCTCCAGGCATCCTGATGTACTTTTTTGCCTCTCATTTTTGGCAAGTTTTTGACTCTCATTTTCAGTCCACTCAATATAGCTGAGCAGTTTCAGAGGAATTTTTTTTTTTCTTAAGCCACACAGTGACCTATGAATCATTCAAGCATAAAATACATCTAACTCGAGGCATGAAAAAGTGAGAAACAGGTCCAGATGATGACAGATGATCAGGCTGGTGATTAGTACACTGGTGATGCTGAATGCTGAGTGGTTGGAACAGACGAGAGGGAAAATGAGGTTGCTGCTGAAGTTGTTACCCAAACAAATATTTTTTTTAATTGTTGCAGCCTGTCACATTAAAACATTTGATGCCATTTTTTTTAATTTTATCTATATAGTCGTATACAGTATATAAAGAAATGATGGGTGGCTTTTGCTCAGGGCTGTGCATTCATCACAATTCTGAAAAGCAGTTGTTAAAAATGAGTGACAAAACATATTAAAGTGATATGAATGTTATATAAAAATTCCATGCATTTTGTTCCTGAAATAATGATGTACTAAGGGGTCTGTGGATTTGACTGCAATAAGCTTGACAACCTACAGTATGGTCACACCTCAGGCCATCCCTGGTCCAACTCTTCATGAGCATAAACTTTCTTTCTGCTGCTCCTGTTAAGGGGTCGCCACAGCAAACCATCTGATCCGCACACAACTTGGCACAGGTTTTTTCACCGGATGCCTTCCTGACACGACCCTCCCATATTATGTTTGCTTGGGACCAGCACTGAACCCAATGGCTCAAACCCGGATCCTCACATTCCCCCAAAATCAACAACCTAGAGCCTTAGCCCCCTGAACCACCACTCCCCTGACTCCTCATGAGCATAACAACCCTATTGTGATTAACTGTTAGAGATTGTATTTTGACACAATGGCACGATGTTGTTTAAGCATGCTGACTGTATGGTGTGGGATTGGAGATGCGCTATCTCGTTTGGAGTTGGAGGGGAAATAGATGGCATTTCAAATGGCATTGCATCTAGAAAAGATTGGACTTTGATTATTTGAGCAGTTATGAGAATATATGTTTGTTGTTTTATTTCTGTTTACCACAGACAGCTTGCAGACATAAAATGGGTTGTAAATTATTAGGCTAATTTATGATTTATGATTTATGGTGTACATTCTAGCTTGCCTGATGATGCTGCAATAGTTACTCTATTCTGTCTCTGTGGATGTACTGGTGTGTATAATTTATGCTCCTTCTATCGTTGAAAATATAACGTGGTGCGTTGCAGTTGAAGAGCAGTAGATTGACATGTGCCGGCTATGTCCCTAAGAACAAGCAGCTACAGTATGCCTGTTTTGCTTTTTCTGTCAGTGCTGTGTTTTTTTTTTTTTTACCAACTGAGACTGATGTACTGACATGATATACATGATGTGTTAAGCATTCTAACCCTGTAATACCATACTCGGTTCTTCTGTGGTTTTAGTAAAAACATTCTTCAATCTGTAGCCTGTTTGTAGCGATGGAGAGAAAAGATAGTGAATGTCAGCATGCAGCGTTCTGCAAAAACCCACACAGAGTTCAGTCCTGCTTCGCCTGTGAAGCACCAGCTCCAAAACACCCACACACATCCATTTGCACCGCTCCGCTATTCAGTCCTCGACAGCCTTTCCACTCAATCGCTAGGCGTAATTATTCTTGTTTTTGTTCAGACGTTCTGTAGGAACACTGTCCTCACTGTAGCCAATGAAAGTAATGACTAATAAAAGACATATAGATAAAAGATGCACCGGATGTACATTGATACATCCTCTCCAGCAGATTATTTGATTTAACACTTTGTCTTTATCATTACAGGAAGTCATTTCCATCGCAACATGCCACCTTGGCCGCCTTCGCTGCAGTGTATGTCTCAGTAAGTAATTCACCTGACTGCACAGCTGTATCGTGTAAAATTGGACACTGGCATGAAATGGTTTGTATGGCATGATACAAACTCATTAATTAAATCAGTTCAAGTCTAACCGGAACTTTTAATTGTGCAGAATCACAGGTATGAGTGTAAAAACTCCCTTTATTTCTCTATATCCTGTAATCCCCTGCTCTATTACTGCACTTATCCCAGCGTTTCACTATCACTAGTGCTTGGATACCATCAGCCATGATCGTACTGCCTGCTTTACGTCTAGAAATCTACCCTTTAAGAAAGACCTTTAATGGCCCAAACTTGTGGAAACGTACCGGGACGGTAGAGGGGATGCGGCAGTAACTCTCAGCCAAGTTCCTGTACTGTGCAAGTGGTGTTGGTGAATGATTGTGTGCACAGTTCCCACAGACAAATGCGTCTCTTTCACAAGTTGGTGAGAAGTTATCCGGCGATTCCCAAGGATCGGTTATTCCAAATGCTGAATGTTCACAGAAACAACTACAGTGGGTTCCAAACCACCATGCCCCGGGATTGTCAATCAATCACAGATAAACAGCCTTCTTTAAATGTTTTACTGCTGCTAAGGGTTTCATCACCATACTGTCCATTGGTTTTACACCTTCATTTACACCAACTTTCATCAAAATCCTGGTTTGACTTGTACAGCCTTCGTAGTTCTACAGTCATTCCAGCATTTGGAATAAAAAAGTTTTTTAAAAAATCATGAAATTGGAGATAAGTAATCAGTTAATAGATGTCAGAATAGCGGAAGAGGAAAATGATGAGTCTGACAGTCTTGTTTTTACCAGTTTTTTTAACTGCTTAGTCATCACTGGTTCCCCACACATCAGGGGTCTCAGAATCATTTTATCTAATGGACCACATTACACTTATTCCAACCCAGGGCGCAAAGCAGGAGACACCCTGGATGGGGTTTCAACCAATTGCAGGGCACAAACACCAATGCTGAAACATTACAGGCAATTTGGAAATACTAATCAGGATACAGTGCATGGTCTTTGGATTGTACCTGAAGGAAACCAGCTGGAGAGAACATGCAAACTTTACGCACTCAGAATAGATTTAAACCCCCAACCCTGGATGGCAAGATGACAATGCTAACCACTGAACAACCCTGCTGCTATTGTTCCCCAAACTCTCCTTATACCACAAATGAAGTGGTTATGGCTTTGGAATTGCCACTTGTTATGTTTATGCGAAAATAACCTGTGATCATCAACAAGGAGTGAGGAAGACCAATACCTTCCCACCACAACACCAGATGGCTGCCATGATAGAATCTGGAAGAAGAGCAAGTTTAGACAACTATGCACTGACGAAAAGAGATTGAAAAAGCACCACAAGACATTGCTATTTAGATGATAAAATATAATGTATATTTAATTTATGTATTATAGGGCGTGAATCCATGGCATGTACTTTATATATACAGTATACGACATGAAAGTCCCATATACTAGTGTTAGCAAAGTGGTCTCTCAAAGCGTTAAAAAATATCAAACTGATACGTGTCGCAGTTAGTTCAGTTCAAATGAAAACTTACTCGGTGGCCTTAATGAATTCACAAGAAGAAACCTTTGCCTTAAAAAAAAAATCTAATGCTAATTAAGTCAAGACAAGTCAAGTTGTTTTCCTGAAATAGTTTTTAATTCGCTGAATATCTAGCAGTAGCGTTGTAAACCCTATGACACAGTCCATTCTTAAAATATAAAGCATAAAAGCCACCTCCTGCTAATTTACCTTGTTTCTATATACTGTATGTTACAGTGTTACAACAGTATTAGGAGCACTGTAGCACCTTAAGCACTTTCCTTGACATACCAAAACAGTAGTTGATCTTGTGCTTCCTCTTCACAGATGTACTTCAATGCCACCTTAACTGACTCCTCCAAACTACTCAAGCCCCTACTGGTCTTTTCCTTCATCATGTGTGCAGTCATCTGTGGTCTAACTCGCATCATCCAGTTCAAAAACCATGCCATGGACGTTTACAGTGGCTTCCTCATTGGAGGAAGTATTGCTGTCTACTTGGTGAGTGTCTCTGCATGATCACACATGTCCTCTTCTGCTCTTGTGTGTCCTTCATGGATATGCATAGCAATTTTTTTTTTTTTCCTACAGCCAAAGTTAACAAGGACAGTCTATTGACATGTCTGTGGAAGTTTCCATTATGAAAGTTATTGATTACATAGTATTAATGATATCATTTCCCAAGGTGCTTCATATGTTCTAACAATATGGGGGGCTTGGTGCGGAGTGATGAGACAACACTGTGTTTAATGGGGTTATAAATAGACTCTAAGTAAATCCCATGTGGCTGCTTCTTTGCTATCCTCCCACACACGCCCTCACTCGTTTTTCGGCTTCCAGCTGCTCTGTGATCGCCAACATGTTGATTTGATCT
Source organism: Heterobranchus longifilis (assembly GCA_028570985.1). NCBI lineage: Eukaryota > Metazoa > Chordata > Actinopteri > Siluriformes > Clariidae > Heterobranchus > Heterobranchus longifilis. The sequence goes on along the minus strand of JAOVVB010000050.1, from coordinate 20,937,856 downwards.
TATACCATGCATTTATGGTTCAAGGAAAGAGCATGTTCTGCTCCTTTCTGTCCTTTGTGTTGACTCATGGTAAAGGACATAATCTATGAAGTCTCAAAGCACCGATTTCCTACAAGTACCTTGTAAGACAGCGGCAAGTGTGATTAGACCAGTCAAGTCTTTTAATGATTATGTGGTTGAAGAAGACGTTGACATGTAACCAAGAAACATAAATGTAAAGGAAACACCTACTGTACATATAGGCAGGTGCCGGCTAGTGTTGGGTCATTTCCAATAGATTGGTTAAGTTGAATTACAGTTTTAGCATGGTTTTAGCATGTCCACAATTCTACATGTTCATATACTGTACATATATGCATTCTTTGTTTAATATTTAAACATTTACATAAATAAATGTCTGCACTACTCATAAACACTTCACACCTTTGATAAAAAATTTTTTTTAAATATGCAAAAATAAATAGGCAGCTTGTCACTAAAGGCAGAGCTCAGAGCAAAACGTTTTTTTTATATACATTTTTAATTTGTATACGTTTGCATTTGAGGCGGTAACATTCTGCAGTTCCTCTACAATCCTACAGGTGGTGCACACTAAACTGTTCACACATAGGCAGGAAGCACAGCATCCTGTGTCACCCGAGCAAATTATTTGATGTCTGTTTAGGCTTGTGGTGAAATCTAGAAAAAAAAATCTATTCAGGATAGGTATACAATCGTGATACTAACAGAATGGCAATACAAATCGAATCAGCACCTAGGTATCATGATAATATCATAAAGGTTCACTGTACATCTGTTTGAGACCAAATTTGTGTATCAGAAAAAAGTGTTTACTTACAGAAGACAAACTGATAACATGCTATACCTGGGATTTTGGCCAGTTGTAAAAAGAAATGTGTTGAGATTCAACAGCCAGGACCGTGCTAATATTGCTTTGTGGGTTCTCCTTCAGGGTCTGTATGCAGTGGGTAACTTTAAACCCAGCGAGGACACATCTCTCCGACAGAGACCACGTCCACAGCCACGTCCTCAGCCCCCACCCATGCAGATTCCGCCCCAGCCTCAGCCGATCATGGCTCCTCCTGCCCTCCGTGAGCCCTTGCGTCCTCTCCCCAACCTTAATACAGAGCCCCCACGCCTCCTCCAGGCCAAGAGTCTGAGTGTAAGGGAGCGCCCAACTTCAGCTCGTTCGGAAAGCATCCTGCTTAGAGGACCTCATCGGGACTCTTCCTACAGCCTCAAGAGGGCCAGCACTGAGCTGGAATGTATCACAGCAGCTAGCCTGTGCCAGGATAGCATGGTGACCTTTAGCAACACGCTGCCTCGTTCACACTCTATAGGTGCGGATGAACCAATACCACGACGTCACGCTGCCATCCATGCTTCCATGGACTCCACAAGATCTAAGCAATTGCTCTCACAATGGAAGAGCAAGAATGAGAACCGCAAACTTTCTTTCCAGGCTGGAGAGGGTCCTGATGGGGGCATGGAAGTACGCTGCAGCTCTGAACCCACTGCCATGGGTCTGGACGGGCCACCTGGACAGTATATGAAGATGGCTGCCAGCGTCGTGCCGTTGCCAAAGCACAATGGCGGAGGTGGCGGTGGAGCCAGGGTGTCCATTCAGTCACGGCCAGGCTCGTCACAGCTAGTTCACATTCCTGAGGAGACACAAGAGAATGCATGCTCATCTCTGCAGGAGGACAGCGAGGAAATAAGTGATGGTGGAGGAATGGTCGAAAATGCGAGGTCAAAATGGATGAAGATGGCGGAGAAGAGCGCCCCCTGCAGGACTAACAATCAGCCACGGATAATGCAGGTGATCGCCATGTCTAAACAGCAGGGCATGATTCACGGAAGCCCCAAGAGTGAGGGCAGTGCTGTCAGCCGCACAGGATCCTTCCGTTATAAGGCACTGACAGAGCAGGACTCTGGAATAGGCATTGTACATGTCGATGCCCACCCTGAAAACAGATCCAATTCAGATGCCGGTGGCTCCTGGAGATGGAAGCCACCACCAGAGCGCATCAGCATGCGCCAATGCTTCGAGCTCAACGATCTCAACAGGAACTCCGAGAGCTGTGATTCCCTTAAGGATGGCTGTGTTCCTGACATGAGCAACCCTCATCATCCACACTTTCACCATCACCATTTTCACCACCCACACCAACACCCACAGGCCATCACCACCATTCGAGTGACACCTGTGGAGTCGAGCAGTGAAGCCGAGGCTGCCTCTGAGACGCTCTCTCTTGCCTCCAGCCGTGACTCCACCCTGCGACGCAAAAACGTCATCCTGCTACCTGACCGAGGCCCGAGTCCAGACAATGCCAGGAATCTGCCGCACTTTTTCAAAGGATCCCCTACACCTCCTCCCACTGTGACGTTTAAAGAGTGAACTCAAGCTCGTTCCATCATTTTGTTCCGGAGTGGCCTTGCTCTCTTACCTGACTCACAGTTCTCTAGAAGGACAAACCGGAGTCACACTGGATATACAATATATTCCCTTTTCACCTGCACTGGCTCCCTCCAAATTTGTAAGGTGGCGTTATGTATTTTCAGATTTTTTGTGATGTACGCTGACATCGAAAAAGCACAAATGTTCATTTTTTTTGTGACTCTTTCGCAAGGGTGGTTTTGTGGTTTGACCAATTACACTTTTTATAATAATTGATGCTATGATACATTAGACAATGTTTTGTCACAGATATTGTGTTCACTACCTAGCCAGTGCTTTTTTTTTTTTTACTCTGATAGTGTTTAAAGGATATGTGTGTTGTCTTATATGGCAACACGTGGGTGCTTTTTGAAAAGTAGTTTCATACCTTATCCATTGTGTTGGTATATTTTTCTAAGTGTAAACATTTGTAATGGAACACATGATTCAACATCATTATTACACCACTGCTAATGGCTAATAATTATCCTGCATCGTGTTAGCCATTCTGTGTTCAGTGAGGGACGAGGTAAATGCTTTTTGACTGCACTGAGAAAGGGTTTGCCTTAAAGCAGGTGTCGTAGTGCTGTAGATGAGTTTCAGGCACATCTCATTTTGACGGGTGGATTTAACTTCATTTTCAATACATTCACAGTAGGACTACACATCATATTTTGTAATTAATTCATATTTAAATATTTAGATTTTTTTTTTTCCCATGTTGTTTTTGAAATCCTGGTTTGTTCCTCAGTTGTGGTTTGAGCGCAGATGTAAAATTGCGGTTTCTTGCTTTGGGTTAATGTGTTGAAAATTTTGCACACGTTCGTGCTGAATTTGTTTTCCTCTTCCCTGCTATTTACCTGCCATGCTGATCCTCCTCCTCCCCTACCTACTGTATCTATGGGTGTTTACAAAAAAAAATCCAAGCACCCTTCACAAAGACTGGAAGACGTACTGGTGATTTAAAACTCTTTGGTTGGTTTTGACACCTGATATATTTTTTTTTATTCTTTTTTTTTTTTGTCTTTTCTCCATGCTGCAGGAAAATTCTTGTAATAGTCTTTCGTCATAGAGTGCCTCGGTGAGATTTAGGACAAGTAACTGATTTCCTGCCTGTTAATGGCTGCAAGCGTCCAAATGTTTTACAGTATTTCCTTAAAATGGTGCAAAATTAAGAGACACCCTAGACACATTTAGACGCTCTCCTTGAGATGGATTTTGTTGCTTTTTGTGGATTGCTAGCGTTTTAAGTATAGTGTTTTGCCAGAGAAAATACCATATTTTCTGGAATTTTTAATTGAATGGCCATTTCTTAGTGCTGAACAGTACTACAACTGTAGACAGGGTAGTTTCCAATCATAAAATTGCCACTAACATACTGTACCATTAACGATCCCTGAGTCATGCATCTGTGTAAACATTTATTTTGTCATCTGTAAGCTTATTTAGCTCGTGAAAACGGCAGCAGGAACATTTTGAGAAAATGATCCAAAACATAAAAAGGATTTAGCTTTACTAGATAAAATCAGCATTGTAATAACAACTCTGCTCAGACAACCGCAAACTCTTTCAGACTCTTTTTGTGTCTAATAGAAAGAAAAGACAGAATTGTTGCAATGCTTCAGCTCAACATACAATGGTGGAACAGTAATTGGACAAAAGCTTAAATAGACTATACCAATAAAAGTCTCTGATTTGTCATTTGTGAGGGAGGACAAATATTATTTTTGAATTGAACTACACAGCAGTTGAATTTTTGAATCTGAAGCTTTGGATAATTTTCTATATCTATATACCGATACTGGTCTCTAGCTAAAATTCAAATCATAGGTTTGCATTATAGAATATATCAGTAAGGTCCGCTCAACTAACTTGATGGAGTGCTGATATTTATTATAACAGTACTAGTACAGTACATTTCACTGCTTGTATCACTCCGCAGGTCTGCATTTGTTACATTAAATTCCAGTTTAGCTCTCAACCTGAATATAATCCTGATAATAAATAGATTTTGATAACATGTAAACATATAAAAACAGAATAAGATGCACAAAAACAAAAAAGGCAGGTGAGGAACTGTTATCTGTAATAGTAAGTGATAAAATAATAGCTGTAATAAGGTAAGTGATAAAAAAACTATAAATGCTTAAAACTACAAAGGGTTAGAAGGCATGCTGTTTATTCATAAATTAAAAGTTGTATCCCTTGGATGATTGTTGTAGTATAAGAGGAACAAAAAAAACAACTATTTATAAAAAAAAAAAAATACTTCCACTTCATGATAAATCCACTTCAGACCAAATCACATCACTCTGACATGTCTTATTTCTTACATACTATATTAATATATACTGTATAATGTAAAAATTGAAATCCATATTAAAATTGTTCCTACTACTAGAATAAAGTGATGATTAGTGACTTTTTAACTCAGATGGAATTTAATATCATGGATCTTATATTTTATGGAGATTCACTGTCCAGAAAATATGGTATAGTTAACAGTCACACGATTGATTGTAATATTAGACACATCTTGAAGCAAGATGTTGCGTTTAACACGTTGAGAGATCACACAATGAAAGAGTTCTTCATCTTGTCAAGAATCTTCTGAAACTGTGCATTTCTACATTTCTACATTTCTAATCCTAAACAATGCCATATACATATTTATAAAAATTAAAATAAAAAATAATATATTAATAACCCTGGTACCTGCAACATGGTCAGAGATAAATATATTCAATGTACAGGATAATTTATATAACTTAATCATTTAGGATTTTTTTTATGTTTATAATTTTTTTTTTGATGTTGTTTGTTTTATATTTGTTCAGAATTAGTTATCATGGATACATGTATACAGATTTTTCAGTGGAGTGTATATCTTAAAAATCTGAAGTGATTCATTTAATTTTAGAATTTTATACATGACTGTACAGTATAAATGTACCCTACTCTAAGGCTTTAACCAGATCTTATAGCTGCATGGTCATATGATACGGTACGTACTGTAACTACAGTTTCTGTTTTGGTTTTGTACAGTACATGATGCCTTTTAATGGTGGTGGTCAGTAACTTTATGCTCTGCCATGCATTTTATCCAATCAGCTGAGTAACCACTAGATCTTTGTACCAATGTAAATAGATATTTGTAACTTTGAGAGAGCTCATGTGGTGATGTAAATTAGAAGAGAGATGTTACATTTGCAAAGTGTTAACCTTTCATATGAGTATTTGTTTAAAGAACGATCACAGGGTGCACATTTACTCAAGTGCCATAAAAAGTCTTTTTTTTCCCTTTCTTTGACATAATGTTAAATGTGTGAGAAATTGCTTTTCTGAGTGACATTTTAGAACCAATTATCAAACATGGGGTTTTGCTCTGCAGTGTGTTTTGAATTGGGAACAATATATCTTATACATATTCAAATAAATGTTTGGTATCAAGGTTAAGTTGAATCTATTTCATTTTATACAAATAGCAGCCCATCAATTTATGTATCATATTTAACAGACTGTTATATACATTATTGCTTTATATTATTGCTTACAGAGCAAAGTCACCTTTATGTTACAGCAAATATAATACGAGGGGCGTTCGAGTCAAACCAGGACTTGTGAGGAAATTTCTTGTAAATGGAGCCGTAAAATCAACTGACATTTACAGAGTACAGTGATGAGACTCTTAGCTGCAGTAATTTATACATGATTAAAGGAGTTCCAGGGAGGCCAGTAATTAAGGTTTGAGGCAGGCAGTCCGATCATAGCTCCGGCATGCTGAGAAAACTTTCTACCATGATGGTATCTAAGCTCTAGTAAAACACTGGGGTAAGTGCATTAGTGTAGTAGGGGAATATATAGAGAAATAAAGGAAGTTTAAGGTGTTTTGTTATTCCGCACACAATCAGAAGTCCCGGTTTGACTCGAACACCCCTTACATAGTTGCCTTTGTTAATGTACCATTGGTTAGAGTTTTTATTGCAGACCCATTATGCAAACTATTTCAGGAATAATATGGAAGGTTACACCGACATTAGTTGGGGCCAACAATATCACACACTTCAGCTGAAATTAGATCTCTCAGGCAGCAGTGCAAGCAAAAAGCGTCCATGTTTTTGAATGAAACATTATTATGTGATGAAAGCAAGTTTGAAATAAATGTACACTTTATGAAGGAGAAAACCAAACTAGCTATAGAGATCTTTAAAGTATCGTTTTGGCATCAGCACAAACCTAAAATAAAAATGGCCATAATATAAGCAAGAAGGTAAATACTTGTGGGTTTGTTGTTTAAGACAAATATTCCATACGAGTGTGAACGCAGCACAAAGTGAACTGGAGTTAAAGTCCTCACTGAAGTCAATTATTTTCCAGTAACACCATGTGCGTTTTTCACCTGGTAGCACAGCAGTTATTTTTTTCTTTATTCATTAAAAATGGTTCATTATATACAGTACACAGTATATAATTTAACAAACAAATGTTGACAATACAGAAATGTCCAACTTCTTTCCACAGCTGGTGGTGATTTGGGGTGCCATGTCATTTGCAGGTGCTGGTCTGCTGTGTGTTATCAAGTCCAAAGTTAACACAGTCGTCTACAAGGAGATTTTAGAGCACTTCTTTCCTATATATATAAAAAATATATATACATACGTACAGTACAGTATATATACAGTACATATATATGTGGAAGGCTGCACTTAAAGCAACTTGTGCTTCAATAATGCCTCATCATTGCCACAGGCTGATCATCACCATGCTAAAGGAGCCCCATTTATTTATAGCATAAATGAATATCGTAAAACCATTTTTGATCTTGTAATATTGAAATAATCTATAAAATATTAGAGTTTTGCATTTTTTATACAATTAAGAACAAATTGCTGTTCTACGATATTCTAATTTTTAGTTATTTTTGTTTCGTTTTTTTACTTAAGACTTACATTAAGGTGTGCAACACCAAACAAAATCTCACTCATCGTCTATACTGCTTTATCCTGTATTCAGGGTCGCTGGTTGCCTGTAGCCTATCCCAGGAGACCCAGGGCATGCGGCAGGATACACCCTCGTCCAAACAAAATCTGACAACCAAAAACCAAATCCAGGAGATCATCAACACCGCAACACATTAAGAAGACCAAAAGTAGTTGTTGAGTTTTATTGAGGGTGCAAATACAATACACATTGTGTTACCTTTTTTTTCACAAAGTTACTATCGTACATGTTTAATATTAAAAATAATAAAATAACAATACAAAAATTCCTGCATGGTACCACATTATGAGTTGAAATGTGTTATAAGTGTGTCATTTTGACATTATAATTGTGCTGTAATTGCCCTCACACAGTGAAAAGCATTTTATCTCAGACTGAACATTTGCTGAACAGTTGGTCTTACTCCTCCAGATACTTCCACAATTCTTCCACCAGTCCATCTGTGAAAGTGTGAATCGAGAATGCCTCACAGTCAGGGACACTGTACGGCTTTGAGGTTTACCCTCACCTGCTCCATTAAACCCAGAACAAGTAACCAACAATTATCCAATGATACAAATGAAGCCCTTAACTTTCTTATTTACCTGCTTGTGTCTTTGTGTGCCTGCTTTGGAATGTGGTACGATGGAGCTTTACAATGTTCGTGAAGCTTAAACGCACAGCATGGAGTGGAGGGAAAGTGGGTCTAGTTAGCTCTGCTGAATTCTGCCAACGGGTCTTAAGTAGGTCGGAGAGACGACCTAATTCAGAGGAGAGGACTCTTGCTTCAGCTCAAGCAGCATCCCTAAAGACCAAAGGGATTGTGTGCAGATTGAGAATATCGCAAGGGGAAGGAGATGAGACGGTAAGAGTGAGACACCAATAATGATCAAACAATAAGATTCATTAATTTCAATGTGATTTGTACTAATGATTTCCGTTTTTTTCTTCCAATGTGCTTCTAATGTTTGAATAATAAGTCTTTGCAAGGTTTTTTTCAATTTTGGTGACTTCTAACACAAACCTTTTTGCTGGGTATAAAGAATTTAGCAAGCTCCCAATGCACCAAACAATTAGCATGTAGAGTACTGTGCAAAAATCTTGACCAACCTTTCATTTCTTTATCTTTTGCTTCCAACTAGCCAGAATTTCTTCGGCTCATTTCATTTCTTGGGGTCACTTCATTTCTTGGGGTCATTTCATTTCTTGGGGTCATTTCATTTCTCAAGATGGTATGTGTTGATGTTAGATGAGTTGGTTTGCATATTTCAGAATTTGCTGATCTTTTGGGATTTTCACCCAATGGGTATCTTGAAGTATTTTCCTTTTTTTATTAAACAGGATGGAGGAAAATAACTCAATAACCTCAAACAACCACAACGGTGAGCAAAAAATGCGTCTCAGAATATACTACATTATAGCTACAGGGCGCTTTTAAGTCAAACAGGAACTTTTAATTGTGTAGAATAACAGAAGACAGTTATGAGAGTAAACACTCGTATCACGAGTCACATCAGCCATGATCATCATGGACGTTATAGCCTTCCTTAAAACTTTTGCACCATTCAGATGTTTTACTGCGGCTAACAGTTTCGTCACCATACGGTGCTTGATGTTTTCTGTAAATGTCAATTCTGTTCCTTTCAGTCAAGAACAACAATTTGACATTGTACTGGGAATAGGACCATTAAAACTGGATAGCTGACATTTAAGACAAGTTAAATTTGATTCAAAGCTGAGCAGTTGATGGTTGTGGACAAGAGCTCAGCATTTAAAAGTTGCAGTTTGAAGTACAAACTCTAAAAACTGCCACAGGTCCAGGTTGCTGACAGTAATACACAAAGCAATTAAAATGTTGTTATTATCAACAATATAGCCTAATCAATTCCAATTTATATCAATAGTAATACTTTAGCTACCTACCACCTCTGGAACTATAAGTTAATATTGAGTTCATGGACCTATTGTTGTCCTACTGATGACCACCAAATTAGTTAACTTGGTGGAGAGAGGACCAGAAATCAGTCCATTTTGATTGGACATGTATACAGTCTGTGCCTAAATCCCAGGATCAGTGTCATTCTTTAAGCACATTTGAGAATATAGCTTTGAGAACAATGGTTTCTCTGCATATAAATTGATTAATCAATGTTCACAATCCATACAGATCCAAATCATATTTTTTCTTTATTGTAAGGAGAATTGATGTAAAAGATTCTTTGTGGTTTAAAGCTTTGTTAGCAGGATCCCTATTCTTTTGGAAATAAACGTTAGCAAGAACCATAGCACAGATGGGGTCTCTAAGCCTGTAAATCTAAGCATCATGTTCATGCTAGAGCCTACAATCTAAATTCTACATGATCCTTCTTTTACAGAATATTTGAAGGTATTTTGCTATGTGACCCATGATCAAGATCATTATGTTTACTAAATTGAATAGAAGATTTCCTGAAGATGACGTGACCTTCTGCATTAACACCTCGGTCATCACTGAGAAGGCCCAACAGTGGCTTCATCCCTTCGAAGACTCAAAAAGGCTGGTATTTATACTGTACACCTTATCACATTCTAAAGGAGCACTGTAGAAAGCATCCTGTTCTATGGCCTTCCTTACCTGCTGGCAAGACAGTTGAACAGAAGAGTAAAGACTGTCTGTAGGATCATTGTTGTCCACTTAGATTGTCTGATGCAGATTTTTATCAACATTGCATTCACAAAACCTTTGGAATCATCAAGGACCCGTATCATCCTTCCTGCAGTTTGTTTTCCCTCTCGCATCAGGGAAGAGGTATTGCGGCATCAGTGCCAGATCCAGCCGGATGTACATTTTTCTGCAGGCAATCAGAATTAACAATGAACTACTGTATGCCCCCTATCTAACATATTTCTACTAGTCTGCTCTCTAAGCTTCCCATCGAAATCCATATCCAACTTTCAGCACTGGCACATGTGGACAGTTAAAGATGCCAGAACTGAAATACTGTTAGAATTGCAACATCTGACTAAACCATGCTCTCTTGATGCACTTTAACATGCTGTGCTGTTAATGATACTTTTCAACCACTTTAATATACTACAATGTGCTGTTATGGCCCTGTTTAACCAGAGGTCCCATTTTTAGCGGTCTATTTTATTTAAAATATTTTATATATTAATTTTAAGTTTGCACTGTAATGTGCTTGGAGGAACAGCATTTTGGTTTTTGATGTATGCAAATGGACAAAGAAATGACAATAAATTGAATTAGAATTAGAATTTAAACAATATGCTGTTACGATTATTCTGATCACCCTATTGTGACAAAATGCTCCATGTAAAACCAATAAAATCATTTCATAGCTGTGTCATATCTGTATCTCTACAGTATATATACCTGTATAACATTCAGAATATGGCATCAACGTAGCTCGACACAGTACACTAAGAACCATCGGTTACAATACCTGCCAAGGTGTATGTGATGACTGAAGTGGCAAAAAGAAGTCAAAAACATTAACACTATGACTGTGTAGGTTTTGGGCTCCCCTTGTGCCCCTGTGGCTCCCCAGGGCCTCTGGAGTGGACTGTCTGGCATTAGGATGTTAGCAGCGCATCCTTTGGGTGATGTGGGTTGTGGAGTGGGACCTCCATGGATTGGGCTTGTTTGCCCAGCCCAGCCAATGGGTGCTTCATCAAATTACGAATTGGGTGTTTAGATGCTGGGTTGGTGCCCTTGAGCTCTTTGCCAGTTGGGCCAACTGGGTGTTCTGATGTCTTTCTACCGTTGGTCAGCATTGACTCTTTTGGAAATTTGTGCTGCATTGGCTTTTTTTGGGAGATCAGACCAGACCATATGTGTTGGCGTTTGGTCCCCATGGGCATTTGGTTAGCCCTGGGGTGCCTGTGAACCTTTCACCAGTTTACTGGTATATAATTGGTAATCAATGTTAATGTGTTAAAATTGTGTGGTGTTAATGGCATGGCTGATTGTTGTATCTATCACGCTTAAAATTTTAGTTTAATATTCTGTCATATTGAAATGCAGCAACCCTTGTTGCGTGTTAAGTTGGTAAGCAAGCCATTTTTACTGCTTGAAACAGCGAATACATGTTATATAAAGAATTTATATAAGTAGTAGTGTAGTGTTATATAAAGCTTTATAACTATAGGCAAACAGTTCTGAAAATTCATCTAGTCAGTTAATCAATGAGTAACAATAAACAAAACCTTATTATGTGATCTGTTTCCTTAAATTGAAATTACAGAGTTAAGCAAGGTGATGTAGTTAGTTTTAATAGCTTTATAGCTCCAAAAAATAAAATTAGGTACTTTCAAATGCCAAACATATTGTTTGATTGATATGTACTTGGGGTAAAAAAAAAAGTATGTAAATTTTATTCTTTTTTACTTCAAGCATTAAAACAAATGCAGCTGGGAAGTCATCCAAGATATTTTGAAATAATGCTCTTCAAAACAGGTGACATAGTGGCTTAGTGGTTAGCACTGATTTCTTGCACCACAATGGTCCAGGTTCGATTTCCAGTCAGGTTCAATTCCCACCTCTGTGTTCGTGGAGTTTGCATGTTCTCCCTGTGCTTAAAGGGTTTCCTTCCACAGTTCAAAAACATACAAATTAAAATAATTGGCATTACCAAAGTGCCCATAGTGTGTAAATGAGTGTATGTGTGCCTGCAATGGATTGGCACCTTGTGCCTAATTCTCCTGGGATAGGCTCCAGGTGCCCTGCGACCCTGAATACAGGATGAGTGAATGAGCTCTTTAAAGTCACACGAGTGAATTGAAAATTTGTGAAACTAAATATGAATAAGCAGATAACACTGAGTTGCATGCTGGAACTTGATGAGAGCTAAACAGCAGCTGAGAAGTAAAAGAGATTTGTTCTGTTGCATCTGTAGTATTATTACTTATCCATTACAGCAAGTATACTGTATTTAAGGTTTAGTGAAAAGTTGAGCATTGGCCAAAAATGCCTTGTAGTAATTATCCCCTTCGAAAATGACGAAACCAAGAGTTGGTCATTGCTGTTTTGCTGTATCTGGTGTTTGCATAGACATGAAACGACATTTGATCAGTTCCCATAGAAGAAAAAACAGCATATTAACAATTACATTAGATATAATAATTCCAATGCTTTTGCAGAAAACTGTGTTCTAATTTATCTGCTGCAAGGCACAAAATCTGTGAGGCAAAGTACTGTAAGTTTGCCAGAGGTTGCCATGGCAACTCTGTCTCTGACTAGAAGGAGACTGGTTCCAACCCATGTTTTTTCCTATTTGTCTTGGGGTTTTTTTTCCTCAAGGAAAAAGAAAAATACACAATGAGCATGCACTTTGTGTAACCTTGAAAAAAAAACAATCTCTGACACTCGAACAGCTCAAATTGAGGGGAACTTTTTTATTTCCAAAGAGTGTCCCTCTTTCATTGTGTCTATGTACTGTAGCACAGTCTCTTTTATCAGCGTCCTGCTGTTGATCCAAGCTCAAATGTCACGTTCTGTGTTTGATGAGAAAGCAGCATTAGATGGGAGCAAAGTGCTAGTGGACCTCTAATGAAAGTGGGAAATAATAGCGTGTCAGGAATTTTAGCAGCAGAGAATTGTGTTCATTATTCCTGCTGAAGCACTAAGTGTTTCCATGTCCTCCTCATGACTGTGCACTTACTTGGGAATACTGGTGTATAAAATAAACCATTAAAAAATCATCTTGGAAGAAACACACAGTAAAACACCATCTGACATCTAAATTAAGCCGTTGCCTAGTTTCTGTGTTGCTAGCTCATATTTCTTCAGAGTAATACAGTGTTCTGGCCTCTTTCGGCTATTCCTTACATTACTGTTGTTGAAAGACTAGCATAATAGTAGCTAAGGTAGAAAATAAATATTGTTTACTTTTTAAAATGACACATCCTTAATGTAATGCTTTACTATTTTATGGGCAGGAAATTCAGCTAGCAAGACTAAAGTGGACATTATTGGATTTTTAACAGTTTGCTAATATCAGTTTCAAACCCTCGTCGACCCCCAGCCTTTTTGTCATTGCAAATTCCCGCCCATTTTAGGGCTCTTCACCCATAAAGCCGACTTGCTTTTTAAGCCACTGCTAGCGCAAGAGTAAGCGGTGGCCTGATACATTCAGGGGAAAGTGCTATTCACCAACTTCCACTTACGTAAACTCATAGACACCCATGATTAGCTAATGTCTCTGTGATTTATATGGGAGAGCATGTTGCTAGCTATTAGCAGTAGCTCTATAGCTATAAAACAGGGTAGATATACAGTAACTGGGCAGAAATATGCCCTCATGATGAGTGCTGTATGTCCTGTATGATTTTATTACAGAAGGTGGCTCCAATTATGGCCTTACTGCTAGCACCTGCCAGGTCTCTGTATGTGCTTCTATCATCCAGGGATAGACAGAGTAGTACTGCAGCCATCATCTTAGTTTCATTCAACTCAGAAAATGAATCCCTTGCAGTGTTCAAGTGATCTTTGTTTAATCTTTGTTTAGAGATGACATTCTTATCCTACAGTATGAATTGATTGATTGATTGATTGATTGATGTCAACAATTTTGTACTTAATTTTACTTAATCTTGCCCTTAAATGCAAATATTAGACAAAAGAAAAGGCAAAAGTTAGACAATAAGGAGGCCTTGGCTAAAAATGTGGTATAGAGGATAAGATATGCCATTTTGTGACCTAAACTTGGAACGTAAATTACATTTGCATAATGTACACTATATGACAATAAGTATGTAGATACCTAAACATTAAACTCATATGTGGCCGTTGCCATGAATTTGGAATCATACAATTGTATAAAGTGTCCTTGTATGAGGTAGCATTAAGATATCCCTTCAGAGTAACTAAGAAGTCCGAACACATTCCAGGAAGGTAATTTTTCCCCTGTGCACAAAGTAAGAGCCATAAAGACATGGTTTGCCAATGTTGTCTGGAAGAACTCAAGTGTCTTGCAAAGAGATCTTGCCTTCACCCCATTGAACACTTTTGGGATGATCTGCTCATCAGATGTCATCTCACCAACATCAGATCCTGACACTACCAATGTACTTGTGGTTGAATGAGCACAAAATCTCAGAGCCACACTCCAAAGAAAAGCTGGTGGAATGTGTTTCCAGAAGAGTGAAGGCCTATAGAGTGTAGGTCATTAACTGAGAGCCAAAATCCTGTTTTGTTTTTTTTTTGTTTTTTTCAATTTTAAAATTGAACAAAGTCTTTGGCTTTCACTGGCATTGCAGTCTATACTCATCTTGTTTTCTATGTTTTACAGGATACACACATGATACAATACTGTCCTGTGGATTTCTAAGATTTTCCACATTTTAAGGGTGGCATTACACATACATATCATAAACACTAAGGATATTTTAGGCTATGGAATGTTTTTAGGCTGGACACACATCTATGGCATATTTCAATCAAAAGTAAAGACCACATGGAAGCAGATCTTCCATGGAAATTTATTGCTATAAAAGGCTGCTTCGCTGGGCAGGGGACACTCTCACACATCTGGCTTTCCTAGGGGAGACAGATTGGGGTGATGCTTTAAGAAATTGTGTGAAATGCCCGAGGTGTTGTGGAGAGTGTGATATGTTCTTGAAAACATTCCCACAACCGACGTGACATGCTAGTCAATAGGGAATAGCCACAGACTGAAGCAAACAGTTTTATAATGCTTCACAAAATGTTTGTCTTGCCTGTGTGACTACTGCATAGAAGTTCTTGTTGTGCTGCAGTTCAAAATCATTGCTGAGTCACCCATGGGTGATAGCCATAAGGAAAACCCTAACATGAGTAGGAAGTGTGTGTGTGTGTGTGTGTGTGTGTAAAGAATAAAAAGAATATCTGCATAGGAAAAAAGGGTTTATCCTAAAGTTTCAAAGAACATTAATAGACTAATAAGAACGAATTGCCTATTCACAGTATATTACAGTACAGTGTTCTTTAGAATCGTGCTGATGTTCGAATGATTTATGTTAAAAGAATAAGCATTGTCTGCTATCTTTTCACCTCGCTCCATTCTCTCAAATATTTTATTTCATTAAGTTAATAAATTGAATTTTGTATGTAGAAGACTTACTGTACTAGCATGAAATGTAATGGCATGGCTGATAAGAATGATTAGCTATCTAATAAAAATAGTAGTCGCTAATGTTATTGCCAAATCAAATTAGCTAATGTAAACAGCTAAAGGTAGTACTGCTAATAAAGTTAGCTAACCAGTGGAAACAGCTATGGTTAATTTTAATGGCAGATAAGGTTAGCTAACAGTAATATCTACTCTTAGTTATATACAGTAATTATAACAATATAACAGTAATATCTACACCAGCTAACACTTAGTCACCCACTTGTAGTAGTAAAAATACAACTATGTTATTAAATTTAATTATGTTATTTAAGTTAGTGCTAAAATAATGATGTAACTTTTTATTCTTATTGATTATTTTTAACAAATTTCTTCACATTTTGAAGTAATTTCAATACATTTCTTGTGCTTATTTATCTTCAACATACTGTAATACTACATGTTTTCTCCAAACTGATTAAAGGGATAGTTTAAAAAAAAAAAAATTTATTCACGTTTGTCTTAAATCAAAATAGATGTCTGTATGAGTACATTACCAGAGATCCTGGTCGTCATAAATTTTCCTGCTCTCTACACCAACTGTGTAGTTTGTCACCCAAAAGGTGAGTACAAATCAAAGGCAAATTCCACAACCCTTGTTGTGGATTCAGGCAAAAATGAATTCCAACATTCAGCTGAGACTCATATGAAGCTTCTGCAGTCCCACTGGGTTGGTGTATTTACTGTAGTACAAACATCTGGTTAACCAAAACTAGCCATATGGTTATTTCCAAGGAAAGACTTTCTTAAAGTGTGCTTAAATCCTTCATGGTTGGTGTGCAGCGCAGGAAAATTTATAACATCCAAGACTTATTGTAATATATTTACATTCCTTGGAAATTAAAAAAAAATTATTCTCTCAAATTATCTATTCATAAACTATTCCTATTAATCAAAATGTGTTAATGTTGGGGCTGCACAGTGGCTTAGTGGTTAGCACTGTCGCCTTGCACCTCCAGGTTCTGGGTTGATTCCCGTCTTTGTGCATGGAGTTTGCATGTTGCATGTTCTCCCTGTGCTTGTTCGGTTTCCTGAAAGTACTCTGGTTTCCTACCATAGTCCAAAAACATGCAGATTAGGCTAACTGGTGTTCCCAAATTTCCTGTTGTGTGTGAATGAGCATGTGAGTGTGTGTGTGCCCTGCAATGCCTTGGCACCCCATCCAGGGTGTACCCCGCCTCATTCCCTAAGTTTCCTGCGATCGGCTAATGTTAATGTTGGCATTTTTGAGAATATGATAGCTGGGCAGAATGAATTGACTGTACCGTTTTGTCTGTTAAAAGTACATGTCTGAGTTTAGTTAAATTGCAAAGCTTAAAAGTTTCGGAATTTATTTACCTCAGCCACTATTTCTATGCTCCTGCAATGAATTGTGTGTGTTTTTTTCTTAACAAAAAAGTCACAGACTGATATTTTATGAACAAATAATAAAACTTCTTTGAACCTTTCCGAATACTCATATGCTTTAATGGAAAATAGACTGAATCAACAGAAGACAACTTTAAACAAATACTGGAACAGATTCTCTATTTCTTTATTTCTGATACGGGATTCTTCATACACTGATATACAACACCTCCAAAATAGTGCTTCTTTAGGAGGAGCTGAAGCTAGCTAAATCTGTTTTAAAATCAATTTCATGCCAGTATTTCAGTTATGATTTATCTCCAATCTCTCAAAGCTTTCTGTAATGCTTATAGGCACAGATAGACAGAGAAAGCTTTTACAAAAAAAAAGCACAAAAGAATGCCTCTCTACCATCAGCCTTTCCCCCCTAGCATTTCTGGCTATTTTTTTTTTCTTTTTTCATCGAGCATGTTCATGGTTAGCTGCTTGACACACTGAGGAGGGCACTAGAAATTCACCATGGCAACCATGCCACCGCAGCAACTGGAGCGTCGCGCCATTCAGTCGATTCTCAGCACGGCTCAGAGCGCATTGCAGATTTGTCTACTGCAGATTGAGCTTTAAACACACACACATTATTGTGTGCATTATTTAATTCTTTGTGAATAATGTATTAAATATATTCACTCCAATATGTGTGTATACAGTACTGACAGGTGTGTGTAATGCTTGCTTGAATACCTCTCAGACACTAATGTGTGTCAGTGGGTTTGTGTCTCAGTGGACGTGTGCATGTATGTATGAGTTTTGGTGAAGTAGCTTCCCTGCATATGGCAAAATGGACTGGATATCTGTTACACCATTGATTTTTTGAATTTACACCAAACCTGTAGATTATAATAAATCCCATCAGTTCACTGCATGCACCATGTGTAAGAAACACCTTTCTTCCCATAGTAAAGAGTGAAAACACGTTTTAAGTGACCGGTCCTGTAAATCAGTGTGAGCTGAAAGCTGAATTGACAAATAACCTCCTGTTATTTTGGATAACAGGAAATTAATTTAGATCTCATTGTCCTTCAGTAAGTTGGCACACTGCTTGATGGGTAAACTGCTAGTCTACACTCCCTAAAATGGTTTTTGCACCAGCCATGGTGAGGTGCAGTGCCATCTGCTGGCAGACCTTATGAAGCACCATTCTCAGAAGAAAATTACTACTTAATATACTGTAAATCTTTTTATTTTACCATTGGGTTCTCTTTTTCTTTTTCACTTTCTGTGGTTCTTTTTTGTATTTGTGTTAAGGCGTTATAGTACAATGTGTACAATATGTACTAATTAGTATAACTGGTATATGTAAACTGGAAAATGATTATGACATATTATTTTATTAAAATCAGTTTACAGCTAATCCAGAAGTATGACAGGTATAGCCCACAATATATATTAGTCAAAGAATCAATAACTCTGTAATTTGATCTATTGACTCAACTGCTTTCCCCTGCAGGTAATACTAATAATGGGGTAACTCAGTGGTTAAGGTGTTGGTCTACTGATTTCGACTGTGAAAGGGATCTTTGGTACCCACCATGCACTACAAATACTATACAGACCATTTGCAAGATTTGAACCCCCAACATCGGGGGCCCAAACATGTTATACGAGGTTATAAGATTAACCACTAAGCAGACAAGCAAACCAGACAAAACCATATTCATAACAGAAGAGGAAGCTGGGAATTTTATAACAAAAGAACCAGGTGACAATGAGAACTGGAAGAGACTACATAACCACAGAAAACCAGTTGTTATCACACAATTTTATAGAATGTTTTTGTAAGAGCTAAAACTGAGAGTATAATTTTACAGAAAAATAAAGTTTACATGTAAACTTTCCTAGTATGTATGAGGGGTGTTCAAGTAATACCAGGATTTGTTATGAAAAGGCTTAAAACTGAATACTTCGAATACTGTGGCGTGATGAGTAGTTGGAGTAGAACATTTAAATGTTGCAAAAAGTTTTAAAAAGCCCAAACATCGGTGAATGATGATCCCAGCTGAGGTAACCCTGAGCAATCCACGAGCATTTACTGAGTAGATCACTAGATCCTTGAAAAAAGACAGATAACTTGCTGAAGAGACACTGTCTTTGGGAACTGTACACACAATCATTCACCAACAACACTTGCACATTACAGCAGCTAGGCTGAGACAATGCCATATCTCCCGTTAAGCCCTGACCCCTCTTCAAGTCATTTTTACATGTTTGGGCTATTAAAGGAGTTCCTGGGAGGCCGGAGTTTCAGGCATGAAGCAGGTAGTCCAAAAAGAAGCACAGACGGTCTCACAGAGTTTTTCTCGGCAAGGGGTCACAAATTCACCTGGCACGATTAATCTGTCAGTGCCAGATAGGTTAATATCAAGCTGCTACCTCACTGTGTCCATGCTGATCACATCAGCACAGAGCTGGAGTTCAGTAGGAAGACTGGTTTTAAAAATGTGGCTATGTCTTTAGGCTCTTCCAGTTCATGTCAGCATTTGTGAGATGTTTTTTTGTGAGAAGTTTCTGTTAGATAAATACATTTTAAGATCTTACATCAGTACAGCATATGGCTCATAGATACCGCATTACCTGCTTCACAGTAGTGTTATAAATGATGTAAACACCTATAACTTTAGTACATTGGTGTCAAATTCCATCATGAAACACATAGCTAGAGCGATAGAAAGATAAATACTACACTCATGGCACTGCTGTATACTCATGATTTATGCTACAGTATGTGCTTAAACATACAGTATGACACTGTTTATATCAATAAAGAGTTGGTATACTTACAGCCTATGGTGTGTTCAGCACAGAACCTGATGGAGAATGCAGGATATACTTGCAAAATCATTTTACTTTGAGATCACATGATGCCACGACATCACTTCTCCTGAGTTCAGCACTGTGGGCTCAAAGTTTGAGTGTTGGACAGAGTTGATGCTGATGCTTTAAAAATCAAAGGTGTTCCGCTTTTACATGAAACAACATTCCTACAGATTTAAAACTCGATTACACGAATTTGTAAATGAAGGAGATATAAAAATCAGGCTTGACGAAGAACTTTTGTCTGTCTGTCTGTCTTGATAGATAGGTGGATGGATGGATGCATGGATGGATGGACAGACAGACTATCTCTACCTAATACATCCTAAATAAACTAATAAAAACCCTTAAAATAACAACTTCATTAGATCATTTGATTTTAGGTTGGTGCTGGCCACCAATGATTTCTTTAAATATTCATCTTAGCTGTTTTTCATGGATAAGGCCTTGCATCAGGACATGGTATTTGGATCACTACCATGTGTGTGGTTAATGAGAAGGATCAGGGTGTGTTACAGTTGGACCTGAAAGGTTCAGGTTTAAATGAAGAGCTTCTTATTTTACCACCATGTTGGTTAAAAATAACCTTCAGGAAGTGCAAGGTCAGAATAACAAGTTACCTAAAAATCAATAAGAATAATTTCAGTTAGAATATTTTATAGTCTCTGTAGACAGTCACACTGTAAAAGCTTACAAAACCTATTACATATATAAAATTACATACACTGAAGTTTTTGTGCAGTAAATGTAGTCAATGATTTGGGGCTGTCAGGTTTAAGAAGAGTGTCTAAATTGTAAAGTTTTAAGGTGAATGAAAGGAAGAAGAATTATTGCTTGATGTATCCGCCGCACCTTGATATGCTTATCGGCAAAGGCCTGAACTGGGAGAGATAAACACACATGCATGTATGTATGATGTTTCTGAGGTTCTCTGTTTTTGGATACTGGTGCTAAGTATTACAGCATAATAGATACAAAACTTATAAAACATACATTTAGCAGCCTGAACAGCATTTTGTGATTAATGACGTGTATTCCACTGAACAAATGATTGGATAGTGATCAATTTAAATCGAAGAACTGGAAATCTTCTAATTTTAGTGCTCTGGGTATCTTCGTTAATTGTCTTTGCTCCAGAGGTGCTGGACAATGGCTGAACATACTATAAGATCTTGTTTATTTAATACTAGCTCATCGACAGGAGTTTAAAAATAATTATTATTTCAGGTCGAAGCCCACATACATGTCTGTCTGTCTTTCTGTATGGCAGTACACTCTGTCTAACCTGTTAATACAAACACTAAATACTAAGTTAAGTACTTCTTTCATCAAAAACACTCCCTTTACGGTAATCGGAGAGTGAATCACGGATGAGAAATCGAAAAAGTAGATCGGATAAAAATTACGTTTTGTTTTTAAATGAAAAAATTCACTTAAACCACTTCACCACTGTTATTTTAGCTGTGACAATATTAGCTAATCCAAGTAAAATATATCAATATATACATGTATATTTAAAATTTATTATCTATTAGTGCAGGTGTTCATTTACTTACATTGAGCAAGTAGCTTATTAGTATCTTATTTTAAAGTAGATTTTTAATCCGACACATAACTGTTCATAACATCACTTTTACTCACATGTCGATTTTACTTATGGTGAAGGTTAAACTTCAGGCAGATATCTACTAAGTACTGCAAAAGTTTCATTAATTCTGTCCAGTCAGTTTTCCATGAAGCTGTGATATAATCTGGCTGGACAGACAGATATGCAAACAGATATACAGACTGAAATTTTCATGAGACCGGTTTTGGGTCCTGCAATGTATGAAACGTAAAGATATTATTGAAAGAGTGAGTTTTGACTAATGTTCTGACAATATAATTTTTTTAAAAATATATAGCAATTAGGGGGTGGGGGGCATTTTAGCACATAATGCTGGGCTCCCAGGTAGGGTGTTTTACACGCCCTCACCCAAGGACCCTACTGCAGATATGTTTGCCCAATGACTCGTCTTTTATGGCATAGTGCTTCACATATTGCTTGCTATTAGCTCCATGGTTTTGGAAGATATGAGACAAACTGGTTTTAAATTTCCCACAGGAAGAATAAACATACATGGATCTGTCCATACATCTTTAAAGTTTTTTTTTTTTAGGATTGTGGCGGCTTATGGCGGCCTCCAATATATGAAACATAAAGATATAATTGAAAGTGTGAGTTCTGACCAATGTACAGGAAAAACCTTTTTTATTTGTATTAATCATCTACAACTTCCATCCACATTCATATCTGATTGTATTGACTTTAGCCCTTTAAATTGTCTGAGAAGTTTCAAGTGCCACCCAATTTCTAGGCTACGTCTCCTCTTTCATTAGAGACTGCAGCAGGAATGTAGCATTCTGACATGCACCCGTTTTTTCATAGGCTCTGTAAATAACTACACGACACCTGACCGGAGTGTGCGAGCTGCCATCTGTCAAGATGATCTGTGACTCTGTTATTTTCCCCCCCACAGAAGCACATGCAGAGTGCATGAGTTCATTTTAGAGTTCAACGTGGAGACTCCATGTCTCTGATAAGGACGCATCACAGGTCTGAGGAGAAAGCAAACGCTGAATCCACTGAAATCCTTTTAATTTAAATAGAGATTATATTATATTAGGTTATATTAGATTAGATTAGATTAGATTAGATTAGATTAGATTAGATTAGATTCAACTTTATTGTCATTGTGTAAAGCCAATGAAATGCCAACATCTGAATATTTTTTACGATTTGGGCAGACTTTTGCATGAGAGTTGCAACTCTAACATCAAAAGTAATGCCAGAAAATATTTGTGTCCTTTTACTATAATCATTGGGTGTAATTATGTTTGATTTATTTTTACTCTGATGTCACAGTGGGGTAGTGGTTAGTGCTGTGTCCAGAGTTGAGGGTTTGAGTCCTTGAGGTCCTTCAGGTACTCTGGTTTCCTTTCACACATGCAGATTAGGCTCTTGAAATTTCCAAGTTACCCATAGTGTATGAGTGAGTGTGTGTAGGCTTGTGCCCTGTGAGAGACTGGCACCCAGCCAGGGGATATCCCGCCTTGTGCCCCAAGTCCCCTGGCATAAGCTCCAGGCCTCCCATGACCCTGTACAGGATGAACGATATACTATAGAGAATGAGTGAGTGTTTTTACACCTTTAAATTTAACAATTAAATTTTGTTGTTTGTTTGTATTAAAGTTAAAGACACAGCAAATTCCAAAAATTCTTTCTTACAATGTACCTTAGAATTTTGTAGAAAGCACACAGAAAAACAAATAATTACATCATACAGTATATATAATGCTTAAACATATTAAATGCATTTACAGCCAATTTCAGGACTGTTTGAACACACTTTCATCTGATTGGTGCAGAGTGATGTCAGTCATTGGCATTTCCTCCACCCACAGCACCTGCATGCACCCTTAAAGTGGTTGTAGTGTAGCGGTCTGAGCAGTTTACCCTCGGAAGACCTGCTTGGTAAGTGTGTGTGTGCTCTTTCTATAACATAGTTGCGTTCTTCTGCTATAAGTGTACTTTATTACATTGTTTATGTCAGACTGGATTTAGGACTACTTATAAATATAGATGGGTATTAATACATATATTTTTATTACATTATAGGTTTATAACTAACAATACAATTAATTCAACTGTATATCAATTATAAAAAATAGAAATCCAATTCTTTCTTTTTTTGTATATTCGAAAATACCAAAGCAAGCACTCCTAGTATGGAATTGAATTGGTCATTTAGATATTGCTAATAATTTGAATCTTGACCTCTTGCTATGATTATAGACATTACACACTGTAAAATAACATTGTGTGAGATTTCTTACTTATAAATTCATTGCTTTATTCAAGTTACAGTATCTTGAATAATATTTTCTGTGTGAAATGTATGGTTTTCCAAAGTAATTCACTATTTACTGAATCAAACTGAATTAAATCATATTTTAAATCAGTTTGAATTCTTTATCAGAAACTTATTGTGAAATAAAACATTACATTTATATGTACATTTAGGCATATTTCACAGATGGGAAGACTACACAGATAGAATATTGCACAAACAATAGTTGTTTCGTCTTGAACACAAAACCCAATGTCATCCGTGACACATTCATCAGGTTTGTGAGGCAGTTGTGTTCATACTGTAAGTCTGACTGCATTTGGAAAGAAGCATTTTCTTGTGTCTGGTGGGTTTGGCATACCCTCCTCTGAAGTGAGAGAGATGAGAGATGAGGTCAAATATGCGGTGACCTCAGTGCGAGGGGTCAGAGATGTTTTTTTCCCCTGGCTTGTTTAACTCCTAGGTGTTAACTAATCTGTTAATGTCACAAAGTGTGCAAAGCAAGTTCCTGGAAGCCGTCCTGATGGATTGAATGACACTCATGTGTTGAAGTGAGTGTCATTCTCACTCAGGTATTAAACTGTTTAAATGTGTAATGAATCATGACCAGTGCACGACACTGCCTGGTATCCTCACAATGCTAAAAATGGGAAAACCATCTCCAAACTTTTTTTGGTCTCATACCAAAATGTCTTAGCAAATGAATTGAATTTAAATGTGTTATTATTTGCAGCATTTTATTAACAGTTATAGTAAATGAATCCACTTAATTGTTCTGTTACTGTTTTAAATGCACCGATTTGCATTAATAAACTGTATGATTGACACTTTTAAATATGTGAGAGCAATTAGCGCATATCTGCTAAAACACTGGCAGCAGTTTATGTTAATGCCTGTGTGTAGTACAATAGCTGTGTGTATCCCAGTGTTTGTGTAGTTTCTATATTGCAGCAGATGCCACAGGAGATTTTGTGTTTAAGTCACTGCTAAGCAGATTAGTGCAGACTAGATTTAGGAAACGTCCTCCCTACAGCAACTAACTAAAGAAAACGGACTAGATGTGTGAGGCCACATTGCATACCACATTGCTATCAGTCCATATGTCATAATCTCCACCTTATAATAAAGACTATTTAAGGGCAGTTCTTTAAGGTGGCGTTTGAGATGTCACGCCATA
>JAOVVB010000050.1:20867642-20877914 GCA_028570985.1 Heterobranchus longifilis | reverse complement strand
CTTCTAGCAGAAAAAAGCTATCTAACATGGCAGTCGATGAGGTCATGGGTTGCCCCCTTTCCAGTTTAGTGCCACTAATGGATATGAGAAGTTAGAAATGATTTACAGATCTTTAGTTGTATGTTATCCTAACTTCCACTAGGGTCACTAAACTGGAAGGTAGTACTTTTAATAATTTAATATCTGCCTTTTGTTCTGAAATCAAGAAAATCAAGACCCCACATGCTATGTATAAATAGAGTGGAATTTTATTTAACGCTAAATGGCATAAAACTTTGTGTTGAAGAAAAATATTTTAATTGGGGTTTAGAATATGTTCACTTCAAAGTTGCGATTTAACTAATTCACCACATTTTTATATCCAATTTTCCCAAGTCCCAAGACAGGCAATGCACGTAAGGCAGCCTGACCGTGCCGGATCTTACGGTCAAAGTAGATTTACAGACAGCTCTTACCTGTATATCTTTTTTTTTCTTTTTATAAAATACAGTATTTGTATTTGTGCAGGTATTTCACGTTCCCATTTAAGGAGACGTCTCTGGAGGAGGACCTTCTGCTCATGGACCAGCCGGACAAAGCGTGTCACTTCCTGGCTCACAATGGCTGGGTGATGGGTGATGATCCACTGAGGAACTTTGCAGAACCAGGTCAGAACTGAATTAAGCTGGCAAGCAGATCTGAACCAGACTGACATCAAAGCCATTCAGTGGATTCTTTAACTTTCTGATCACTTTTAAAGCCCTTAGATTATTTTCATTGTTGAAAGAAAATACAGTCTTGTCCCTTTAACTTGAGATATTTCTGAATTTTGTTTCTCTTCTGTGGTTTAATGGTCATATCAGTTTTCTTGAGGTCAGTTATGTCTTATTTATAGATCAGATCTTTTGTATCGCAAAAGTATCATATTTACATCAGCTATGCATTTAACTCCACCGGCACAAACTGATAAACAAATAATTCACTCATTCATTTAAAACTACATGGAGCTTTGTTGCCCTGTCGTGGTGAGTACGTCCCTTTGAGTAGACTGAAAGCTGCACTTCTGCTTTATTTTAGGCTCTAACGTGTACATCAGACGAGAACTGATCTGCTGGGGAGACAGCGTGAAGCTTCGATATGGCAATAAGCCTGAGGACTGTCCGTATCTGTGGGCACACATGCAGAAATACACAGAAATCACAGCTACATACTTTACCGGAGTCCGTCTTGACAACTGCCACTCCACACCACTGCATGTAGCTGAGGTACACACACACACACACACACACACACACACACACACACAGAAGACTTTTAGCATGAGATATAGCGGGTGGATCAGAAACTCTGTTGGTGTTCTAAAACCATTATCATCATCATGATAATGGTTTTTATGTTTTTCTGAGATCGTGAATTGTTCTGAACTATAAAACTCATCCATCTACATTCTGACTGTGTTTTTGTGTAATATTTATATACTGCTACTACCTGCAGAACTGCACTTCTGCTTTATTCTAGTGTAGTTATCATCTTACTCATGCCCCTGTAGGTCATCACTGTAGCCTTTGCCACAGTCCTGATTTGAATCTTCTATCATTTTTTTGAAGTTGCATTCAGATTACTTCAAACTTACAATTACTTCAAAGCTGTAGAATTTGAATACATCTTTCCCCATGCTTACTACACATGTTTTGGTATAATGGTGCTGTAAAGCATGCATAGTGTCACACATTGTCTAGTGGAACGAAATGTATAGTAAAGTACAGGATTGACACAGGGAAAAAAATAGGTGTAATAGGATTCTGTAAACAGCTTATGTGTTATGCTATCTATCTATCTATCTATCTATCTATCTATCTATCATTCCTTCCTTCCTACCTTTCTATCTACGTACCTTTCTTTCTACCTGCATTCCTTCCTACCTACCTCCCCATAAAAGACACCCTACCCCCTATCTCCCTCCCTCCCTCTTAATTTAAAGGGTATTTTTAAAGTCTGTTGATTTAGCAGAAAGCGTGGTTGTGTGTAAAGAGGTGTTGTGGACAGTGACGGAGTGTTCTCACTCTGCAGGCCATGCTGTGCGCAGCCCGGGCGGTCAGGCCTGATCTGTATGTCATAGCCGAACTCTTTACAGGCAGCGAGCTGCTTGACAATGTGTTTGTAAACCGACTGGGAATAACCAGTCTAATCCGAGGTACTGCAGGGATGGTGTGGATGTGTGTGTGAGTTGCATGTGGCATTGTTCTAACAGAGTTTTGTTTTGTCTTTTGTCTCTCCATCTCTGCCTATTTTACTCGTCCTTTTTTTCATTTTTCTTGATCTTCCTCTAAAAACACTGCCACCATTCCACCTTGCTGTCATGCACAACACATGACTTGCTCCTCCTCCCTTTATTTCGATTTTTCTCGCTCTTTTTGCCACACTCTGTCTCTTCCTCTTTTTCTAGCTCTTCCTCTTCTTTCTCTCTTTCTGCCTCTTTTTCTTCTTTACCTTCCTTACTACTTCTTCTTCCATTCTTTTTTCTCCCCTTCCACTGCCTGTCATACACTCTCTCTCTATCTCTCTCTCTCTCTCTCTATCTCTGCTGCTCTAACACATGACCGTGTGATGTTGTAGTTCATGTTGACTACAGCACGCGCCATCAGACCCGACCTGTACGTGGTGGCTGAGCTCTTCACAGGAAGCGAGGAGCTCGACAATGTGTTTGTCACTAGACTAGGCATCTCTTCCCTTATCAGAGGTATAACTTTTAACTTTAATCATATCCAGTTTAATTGCTTAATTCTATAAAAAAAAATAATAAGTTATTTATACTTTGCAGGTAACAAAGTACAATCATTTTAACTTGAATTTAAAATAAAATTCCAACCATATCCATGAAGGATGGATTCCTGAAGCATGTAATGTCACATTACTTTCCAGCACACTCTGACACCCAGTAACCACATGCAACCACTTCTTATAATGACTTACGAGGGTGTGAAGGGGTATCGAGCCATGTTTATGAAACAACTGACAAGAGGCAAATACAAAGACAATTCCAGACTGTAAAGCAGGTTTCACAACATTTTTTTTTTTTACTTTTGTGTTACACTTGTTCTGAGACAGCACCTTAAACTATTAACATTACTGTAATAAATTATAGTAAGTTATATTAGCTTGCTTATGAGTGCAGAGAAGATGGCTAGAGCATAGCTAATCCAGCGAAGGACTCTTTTCTTGGCCTCCCGAATGGCACAGCAGAAAATGTTTGCACAATCATTAAGAAAAAGGGAGTGTGAGTTGATGCTACCATAGTCTGAAGTAGCACCCGGCGTCTGCACCCTCACATCAAGCACATACAAGCCAGTCATGGGCGTCTATAGCATTTACATTTATAGTATTTGGCAGATGGCAAATCTGAGTATCCTGAGAAACTTACATTTTTTATCTCATTATAAATCGGAGCTCCTGAGGGTTAAGGGCCTTGCTCAAGGGCCAAACAGTGGCAATGTGAGCTCCTTTTCCACCAAAATGAACCTGGTGCTAGTGCTGGTTCAGAGCCAGTTTAATAGCGAAGCTCCTAAGAAGTTGCTTGTCACATCATTACGACACTTTATACGTCCGTATATATCTCTACTTTCCCAGCAATTCTAGTGACAATGTTAGCATTAGCAGAAAGCACAACAACAATCGGGAACTTCAGCATTGCTTTGCGAGCAATCCTCCTGGCATTATCATTACTAAAAGGCATTTGAGATGCCCACTGCATATAGAATCTATTTTTTAAAGATGGCGATCACAAACATTTAGTTGGTTGTGATAATCCCGCTCCCAGCCCCCGACGTTCTTTGTTCTATCCCTGCAGTGTGTTGGTGTTGCCATGGTAACTGGTTTTTCTGAGGCCCAGTGCTTTAGCTGTCTGAAAACAAGAACTGGTTCAGAATTAGGCACCAGCTATGAACTAACTCTAGAAGTGTGTTGGTGGAAAAGGGGCATTGGTGGTGGTGGTGGTGGTGGGGGTGGGGTTTGAGTCTGGGACCTTCTAATTAGTAGTCCAATGTCTTAAACATTGAGCCCATCATTCAGGCAACGTTCCTCATCCAGGCAGATGGGTCGCCACTGGGTGAGCTGCAGCTTGAAAAGATGTTGTTGAATATCGTCACATGTCTCAATGCAAACACATGCTAGCCTTTGCCCTCTCTGGTTGGTAGGTGTTGCCTTGGTGGGGGAGTGTCCTAATGAAGGGTAGGAATTGGAAATGACAAAATGTGGGAGAAAGGTAAACAAACACAAAAATCCTTTTTAAAAATGTTTGTACAGTATTTGAACATTACACCAACTAAAGTTAGTGCTGTAAACACAGAACAGCCTTGAGCGGAATGAAAAAAATGGGAGGAGTAATTCTGTCTATAACATTAATACAGCTAACAGGAAATGAATGCTAAATGAATGAGAATGTTAGCATGCTGTTGTGTGTGTAAGTTTACTTGGCTTACTTCTTTAACGCTCCTGTTAACAAAGCATGTTGACATAACATTTGCATTTGTGCTACCTATTTGTAAAGTCATTTTATATATATATTTTTTTTATTATTATTTGGACATGGTACATTATGTTCAAAGCTCCAGGACCTAGACTAGTAATTTCCAAAATGTAGAGCATTGATGTGGGCAATGCTGGTACTGTAGATGGCCTACTTGTGGTCATTTACAATAAACCAATAAAAAGTTTTTCATCATTAATCTTGTAAATAAGTTTGAAATTAGCTTAAAACATTTATCATAATATTTTTTTTAAAAGGTAAAATAACTAATGAAACAAAACCATGGGATTTAAATTATGTGTTATTTTTTTATTTGTTTATTTGTTTTATTTGTTATAGTTTAATGTGTTGATCAGATTAAAGGCCACAGAAGATTTTTAGATTTCAAAACGTGCAATGGCATTTTTAGTCTTGGAAATAGCTGACATAGAATAAATTTGATCTAAAAATACAGTGATGATTTCCTTAATTAAATATTTCATTTTAAGAGTTCCAGGTTATATGTTAAATTTAGGTTGAATTTTAAATGTCTGATAAAGCTTTTCATACTAGCCTTTATTGTGACTTGTATATATGACCTCTGTAATGTTACAACTCTGCTTGTGCGTATGTGACAGAGGCAATGAGTGCCGGAGACAGTCACGAGGAGGGTAGATTGGTGTACCGTTATGGCGGAGAGCCTGTAGGAGCCTTCTTGCAGCCGAGCCTCCGTCCTCTGGTGCCCAGCATCGCCCACGCCATGTTCCTGGACATCACACATGACAACGAATGCCCCATCCAGGTAACACAGCATAGACTTATGCAGAGGTAGGAAGTGCATCTTCTCATTTCCTAATCACTGGCTTCATGGTTTCTATTGTAGCAACGTGAGAGGTTTTCAACAATCAAATCTCATATTTTTTGAAATAAACTGGGTAGAGCATGTTCAAAAACATAATAATAGGACATGTAATAGGAAACCAATAAACAGGGGAATGTGTTGCATGTGCAGTGAAGGTGTTAATATGCATAAAGCATGGACCAATGAACTAGCTAGGTAATTATGGCCCCATACATTTAGATTGTTTGGTTAACAATGTCTATATAGTATAGGTAGTATGGTTTGTATTGGCATGTCTGTGTCTCCATCAGTCCATTAATCTGTCTGGGAATCTCAACTGTCTTGGTTGACATCTCGAAGTCAGAAGTCAAAGTGGCTTTTAATGTCATTTTAACCTTATCCAGTAGGTGTACAGTACATAGTGAAACTGATGTGATTGATCTCTAGAATGAGTAGTTGGATATTTGTAGTATTTTTTGCTGTAACCAGCAAATGAACAGATTCACTTTTGAACTGAGCTAAATCAAATGTTACAGAAAGGTGTAATGTCTATAAGCCTCTTTTCTTCATGTTAAATTATACAGTATTAAATGATGTAGATTTAAATAAAGAAATGGGAACAGACGTTTGACTTTGACAGGCTACCTACCAAAGTTCCTAGATACAATTAAAAAATTGTTGTTTATGCAGCAACCTCATTTCCTCTCTCATCAGTTTAAAAAATAATTCTCTGAAACTGCTCAGGTACAGGGACTGGACTGAAAATGAGAGCAAACAAAAGTCCTTCAGGAGGTCTGGAGCGCTATTCCTCAAGACTACATTAAAAGTTGTATTAGTATCAAGATGTACTAGACTTGTTGGTGGAGACATCCCTGTTCTACTTAACTGATTAAATTGATTAACTAAAAATGTTTGTGTGTGTGTTTCAGATCCGCTCTGCGTTCGATTCGTTGCCTAGCTCTGCTGTTGTCTCAATGGCCTGCTGTGCCACAGGTAGCACTCGAGGCTATGACGAGCTTGTACCTCATCAGGTACTCCTCACTGCAAAATACTAATAGCAGACTCATTTCACTTTCAGCATTTAAACTGTTTTAAAATAATAATAATAATAATAAATGGTTACCTAACATATTTCACAGATGGCTGCACAAAGACAAAGTGAAAAAAAACATTCCGATATTAAATATTAGTACATTTCCATTCCTTCCTTTTTGAATACAACAATCTAATCTTTTTAAAATCTAATCTATTAAGCTACTAAAAAGCCTCCTGTTTAGCAAGTTCCTGCAAACAACTTCTGTGTGTATGGTATGGTATGGTGTAACAGATCTCAGTGGTGTCAGAGGAGCGTTTTTATCAGAAGTGGAACCCGCAGGCCAAGCAGCCCATCCCCGGGCAAGTCAGTTTACAGACGGGCATCATCGCCGGCAAACTGGCTCTGAACCGCCTGCACCAGGAGCTCGCGGCTAACGGCTTCAACCAGGTGAGTATATGCGTGTGTGAACATGGGTTAAGAGCATCCATTTGCTTTTTCTTACATGTTAGTATGTGTAGTGTGTTTTCATATTTTCAAGGTTTACTCCTCTGCATGTTGTGTGTGTGTGTGCATGTATTCGATCCTGCTTTTCATATTATCCCAGCTGTTAATAATCTGGTGTGGTACTACATATTTACGATGATCTACATGTACAGTATAATGTGTGTCATTCATTGCTCTCTTTAGGTGTTTGTGGATCAGGTAGATGAAGACATTGTTGCTGTGACTCGTCACTCTCCAAGTTCACACCAGTCTGTCGTGGCTGTGTGTCGCACTGCCTTCCGCAATCCCAAACACCACCGATACTCAAATGAGGTTCCACCCATGTTCATCCCAGGTGAGCCAAATGAAACTGTGAATCGTTGAAACCCTTTAAATGTAGTCATTTTAATAAATAGTTGATCCATACAAAGGGAATTCAAGTCAACCTAGGATGAAATTTCTAGTGAATGCCATAAAGCCGATTGACATTTACAGAAGACTTCAAGCTCTCGTCTGCCATAAAACATTCGAATGGTGTAAACATTTTAAAGAACGCTGCATGTATGAATGGGCCATTAAAGGAGTTTGTGGGAGGCCAGCGTTTCAGATGCAAAGCAGGCGGTCTGATTATAATGCCGCCATACTGAGGACCCATTCAATTTAGATGGTATCCAAGCACTAGTGAAACACTGGGATAAGTGCATGAGTGTAGCAGTGGATTATATGAAAAAATAAAGGGACTGCTCACTTTCATATCAGTGTTCTATCATCATGCACAGTTAAAAGTCCCGGTTTGACTTGAACAGCCCTCGTAGTCACATGATATGAAATAAAATGCCTTTTTTTTCTTTTACTTATTTCTCTCTCTCAGGTAAGATAGAGGAGGTGGTGTTAGAGGCCCGTACAGAGGAGATTCAGGCCGGTTCCTACAAAAAAGATGAGAAGAGCATTAACGGCCTGCCTGAGTTTACAGTGGAGATTAAAGAGCACATCCAGGTTAGTGCCAAATGAAAAACCTGAACCTAATCACTTAATAACAGTGACGTCATGTAAAACTTGATTCAGGTGAAAATCATTTATGAATTTTTAACATGAATGTATGGATATGGTTTGCTCTGAATGCCCTGTAGTTCATCTGTGCAGTAATCACTTAGTTGGACTGTTGATCAGACTTGATCAGTGTTAAGCATTTGCTCAGTTGTTCTTTGTTTTTTTTTTGTCTCTCAGGTGGAAGACAGCGGTGTGGTGAAGCAGGCTGGAGTGACATCTCGAGGCCGCAGCGAGTTTGTGCAGGAGATTGAGTTCAAGCGTCTCACACCGGGCAGCGTCATCGCTTTCAGGTTTATTAGATATATATGGCATGGCATACACACACACACACACACACACACACACACACCGGCATAGTGTCTTTGTAGTACCTCTTTTTTCTTTAATCCTATGTATTTTTATTTATTATTTGTGCAAAAGCATAATAAAAATCATCTGATTGTTGCGGAACTACATGCCTTTATTTATTTAAATCCACCTTTAGCAGCAATAACCTCAAGGAATCTTTTCCTGTATGACTTTATGAGACTCTCATATCATTGTAGAAGATGTCCACTCCTGGGAAGATTGCCAACTTTCCTGAATGCTTACCACTTGTGAATAATCTTCCTGACTGTAAAACTTTTATCGGGGGCGGGGCTTGTAGGACGACTTTCTCTCACACACACACACACACACACACACACACACACACACACACTTTGAGTACTTAAATGGCGGACGCGTTAGAGTACTTGGATTACTTTTTTGATTTAACGAGTAATCTAACGCGTTAGGTACTTTGCACCCAACACTGGGCACAATTTAGTTTTTTATGACGTTTTTACACAAAAAGAACTTTTTCAACATGACTGTATGTATTAATATCCAGTATAACAGAATTTTTACTGCACTAAGTATAAACTACTACTTACAGGTTATTATTATCTCTGCAGGGTGAGTTTGGATCCAAAGGCGCAGGAGCTTGTGGGGTTTTTGAGGGCTCACCTCGTCCAGTTTAACCCTGAATACAAAGCAGGAAGTGTGCTGGATGAGAATGCTCCCGCCATTCTGAAGACCCCACTGAGCCAGTAAGTGATAAATACACACAGCTCTGTAATGCGCGGGCTGGCGATCAGCTTCACTTTTAAAGGCACATGAATAAACCTGTGTGTGTGTGTGTGTGTGTATATCTACAGTATATATTAGTCTGTATTTTGTTTTGTGATGGAGAAATAAATGAGAGATGTTTAAAAAGACACTTCTAAGAACGACACAATGGAAAAGACAGTCAGAGATAGTGAATATTTATCATGTTTCCCTCTTTGAAGGATCATGGATAAGTTGACTCTGGCTGATCTGAATGTGCTGCTGTTCCGCTGTGATGAGGAGGAGAAGGAGGATGGAGGCGGCTGTTATAACATTCCTGGATGGACCACCCTCAAGTACGGTGGCCTGCAAGGTACACCCGAAATGTGAAACTAAAATGTGTAAATGGATTTTTTTTTTTGTCTGTTGTTCCTTAAACTTATGAAGGGCACTGGGTAGAAGATATCGGATTTTTTTTTTATTATGGTTTTATGATCAATTAGGTTTTCCTGGAGCGGGCTTCTTGTCGTTTTGTAACTGTACTGTTACATCATGTCAGATGCTGTCTCTGAGGTATGTGTATTTCACACACAGGCCTGATTTCCGTGATGGCTGACATCAGACCTAAGAATGACCTGGGCCACCCGTTCTGTAATAACCTGAGGCAGGGAGACTGGATGATCGATTATGTCCGTAACCGACTGGTGGCTCAAAAAGGAGCGCTTAGAGAGGTGAGAATCCTGAGAGTCCCTAGTCTGAGTGAGTGCTGGATTTCTAAAATAGTGTGAACGAGTTGTGATGGGAAAACATAACCCAGTTCAAAAGGTTAATCAAGGGAGATTTAATGCGTAAGGTTGTATGAGCAAACCTTGTTCAAACTTGATGGAATAAGTATTTTTTTCCTTGCTTTCTGCAGGTGGGTCAGTGGTTTGAGGCAATGTTTGGCTACCTGAAACACATCCCTCGCTACCTCATCCCCTGCTACTTCGATGCCATCCTGGTCGGCGCGTACACCAAAGCCCTAGACACTACCTTCAAACAGATGTCACCGTCAGTCTCTTATTCTCTCAACTAACCAGCTTTATATAAACAATGATGCAACACAGTTTGATGGAAATTTAAGTACGGTTTATCATGAATCACCGCAAGTTTTTAATGAGAGTAGATTACTCGTTACATCAAAAAAGTAATTCAAGTACTTTAACGCTTTACACCCAACACTGCTCTTCATACACTAAATTATTCACATCACCTTACAGCGATGTAAAAAAAAAAAAGCACAAATATGCCAGAGCTATACTTGTGTTAAAA
>JAOVVB010000050.1:20829500-20850254 GCA_028570985.1 Heterobranchus longifilis | reverse complement strand
GGGGAGGAACTGGCCACGACTAAATTAGGGAGAAAATCTGGAAAAAATCCAAAAAAATAATTATAAAAAAATTATAATAATAATAATATCCTCTACAGACATCCTGAGAGCTGACTGCATTACCATTAAGCTGTTTTGTTAGTGCAAAAGCCACAGATTTGGAAATTGTTTAATTTTTATACACTAGCCCTCAAGATGTCTGTAAAAAGGTCTTTAAAATTGAAGACTAATCAAGAGGTCTTTAAATCATCTTCAAGACAACGTTAGTACTAGGTAATGTATTGTCTCCCTCCTTCCTGGGATTTAAACCCTTTAACACCAGTCAAGGCCATATTAGTCTAAATGTAGATACTTTAAATAGTCACTTTTTTTTATTCAAGTAATACCTGCTCCATGTTGCCCTGCTCAACTGTTTACTTCCACTCCTATTTCAGTTTCACAAGTTCATAAAGCTCAGTTGAACCTAGATTGTAAACCTAGATCCTGCCCCTTGGCCTGGATAAGATTAATTGCTACAGTATTTATTGCAAAGACAATGTTAGTTAAATTATCTTCTTATATATACAATCTTTTTATCTAGCAATTAAATCAACTAAACCTACTACCCGAATTCTTTCAAACATTCGCAGTGTGCATTAAGATCGAGCTAATCCTTTGTGTATAGACCCTGGACATGAATGAGCTGCAAATTATCATTATATTAGAAACACTCCCTTCTCTGAATACCTTTAAAGGTCTATAACCCTAAAGAATGTCGCTCAATTACATAATCTATGTTCTGAAGTGTAAACAATCTATATAACTTCTTCTTCCTGCAACATTTTCCTATGTGTTATTTGTTGTTAGTCTTTTGGATGTTCCTGACAAGGGGTCGCCACAGTAGTCTGATACGCATACAGCTTGGCACAGGTTTTATGCCAGATCCCCTTTCTAATGCAGCTCTCCCATTTTATCCGGGCTTGGGACTGGCACTGCATCCGGTGGCTGGGGTTTGGGCACTGGGTGGGAACTGAACTGGGCCTTACGCATGGCATTGGAAAAACCTACCACTGAGCCACTAATATGTATTTTAATGTACCAGTTTAATGTTTCGTCTATGCCGCTTCATCCTGTGTACAGAGTCATGGGGGGCCCTGGGGCCTATCCCAGGAGATTTAGGGCACGAGGCGGGGTACACCCTGGATGGGGTGCCAAACCATCACAGGACACACACATACACACACTCACACACTATAGGCGGTGTGGGAATGCCTGTCTTTGAAGTGTGAAAGGAAATATCTGTCCCTAGAGGCACAGATCCATGCTGGCATCTTAACATAGGTCAATGACGATTAAAACATATATAGTATGTGCTTGTATGGAGGACTTGCCGGTGTGCGTTAACAGGGAGTCTTAAGACTTCAAACTGTGTATTTAGGTTTTCAGATATGTCAGGTAGAACAAAAGTTATCATTACTTTTAAAATGGGTACTTTTTTCTTACCACTACCAAAATATGGGAATGACGTCGCAAACATTTATTGTTATTATTATTATTATTATTTGCTCATAGAAACAACTGAAAATAACCAATAAAAACTCATGATCATGTGTTTCTGTGCTATTTATTTGCCTATGTGACCCCTTTTGTTTTTTTTACAATTTCCTTTGCTCAGTCATGTTTGCGTAGTTGCCTAAATTGAACTAAAATTCAGTTCATCATACTGTTATAAAGGAAAGGCTATGTCACTCTATATTGCACAATCCTGAGCCCTTCATATGTTTATTTAAAAAAAAAAAAAAAACAGTAAACCAAATAATGGCTAAAATGCCCTGAGTTTTAACAACCCTTTAAAGCTGTGAGAGATGCCACTCCATCCACCTTTCAACCTAGACATCTTAGTTCCGCCTACCGCATGTTACCCTATGCGGAAGCATCCCACTCATGACAAATCTGATTGGTGGAGGAGAATAAGCGTCATTTTTTGACGTGACACGCCATTGGATGGATTTTTGTTATGCTAATGAGGCGTAGCTCGGTTAGAGGACGTGCGTAGAGAGAGAGCGAGAGAGAGACAGGAAAAGGGGGCTGAGTGAGTCCCTGAGCCGGCACAATTTTAATCCGTTTGGTTTATTTTTTTTTATAAATACATTTGTGTTTTCGCTGTCTCTGAGAAGCGA
The DNA here is from genome assembly GCA_028570985.1 of Heterobranchus longifilis. NCBI lineage: Eukaryota > Metazoa > Chordata > Actinopteri > Siluriformes > Clariidae > Heterobranchus > Heterobranchus longifilis. Next base: position 20,848,095 of record JAOVVB010000050.1, on the reverse strand, counting down.
CAATGTCGAAGCCGGACACCAAGAAGTTTTTTGAGAATCTGTCGGGAGCTGGGAAAGCCATCGCCGTGCTGACGAGCGGAGGAGATGCTCAAGGTACCGTGTGTCGGGGTGCAGCCCCAAAAACCGCTCGACCACTGTGTGTGTGCACTTTGTAGTATGCGAGATAGCGGCGTTTGTACAGCCTAGATAGGGGACTAGGGGTGGTTTGGGACTAAACCAGTGTTGGAGAATGACATTGTAAAGGACAAATTAAACACCAGACTCTACAGCTCTGGCTTGGTCATGACAACTGATGTACGGTTTAATATAAATTAACACTTAAACACGGGTTTAAACAGTTTTAATGAAATGCATGGTTGTTTTAATTTCTGAGATGCCTCGGATGATTTAAAAATCCCCAGGACTGCATTGCGGAGTCGCAGGTTGCGTCGCAAAAAAAAATCCCGCATAGCTGCAGAGAGTGCGCGGTCGCCATGGCGATAGATGCCGGTAATTATTAAAATAACGTTACGCACGCGCTAGAAGGCGTTTTTTAATCTCTTTTATCCGGTTTCCTGTTCGTTTTCCTCCAAACCAGGAAGTCGTCCATTTTTTTTTAATCTCAGCGCGCAGCCCTTCCTAACTCGTTGTAACCTCTAAATATTTTATTGGATGCTAAGGTTTTAAATAGCATCGGAAATGACATCACGGATAGGGCTACGTGATACGCGGCAGTTACCTGTCGAAGGTTGGGTTGCCATGTTGGACATAGTGTTAAATGCTGGTTTCATTATCACCGAGCGGTGTATAGACATAATGTACTGTCTGTAAACACAGAGAGGGAGACAGAGGGAGGGAGTAATAGAGGGGGGAATAGAGGGAGACAGACAGAGAGAGAAACAGACAGATACAGAAAGAGAAAGAGGGCAAGAAGTGAGATGGAGACAGCGAGAATCTTGAATCTTGATAGAGAGACAGAAAGAGGGATAGACATCGAGAGAAAGAGAGACACAGTGTGTGAGAGAGAGAGACAGACAGACAGACAGAGAAAGAGAGAAAAGACCAGGTTTGCCGGTGTAGTGAAAATAGCCGGTGGGTGAGTAAAACATACCAATCTGGCATCCCACCCGACGGAAGCGCACAGTCATGCGTACTGCATCTCTATTAGAAGCACGAGAGTGAAGGCACGTAACCCTGCGGTGGGAAACCCGGGCGTGCGCGCGCACACACACACACTCACTCACACATACAAGTGATTTCCTTTCAGGCGTCACACAGCATCGGTTCACCTTAAATGACCTCTTCTCTTAACGTTCTTATTATATTTTTCTTTATATTTTTCCTTTTTTCTTTTCATTTCATTTGACATTCTGCTCCTTCTTCCTCCCACCAGTTTCAGATGTTCAGTGTAAGATGCTTCAAACAGACATAATGTTAAGACCTTTTGATCTCGCTGTGTCTAGACATCCGCCAACGACACAGGAGCAGGGCTTGAATAAATGAATGAATGAATAAACTATCGAATTAAAAGCAAAAGAAAGGCTGCTCAGCCCTACAGTCCAGGTTTATACTACTTTTACATGAAGACGTGCTCAGACGCTTGTACCTAAAGATGAGAGATTCCTAAAATAGCAGTCACAAACACACGTGGTGTTTCTTGATGTGCTTTTGGTGGCATGGGAGAAACTCGTGATCTCTCTTTTGTTTCAATAATTGTAAATAATTCATATTAACAACACAGAAAAATGCCATCATCGGGAGTCAGGTTAAGACAAGCCATGGTTAAATCAATACATGATATTTTAGTCATCGTTATCCAGATCCACCGAACGAGCCCAGCTCCAAAATACACATGGACCTCGTCCATGTACTTCAGATAATCAAGTCAGCATCGTGTCTCATGTCTCAGGTCGCATACTTGTGTATTATTCTAGACTGTATTATTAAGTTCTAATGCTGGATGTGTTTTACTTTTACGGTTAGTAAAATTCTAATTCAAATTTTATTTGTCACATACACAGTCATACACAGTACGATATGCAGTGAATTGCTTATACCATCGCCAGTGACCTTAAAATAATAAAAGCTTATAGATATGAAATAAATATGAATAAAAAGAAATACAATAGAAAATAAATTTAACTAGGATAAAAATAAAAATATTCTGTACAAATAATGTACATTATGTACAATATAGCAAAATATAGAAAATATATGAAAAAATAGAAATTTAGTGTAAAATATAGAAATTTAGAAATTTTGTGTAAATAAAGAAAAAAATAAGAAAAAATGACTGGGGGGCGGTGTGCAAATATGCATAAAAAGTGTCTTATTAAAGTGTCTTGTGCAATGATCCAGAAATGAAAATATAAATATGTAAGTCTACATGAATGTGTCCATAAGTGTCCATGAATGTCTTTTGGCAGTTAAACAAGAGATGAACATTAAACCATTTATTTATCTTCAGTAACTGCTTTATCCTGGTATGTGCCATTGTGGATAAAGAACACTGAATGAAAATTCACCCTGGACGGGACACCAATCCATCTCCTTGCACACGCTTAATCACATCCATGGGCATTTTAGTGTAAGCACTTCACACCTACATGCATGTGTTTGTGAGGTTTAAGTATATGTTCATACTTTATTAGGTCTTTAACAGATAGATTGAATGTGAGAATTGTCAAACAAAAGCCTGATATCATCCGTGCTGAAGAGCACTTGAGTGTGGCTCAACTCAGTGAAGTTACCTGAGACCAGGAGGTGGTGAACCATTTGGAGCAAGGCCTCTCGAAGCATGGTGCTCTCTCCTCGGGTTTGGGTGAGTGAGCACATGCATGATCAAGAAACTCCTTAAACACTCCAGCTTCAAGCCCGGCACACACCACCTGCCTGCTCTTTACCCCACGCCCACATGTCGCATTACACTGCAACACATTTGAAGAGAGATGCTAGAAACCAAATGCCACTCACACACACAAACACATTTACTGGCAGAACTAACACACTGTTGCGCTTTGACTATCTTAGTACACTATTGCACTTTCAGGGCCTTAAAATTCTGTGTGTGGCATAAGTATGTGAACTTTTCCTGCCAGTATCTGGTTTGACACACTTATGCAGAAATTACTGCAAGTGAAGGGTTTAAGACTGCTGATCAGTCCTGTACACTGGCTTGGAGGAATTTTAGCCCATTTAAACACTACATTCCAAGAGCATTAAGGTCAGACATTTGACCCTCCATTCCAAATCCCTAAATTTATTCTTATTTTACCATTTTTTGATAGAACAACTTGTGTGGTTAGAGTAATGGTCTTGCTGATCTTTTGAGATTCAGTTCACTGCTACTACCACCACCATGTTTCACAGATGAGTTAAGGTTCTTATGCTAAAATAACACGTATTATTTATGCCAGGATGTTCTATTTCAGTCTCATCAGCCGACAAAATCTTTTTCCGTCTGGGTTGTCCACATGATCTTTAGCGAACTGTAGACCGGTGTTTTTAGACAGCAGTGGCTTTCTCCTTACAACTCTGCCATGCACACCATTTAGGTTAGGGTTCTCCTGACGGTGGACTCAAACATTAAAATTAGCCATTGTGTAGATGTTTATAAGTTACCCTGGGTTCCTTTGTTACTTCCTTTGTTACCTATACTCTTTTGGAGTGATCTTTGTTAGTTGCCCACTGGGGAGGGTAACAATAGTCTTGAATTTCTTCCATTTATGCACAATCTATGTAGATTGGCAAAGTCGAAACTCTTTATAGGTGAAACCTTTTCCAGCCTAATGAGCATCAAAACAACCCTTTGTGAGGTTGTCTGAAACATCCTTCACATTGAGGGACAGATACTCCCAAGCCTGGGTGTATACTGTATGCATCGTTACTTATAAAGTTGGATTGCCAGCTCAACACCTGATTGTCATTTCAGCACTCACACCTCTTTCTCAATCCCATCGTTCGAAACCTTTTAATTTCACCTTCAAACTGGTAATTCTGGAGGTTGACATAATTTTGCCACACAAAGATATGTTATTGGACTACAGCAGGAGCAGTTGTAGCTTAGTGGTTAAAATGTTGGAAAACTAATTAGATGGTCATGGGTTCAAACCCCAACACCCTAAGGTTGAGCAAAGATGTATAGTAAGGTACAAAAGTTGCTCTAAATAAGGGCATCTGAAAATGCCATAAATGTAAAATGCAAACAGATAAATTTCCTCAATACTGTAAATAAATGATCAGGTATAATATTTTTGTCTCATTTGTTTAACTTGTTCTACATCTGATTTAGGGCTTGTGTGAAAACCTGATCATGATTAAAGTGACAAAATTCAAAAATTTATAAACTTTCAATCTCCACTTATAATGAGCACAAGATTCCAAAGACATTTTGAGGGTGGTGCAGTATGATTGTTAATCCTCGTTATAAAATTTAGGTCTAAGATCCTTCTAGCAGATTTTTTTTTTTAATGATATCGGAATATAAAAAATATCTTCAGGACTCCAGTTTTACAAGTTTTACCAGAATTTTTACATGGATGATGTGAAATTTGCTTTACTGTGATGAACCAGAATTTTTCCCCCACAAATAAATAAAAATTATGGAAACTGATGAAGAATCTATTGTACATCTATTGTATCTATTTTACTACATCATACTAATGTGTAACTCCACCACATTAAACAATATCCAAAGTTTCTTTAAAATCACAATATGTAGCTATAGCTATATAGCATCAGAATAATTTGCCTGCATCAAAGTGGAATGGCATGAAGAGATGCAAATTAAATCCCGAATATTATATAACCACTGATATTCATTTACCCGTTCCCACTCCTGCTCTACCCAGTGTGCGAGGCAGTTTGGGGCTCCACACGGCTGCACGGTGAGGGGCTTCAGCTCCCGATCACAGTGGCCATCAGAGATGACCTTTCCATTCCCGCTCTTACACACCACGTAACGCATCATGCGGCCTTCTCCACATGGCCCTGAGCACTTAGACAGAGAGATCAAACACGACCATACGGAGCCAGAGAAGGGATTACGGATTAGAAAAAATGTTAGTGAGCAAACTCTACTGAGCTGTTAAATATCTCAGAACTACTCATGTTGTTTCAGAGCTAAAAACAATAGACGCAACCATCTTATATTTGCAATCACTTTTCTCCTCAATGTATAATTAGCTAGGAGTTGCAGCCCAAAGAATGGAGTGACTGCGGTGATCATTTTAGGCTTTATTCTAGATTCATATGTCTGTTCTTCTGTCAAAATTTCATTTGCAAATAATGGTTATTTATTTTTTTTTTTTATAACGCAAAGAGATGCTTATCTCTTCAGTAAAAGCTGGTGCAAAGCGTCATGCCTCATGTAGACACTCACCGGTCCCCAGTCCGAGACAGTCCACCTGCGGTCACATGGAGGTCCGTCACACTCCCTTTGATTGGGGGGGCGTGTGGACTCGTTACACATGCGAGTATCCATGGAACAGCGCACCTCCCTGCTCCTCACACCACGGCGCCCACACCGTGCTGAGCACTTTGCACATACACACACACATCCAAACTAAAGACCATATTCTCGTTCCATTCAAGCCCTAAACACATGGATCTATTTATGGATTTATTCAAAGTCCAATACCGGTTACCTGGAGTGTTAAAAAAGTCACTCAAAATTTGTGCTGAAAATCAAAAATACTACAGAAATCCAGATTCTCTTGCCGTTCTATGCTGAATATGCTTCGAGACAATCACAACAAATAAGTGACAAATGAGCACCTTGTACATACTGACCTCAGACCAGTCCGACACCTCCCACTGAGGGCCGCAGGATTTGGTCCTGCAGGATTTGCGTGCCATGGGCTTGTGCAGTTCAGCGCCATGGCACAGATCATCATACACAGAGCTGTCGAAACCTGGTGCCATCATCTTCCAGCAGCGCACAGTCCGAAACTGAAAGCCCTCACCGCATGTCCGTGAGCACTCGCTCCAACGGCTCGTCTCCCACCTGACACACAGAAACCCACAAACATATAAAGAGACAGAAACATACACACCATGTTGCCATAGCTGTGATCTCCTGGACCCTACGGTATGTAATCGATCGTGAATGTCTATGTGCGCAAATTTTAAGACGGTCCTCCTTAAAATGTACATACTTGTGTGCGAGCAAATATTTGAAAGGAGAACCATCACTGCACATTTCCTGCAGGTTTCTGAGGTTTCTGACCTGGGCAGACACTCTCGGCCTGTGCAGAACTCGTATGTGGGCTCAGGTCGCGTCAAAGCACCACAGTAACTCTCATCAACTTCAGAACCATCGTATCTTACACACAAAGCATATGCTGTGGTGATACCTACAAAAAGAGAGAGAGAGAGAGAGAGAGAGAAACAGAAAGAGGTAAAGAGGTAGGACAAATTTAAAAATCCTTCTATTAGTTATTTTCTATCTAGAAAAGAGAAGAATATTTATCCTATAAGACTGTTTACCATTTGATATTAGAGATACCACTTTGTGCAACGCATGGCTATAATACCTGCATCCAGAGCTAGCTAGCTAAAGAATACACTGATCAGACATAACATTATGATCACCTGCCTAATATCGAGTAGGTCCCCACGTTCTGACACCTTTCCATCTCAACCAGCATTAATCTTTTTATCAATTTGATCTACACTAGCGCTATTCACTATCACTATTGGATTCACTCCCCATGTGCATCAGTAAACCTTGGCCACCCATGACCCTGTCGCCAGTTTACCGGTTTTCTGTCCTTGGATTACTTTTCGTAGACCAGAAATATTCCACAAGACCTGCAGTGTGTGAGTTGCTCTGACCCAGTCGTCTACCCATCACAATTTGGCCCTTGTCAAAGTCACTCAAATCCTTGTGCTTGCCCATTTTTTCTGTGGGTGCAATAGGAAGGTATTGTACTATGATAAGAATTTGCATGTAAACAGTATACAGATGAAGAGTTACTGTATACACAAACAGTGCAATGATTTTGATGTATGCAGTGAGAAGATATTGTGAACTATAATGAATAGTTTGCATATGTATACTGTATGCATACATAACACAGAAAGGGTTATATACAGAAGGGGTTATATAGACTGACTGCAATGAAGAAAGATATATGGCATGATAAAAGTATACGCATATGAATATATACACAAAGAAAAGTTAAGTGCAATGGTTATAGATGAGGAAACATTGTCTAATACTCAATATTGGACGGGTGGTCATAATGTTGTGGCTTACAGTAAGTGTTATATATTTTTTAACATCAGTTAAATAACATATCACTAAGAGAATAGAGTGTGAAATCCCACTTGTGTCCTGTACAGATTTATTTTATTTTCATTTATTTTGCATGGTTTAGCAAACTTTATAACTACCTGCGGGCACTGGAAATTCAGAGTTAGTCTCCTTTTATGTCTTTTGTTATTATACCAGTTTTCCATAGTATAAGGTTTACAAATGGGGCCTTTAAAAATTTGCTTAATCGCAGAATGTCTTGACGTGAGAAATGGCATTGGTTTAAGAAAACTTGTCTTTGGTGTTGAAGCAGTGGCTTCGTGTGCATGTTTGTGTATTGGTTCATAATTGCACCTGTGGTACAAGATGAACTGCAGGGTGCGTACGCAGATACCTTCCATCTGTACACTCCTGCCGGACTGACGTCATGGTCAAGAGACACCACCTCAAACTCATTACTACAGAGAGAGAGAGGGGAATCAAAATAATATAGACAGACATGAAGTATAAGGCTGACTGGCCCCGAGGTTAGATGTTTTCTCTCTCCCTCTGTCTTACTCTGTACCAAACCTCACTCATCCATCCCGAACCTCCCCACCTGCACTGCACCTTCTTTCCTGATCCTTCCCTCCTTCCCCTTCTCAATCCCTCTGGCTGACCTGTCAGTGAGTGGGAGGTGCTCTGGTGCCCCCTGCTGGAGTTGGAGAAGTTGAGCTCTGCTCTGCGAGGTGCTGTTCAACCCAGGCTTGAACTTGTGCTCTCTCTGGCTCGTCGTATGAATCTGCAGAGCCAAGTTCTTCTTCACGGGGGAGCTGGAGTTCAGCTTTAGTGTGGAACAGTCAGAGATGGATGTACTCTCTGCACAAGACAGCAGCTTATACAGTTTGTTCCTCACACTCTTCACCATGGGCTGGGTCTCATTGTTCACAATAGAGGAGTCGCCTTCAATCAGTTTAAGTTTGGACCCTGGAAAGGTTCAAAGGTATTCTGGTCATATTTTAACACCACAGGTTTTAGTATACCTAACTAATTAAACATAATGGACTGAAAAGTGGACTAAGTTGTATTACAAGCAATTATTTACACAGTCATCCATCCATACATCTATACATCCATCCGTGTGTGTGTTTGTGTATTTCCAAGACTTCACTGTCGCTATATGGCAAAAGAAACACACTACTCATTTTGTGCTCACCAAAGCTATCCTGCTTTCCAGACTCTCTAAGGCGTAATGCCTCAGGATTTTCACTGAGGTTACAAGGAGCCTGGTGCTCCCACCGAACATCTCCACGTGCCTCCATGGTCCCCTTATGATCCAGGGATGTACCCTGGCTCTTCTCTCTGCGAGCTTCCACCTCATTCCCGGTAATCGGGAGCTGCGGATAGGAGGTGTTGGCCATCATGCTGCCGATTGGGTGCTGGTCCTGGGTGAAGGATGCCGGGGTGGAGGACACGCGAGGCACCGTGTACTCATATGTGATGTGTGGCATCTTTCCATTGAGGTTATAATACTTTATACAGAGGCAAAAAAAAAAAAAAAAAACTTTCAGCACTACACTGGGTCAAATGAGTCAAAGTAAACAATTTAAAAAAAGTGAAAACTAAAAAAACTATGTGCAGGAGTGCATATGTGAAATAAAAATCGTTTAGTGTGTACACATATTACATTTGGAATACTATAACAACATTCATGCACTACATGTTAAATTAATCATACCGTCAGGTTCAATAATTAACCATTAGATTGATCTTTTATATTATATTGATTTGAGTCCAATCAAAAACTTTAAAGGATGGTTGCCAAACATAATGAATACCGTTTGTAACTTCTGGTATTTTGGTGATGGTGTCCCAACTCAAGTCAAATCTTACCAGCAGACACTTACAAGTTCAACTAAGATGACATTTTTGGAAAGAAACTTGCGGTTTTTACCATAATTGTAATGACATGAACGTAGTCCTGTATCTAAGAGCAGGCTGACAATTTTGCAGATAAAAGTAAAATCACACGAATGTGAGAAAATGGGGGGAAAAAAGCAAAATCTTCAAAGAAATTAAAAAAAGAAAGAAGTAGTGGTTCTATTAGGATCAGTACATACCTATATACCTACCATGACGTTCAGGCCCTGCTGGGTAGGACCCTGGGCCATGATGTACTCAAAACCATCTGAGAACAGGGTAACTGGCCTCCGGTACTTAAACACTGTTCCTGCTATGGGGAAGTTGCGTGGGTTGTCGATTACAGTGTTGCCATTAAAGAAGAAGTGGCCGGCTTCATCAGACAGAGCTAAATGGGAGAGGATGACCAAAAATTAGCCCTATGAACACTCATCTGCTAATCATACATTATTTTCTTAATTGATAATTTGTTCTTGCCGTCTTATCAGATGCCAACACTTACACACCAAAGCCGAAGTGTATTATGTCTCAACTGCATTTCACATTGTAACCTATCCATCCATTATTACATGCCTATTTTGCACCATGTGCTTGTTAATATGGCTCAGTGGTCCGCAATGTGGGAACCTGGAGGTTCTCGGTTCAGTTCCCACATTGGGTCTGTTTTGCATGTTCTCCCTGTGCTTGGTGGGTTTCCTCCGGGTTCTCCGATTTCCTCCGACAGTCTTGGCATTTCCAAATTGCCCGTAGTGTGTGAATGCGTGTGAGAATATTGACTGGCCGTGGTCGTACAAACGGGAATAAATACAAACGTCACCATTGGCCTCTATTGATCACCATTGGCCTTCACTGTCACTCGTTGGACTACAGAGGTTCCTAGATGGATGGATGGCTTGTTAATATGGCTTCTGTACTGTGTGTATGTGTGTGTGTGTTTTCTTTTGTTCGAACATTCTGGAGCAATGGAGATTTTACCCAAGATGTTTTCAGTCTTTCTGCGCTCGACGATCTGGATGTCTGTTGCTCCAACAGGTATGTTAGTTATAAAGGCATATCCTGAGGAGTTATAGAAAAAAAAAACAATTATTACAGATTAGTTCTAGCATTTTAGTGCCCCTACAAAATCAGCTTCATGGTAAAAAGTAAACACCATTAATCCAATCTACAACGTAAAAGTAATGATTTGAGAAATGAGAAATGTTGTAAAAGGTTCCTGACGTTTATAAAGTTATTTTAAAGGATAATTACAGCGCAGTTGGATGGAAAACGAGGGCCCTTAAAAAGAAAAAAGAAAGAAAGGAAAAAAAAAAAGGACCCGTAACCCTGAACTGCTCAGGTCTGAGCTTAGATTGTATTCTGTCCAGCATTGGATAGTAGTGCCAGCCAAATGAATAGATGTTCGTGTAAAAACAGGGCCTTACATTGAAGCTGAAAAGACTTCACATAACAAATTCAATCATATAATAAAACCCCCAAACTAAACTTATTAAAAAATGTTTCACATTGTGCCTTGTTTTTTTTTCCCATGTGAAAAATCTTGTGTTCTAAGTAACCAGATGGTGACCTCTTAGTGGTATTATAAGATATACCTAACTGTGTGATCCCTTTCCGGTAAGATCCTGAGATCCGGTAACAGGTGTCACCGCTTCCACCGCAGACGCCACATCTGTCTACAGATTTACTGGAGTACAGTTTCCCATCACAACCCACCACCTGGATGTGGAGACAGAGACAAGAGAAGCTAGTAGACTTGGAGTCAAGCTAGTTATTTTTAATAAACAATGGCTAATATACAGTACAACCCTATGCACAGGAAAGCATCATTACCATTTTTTAGGTCTACTGTGTATTGGTAGTTGACAAAATGAGTAACCCACTTAACATAAATCAATCAGAGGCATCATAATATGATATTTAGTTCTGCTTCTGTTCATTGTTATTCTTGACTCCATGTGATGAGTTTTTATTCAAATTGTTACAACATTCAAATAGTATATAACAGATAATTCCATTCCAATGGCCATAATTTCCAGAGATTTGCCATCCAGTTATTAGCATTAGTCTAATTTCGCAAATATACTGCACAAAATAAATATTTACTCAAAAACTTCTGCTCACACACCAATTAGGATGCTTGTGGCATCACCCAGGAATCGAACTTGCTATCTCTGGACAATAGGGTGAGACCCAAAACTTTACTTATTTGAATAATCATATGGAAAGAAACATCATCTCATCTTAAACTCCATCTATGGAGGTGATTTAAAAACAGTGTAGCCTTCTGGAAATAAGGGAAGTATGTAACCTGGCAGTGGCCCTCAATGCAGATGCCCTTGAAGACACCATTCCTGCAAAAGGTCCCGTCGTGTGCCGGAACCAATAGCTGTCTCTCTCCCGTAGTGGTGGTGCACTGCAGATCACACGGCTTACTGGAAATGCTGATGTAATCATCTGGACAGGATATGACATAATTAATACTGTTAAATCTCTAGACTCTTGAGTGTTCTGCTGGAGATTAAAGTTAGTCATTGTGTCATAGAAAGGCCTCTTTTGTTGCTTAGAGGCCACAGAATTCGGAAATAAACCCAAACACCCATCTATGTGAGAGCATCTATGGAACAGCTGTCCCAAAGCCAAGAAGGGAAGATCAGAGAGATGTTTTGTGCCTACAAACAAAGTGAAATAGGCGCAGAGTTTTAAAAAGGACCATAAGAGAGAAATGGGAAGAGAAGGCCTGACGTGCACTTTCATCTGAATAGGATTCTGGTGACTTTGGATTGTCAGGAAGGCAAAGGTGAGGAGAGGCAACAGGTGGCAGGAACTGGATAAAACTCCAACGTGTGGGACACCATCAAGAAATTTAAGAGCTAAGGTGTTCTGTTAGCTCGCCATCTCCCCAACACCTCACTAAGTCATTGCATGTTCGACTCTCATTCAGTTAATGTAATGTTTGTAGTTCTATTTAGACTACTAAACCAATTTTCTGTACAATCCAGGCACTTTGGGGTATACTTTCTCCGAAGTGACTTATGATTGAGTTGCTGTATCATATGAATGAGATGGTTATAAATATTGCCATAACTATTACGGCTATATGGCTATAATGTAGGGCTAGAACTATAAATGTATACAGTAAATGGACTTTAATAGCATGGCATTCTTTATCTATAAATGGTAATACTGATCCCTGTGTCCAGTGATTAAACGATCCTGGCTAATTACAAATTGTGTACATCTTTTGTTTTGGCTGAACAGTTACAATAATAACTGTGTTCTAAGGCCCGGCTAATTGTGAAATTTACATTATGTTCCTTCATTATAGCAATAAAAACTAAGACAATAAAATGAGCATACTTCCATTTTAACTTTGAAATGAAAAGAGTGTTTTTACCTGGATAGAGAGGAACCCATTCATAATGTTTCCTGCTAAAGGCTTTGGAGTTGAACTGGGAGCACTGGTGTTGTTTGAAGCTGATTCTGCTGTTCGGGCATGGCTAGGCAATAGTTACATTAATGATTAGACAGCGCACATACAGTACTGTAGCAAGGCAGCATAGCAAACTGCTTGCACAGATTACAGCATGAAAACGAACATGTCAGAATGCATGTGTATTCCAGGCAGCTTTGGCAGAACCCAGTTCACACAGTTTCTCTTTATCCCTTAATTATGTTCAGCCCTACTTCAGGGATTCCAAATCGCATAAAACACGCACATAAAATGCGCCCTACCTGGTTTGTGCACAGTTGATACCGCTTAGGCGATCCAACACAGAAGGAACTGTTAATGTTGTGTGTGCTAGTGAGCCTAGAAAGAGGGGGGAAAAAACAACACCTATTACACCAGAAGCAGTCGAATAAAGTGCAATAAAAGTGTCATGTCTGCATGTCTAACTGATGAGGGTAATATATGGATTATGATATATGGCTATTTCAGTGTGTTAATAAAGATTATAAAAAAAAATAATTAACATGTTAGTCCTGAAGTAGCCCATTGTGCTTTTATAAAGGTAAAAAGTCTTTTTTGTCTCTTTATTTACTTTTATTTGCAACCAGCCAGCATGCTGCCATGAGACAAATATTTTCCTGATGCTTTGGCACATGTTAATTCTAACATAAAAAAATAAAAAAAATATCCCACTACTATCTAAACTTTAGAGACGGGGAAAAGATCGACTCGGTTACGCATTGCGTTTCTGGCAATTGTGTGGCAATTCATGTACAGTACCATCATTCTACTGTAGAATCGATTTAGTTATTAAGTTTTTGTTTATTTATATGGTCATGTGAAAAAGTTAGTACCATTATCACTTATTAAACCAAAATTTATAAAAAAAATTAATATAAAAAAAAAAAAAAAAACATATGGCCAATACGAAGTACCATGATTCTACAGTTTGTAGATCCGCCTTTAGGAGCAATAAGTTAATCATTTCTTTGTTTACTTTATCAGTCTCTCACATCATTGTGGAGGAATTTTGGCCCATTCTTCTTTACATCATTGCTTCAGTTTATTGAGGATTTTGGGCATATGCTTATACACAGCTCTTTTAAGGTCCCACAACGGCATTTGAATTGGGTTAAGGTCTGGACTTTTGGGCAATTCCAAAACCTTGATACTTTTATTTTTTTTTATTCTAATGTGCTAGGCATTAAAGCCAAACAACTCCACTTTGGTCTCAACAGGTTTCTTCTAGCAACCCATCCAAACAAACCAAACTTGTTCAGTCCTCTTCTAATTGTGCTGACTTTAACATTTACCATGCTGAGGCAACCTGGTAGGGTGTGAGAGTTAGGCCTTGTTTTTTTTGTATGTCTCTGAGCATTGCATGGTCTGAAGATTGGCAACTTCGGTCTTGAATGCTTTCCTCCTGTGAATTATCTTTCATACTGTAGAAAGTTGAACTCCAAAATTGTTTGGAAATGGTTTTCCAGATTGATGTGCAGCAATAATTGAACGCTTCAGACCAGCAAATTGCCAAAACCTCTGCTTTTACAAAAGGTCTGCACACCTGCTGATGATCAATTAATCAAGGGCTGATAATTAGCAGCTGGCTACAACACTTACACTCTTCATTCCCGTGGAAGCATTAAAGAAGGTACTTTGTATCACCCACTTTTAAATAAATAGTGAAAAAAGTTAAATGTTATATTAATTAAGTTATATGTTGTTCATCTGAGGTTGTATTTGCCCCAATCCAGGGTATAAATGAAGACTTGATTTTTTTTTCACTGAAAGCATTTTTTTTTTTCAGGAACATCAGATATTCATGGCAGGATTATTATTTTTTATTTATTTTTATTTTTTTGGAATTGAACACAACGGTTTGCAATCATGTTCCACATTATTTTGCAATATGTAGTATTAAATCATTTTAATACTTTGCTCCAAAACTGAATCCATTCTTAACTTATTTGCTAACCCCAATGCCATCTTGCATCAGACAATCTGGATCTGATGCATGCTATGCTGCTTCTCTCACGAGATACTACCTGGCTTACATATGTGCAACTTTCCCAGGCTTGTTCGCCCCTTTCGGCCCACTCCAGATGGGCCTCCTCCTCATCTTTCTGTTTCACCACTGAGATCCCCCTCCCCAGCATGTACACACACTCACTCTCACACAAGGGAGTGCTAATGGGGGCCAGCTGGCCTAGCTCAACATGAGCCCTTATCGGCAGAGGAATCTTCCTAAAGCGGCCGCTCATTTATTCTAAAAGGCATTTATAAGTATGTTTGTCTGGACAGAATTGCTGGTGTCATGTGAGTGGTGATTGGGTTAATTAATGGCACATAGGCGTACCATTTCTCTCATCCTGGGGGTTATAAGAGGGGAAATCACACTATAAGCAATTTGAAAATGCCAATTAATGTAATCTGCATATCTTGTGAGAGGAAACCGGAATACATGGTGGAAGCCCAACAAGCACAAGGAGAACATCTAAACTCTACAAACAGTCTCAAAGGTGGGACTCAAACCCCTTAACCCTGGAGGTGTGAAGCCATAGTGATAACTACTATGCCACCATGCCACCAATAAACAAATATAATTAAATAAAATAACTACTAGCACATACTTGCATATTAACATCAAGATATTAACAAAATATACTGGCAGGGAAGATAGAAGATCTATTCGCTGCGAGTCCTGCAAACAAGCTGGATTAAAAAAAAATAATAATAAAATAAAAAAAAAATCGCTATAAGCTATAATCACTATATAATTGCTAATTACACATCATTACAAATATTTCCTGTGTGTTCCACTGTGCAGAATCTGTACTAAAAGGAAATGAGAGAGAAAATGTACCGATTATATATTGCAGAAGCACTCAACCACATCACCGTAAACACAATCTGCACCATGTCGGACCTGACTGAAACCCATCCATCCTCATTTCTGATAGGGAATACTGACAAACAATAAATAATTTGTACTGGAGGACATGGTGGTTTTATATTTTTTATATTAGTTATGTACTTATATACTTCATATTAGTTATGTCTGCATCTTACCAATAAACTTCAATATCATTTTCTTCAGGGTCGTGTTTCAACTTTACATATGTGTTGAATATAAAGCCATATTCAGCATTGAGTGCTACTGTATATTCATGGCAGGAGGAAGGTAATGAATAATACATTTATGAAAATTGAAAGACCAGCCACACAAAACTAACTAACTAAGCAAACACAACTGAACAGAAAATATGGAAAATATGTGTAAAATATTTCGTAATGTGAAATAAGGAACTTTATTGATCATTTTGAATTAATTTTGGATAAAATTCTAAAACTCTTTCTGACGTTAGCTTCATTTAAAGACTTTACTGAGTAATTTGGGAACTCGCTTATGACGTAAAACCAGAACAGTCCAATAAAAAATGATGTGAGTCAGAGTTGTTCTACATGACTGACACGATGGCGCGTCTTCACCCAGGATTTTAAAAGAAGGGGTTCGTCTTCTGCCAACAGCAGAACTGATTTCATGAAGTTTGTTAGTATTCCAACTTTAACGAGCGTTCAGAGCGGTAAACTGCGGAAAGCTCTGGAAGAGAAAACAGATTGTAAGAGTTATGAAGCCTGAGCTTAACAAAGTGTAATTGCATTGAGATTTCTGCGCCATTTCATCCAAAAGGACGTGCGGTTTTACCCTACAGCCTGTGGTGGGTGACGCTAGCCAGGTTAAGGAGTAGGTTCACAATAGGGTCAGACAGATGGAGGCGTAACGAGCCTTGCACAGCTAATTACCAAGCCAGGTCTAAGAGGAGTTTATTTCAGACGGTACTTTTTCCAAAAGGTCCAACCTTTTATCTTAAGTGTTAATGGATAAAACATTGTCTCTGTCCTCATGGAGAGCAGCGTTTTATCAATTTCACAATATTCATGTAAGATAACTTCACCCAGAAACTGGCAGAAATTTAAACAAAGGGTAAAACACGGCCAACATCGGACCTGCGTTTCATTGTGACGTTTCAATGTACTTTCCAGGACGTCTAACCTCTGCTGCAGACAGTGGCGCTCCTGCGAGCGAACTCCTCCTCCGCATGTCCAGCTACAGGTCGACCAGCTGCTCCATTCACCCCACCACTGAGCCACTTCTTCCAGGTGGAGCTCCTCCGTCCCCTCCCTGCTGTCCTAGCCCAGGGATACAGAGAGAAAGAGAGGGAGAGACGAGGAAGGAGGATAAGAGGGACAGATACAGTAGCATTTTCACTCTTTAAACCCAGGACACTATGAAGACCTTGAAGACTGCAACTGATACAAACTGTTTTGACTTACAGTATGACTGCAGTCACTATGATCGTTCGTTTACTCACTCATCGTCTGTACCGCTTTATCCTGTATACAGGGTCGCGGGGGGCCTGGAGCCAATCCCAGGAGACTTGGAGCATGATGGGGGTGCCAACCAATTCACAAACTATGGGCAATTTGGGAACGCCAATTAGACTAATCTGCATGACAATGGACTGTGGGAGGAAACCCACCAAGCACGGGGAGAACATGCAAAGTCGCACAGCGCCTGAGTGGGAATCGAACCTGGAACCTGGAGGTGCAAGGCGACAGTGTTACCCACTAAGCCGCCTGCTAGGATAGTTTTAGGACCGAAATTGCAATAAACAGTCTCCATCAATAACCAGTTACCTCAACAAAAAAGACTAAAATTAATTTAGCACTTTTCACCATTTAGGACACAAACTTTGAACAGTATTTTATTAAAATGGACACAAACAAACTTGCCACAGAGGTCAAGTTACAGAGGAGGTACAAGCATTTTTTTTTAAAGATGTTTTCTAATTATAATGAACTCTGAGTCTGCAGAATGATTTAACCAGATCACATTCTGCTATAATAAACAGTGCATGTAACTCAGACTTTAATGTGTATGTACCAATGCCATGTATTCCAGTCCTCAGTTATTAGTTAATAATTAATTAATGGATGAAAAATACAGTATGTTGCAGGACTTTTACGCTCTGAAGCCGGGTTGTCCAGCTCTGCACAAAAATGCCTAAAACTATGGAATTCTCAAGTGAATTGTGAACTTAATCTCCAGATCTCCAGGAAGCAATCAAGGAGGCGTGGATTGAGCGAGTGACACCAGAATGCTGTAGACGTCGTTTTGACTCTTTGGATCCAGTAGGTAGAATAAATGACTTCATACGAAATATTGATTGTTGTATAGCAATTTCACTGCATAAAGTAGAATATTTTTATTATATATTTAAAATTCGAGAACATCATTAAAAGCACTGAATCTCACTTTTGTCTCACAGCTTTTGGCCACCGCTATATACTAAGATTTTTTTTAACTAGCCAATTATAAAAAGTCTTCACTTAGAACAAGTTTTAAATGCCGTTCAAAAGCCGGAAAAGCACTTTAGATGGGGTGGTGTACAGCAGCTTAGGAAGTTTTTCCCAGAATCCAATGTCCAAACTGCTCGCACACGGATTTAATCAAGCTCTAAAGGAGAAAAAAAACGGTGTGAAAGCCGTGAAATCATATTTTCAAGTTAACAGTTTCCAACAGATAATACATTCCTATACAGTAGATGCATACACTGAAAATCAATAAAAAACATTTTTTATTGTTTAAATGTAAAAAAGGCCATGGGAAAAGGCACCTACTGTAGCCACCACTAAAGAACATTTCATTGCTGTAACTACCTTGTGTATTATGTTATAAAGATCAAATAAAACATATTGTATTAATCTTCAGAATTTCCTGACCTCATGTTGAATGTTTTATCTATAGAGAGCTTAAAAACCACATAAATATATCTATGATTCTGACATTATAGTGTGATTTCATGCCTCGGTCATGCTGTAGTGCGTGCACGCACACACGCACACGCACACACACACACACACACACACACACACACACACACACACACGAGTTACAGGAGGATGGCTGAAATGTAAACTCAATCACAGGGTTTCAAAACAACACCTCTCCTTTA
>JAOVVB010000050.1:20793105-20829174 GCA_028570985.1 Heterobranchus longifilis | reverse complement strand
TTTTACACTCAAACCTAACACTATTATAAATAAAGCTTTACAAGAACATAGTGGCATTGCTCATATTAGACTTGCAGGCTTGTTTTTTTTTTTTTTTTTTCACGAGAGCCCAGTTATTCAGAACGTGTCGTTACACCCAATGCATTTGGCAGGATTTTCATGCGGAGTTTATCATCGGTGTGTCCTCTCTGCTCACGGCGTCTCAGGAACTGTGCGACTGTAAACTTCCAGAAAGTGTAGATAAATGTTTGAAAGAATTGTCTTCTCAGCACAAATAATCCACAGCTCTCTAATTTTACAACCAGCCATAACTTCCTCAGTTTAATCTTCTTCACTGAGGCTTCGTGTCTTCTGTTAAACACATTTTCAAACTTCTGTTCTTCAAAAAGCTTCAGTCTCCGGGGACTTTAACTCAGACTTCCACGGACACAACCCTTTCCTAATGAATTGCCTTCACGTTTCCGTCCGGTTCTGCTTGGATGCTCCGACGATCTATAACCATCATATGTTTTCCCCCTCTTTACACAAGACAGAGTAAACAAGTACAAGGGGGAAAAAAAAGAGATAGATGGAGGGAAAAGCTGGGACCTTTGAGCTCAAACTGATAGAGAGAGACAGGCAGAGAAGAGTAAAGCAGATGAATAATGAGTCGGACAGACAAAGAAAGAGTGACAGAAGAGCTCAGTCCATCTCTCTTCAGAGGCCCTGAATGACTCAAACACATGAAAGGACCAAAGGCTGCAGGCAAATTATACCGACTCCTGTCTGTCGTCTAGACGGAGAGATAATCACTCTTCCTAATGCCTGAACGTGCACTTTACTGACACTCGGGCCCGACGCTCAGCAAATCTCTCTTGAATGATGGGAAAGGGTCTGTTTTAGTGCTGAGTGAACAGCAGATTTGTGGTTTTCTCCGAGTCTAAAGTGTGGGAGTACGGTCCAGTTCTGTTCACAACCAAGTGGGACAGCTTTCTTATACTGTATATGGAAAGATAAAGGATGAGGCGAAGAACATCCTTTGCTGTTATCTTGTAAATAAGGAACAGCTGAGAGCAGCAAAGGCACAGCGTGTAAACTTGTTTATTCTTATTATATTCAGGAATGTTTGTGTGATTTTACTCTCCATCTGTATTACTACAAACGTAGTTGGAAATTGGAAAAAATGTGTAATTCAAAATAAATCCGAAAAAACTGAAAAGATTGGAACAGATTATGGCTTTGGGTAACATTTCCCCTCACGTTAGCACCCATCACAAGCATGCGTTTTAATTTTATTTGAACATTAAAACAGACAACTATACAGTACATATGTATTAAATTCAGAAGGATTAGAAAGTTTAGCACCAGTGCAATGTGAGATGAGCCGTTTTTTTGGCCTTTAAGCGAGACCTTAACGCCTCCATTGGGTATATTTATTCTCTCCCTTCTTTCCCTCTAATTCTTTTACCCTCCCTCTATCATTCTCTCCCTTTGTGTCCGTCTGGCTCCCTACTGTTTCTCAGTATCTTTGTCTCACAAATATTACATTTACAAGATAACAGCAAAGAACTTGCATATAATGTGTTACAAAGTACAAGGACACATCTGCCCCAAGTCTATGAATCACACACACACAACAGAAAGACACCCCTCATACCCTCACAAGCCCCCCCCCCCCCCCCCCCCCCCCCCCCTTCCTTCAGCCTCAGGACCTTAATGCATGTCCAAACAAGAATTTGCATGCCCATATGTTTTGTGTCTCAATAGCCTTTGGATGTTTATATCCTAAATAGGCGGAAAGCCCTTAGAAAGGTCTTGTCTGCAGATATGTTTGTGTGTGTGTGTGTGTGTGTGTGTGTGTGTGAGGGTTCTGAAGCAGGAGCGCCCCTAAAAGGTAACAGGACTTGTAGAATAATCTTCAAGCTCAAAGACTTTATCAGTTTAGTCTTGATGCATTCATGATAAATCCAATCAATTTAAATATGTTCAAGTCAAACTGGGACTCTTAATTGTGCAGAACTACTGAACACAGGTATGAAAGTAAAATCTCCCTTTATTTCTCTATATAATCCCCTTCTACATTACTGAACTTATCCCAGTGTTTAATTAGTCCTTGGAAACCATCAAGGTAGAAGGTTTCCTCAGTACGCCAGAGCCATGTCCGGACTGTCTGCTTCCGGCACGTCTGAAACACACAATGGCCTCCCAGGAACGGCCTTAATGGACAAAACATGTGGCTTAGAGCGAGGTCAGGACTGTAGAGGGGATGTGGCAATAACTCCCGACGTCCCTGTAATGTGCAAGTGGTGTTTTTGAATAAAAATGCACAGACAGATGCGTCTCTTCCACAAATTGGAGACAAGTTATCCATCGATTTTCAAGGGTCACTAAATGTTCACCGGAACGACCGCAGTGGGCTCTGTGCCACCTCAGCTGGGATCGTCATTCATGGACTTACAGCCTTCTTTAATATGTTTGCTCCATGTTAGATGTTTTACTGCTGTGAAGAGTCTCATCACCATACTGTACTTGAAGTCTTCTGTTAATGTCAACTGGTTTTATTCACCACAAATTTCAACTCCAAGTCCCAGTTTGACTTGAACAGTCTCTCCTGAAACACAGCACCAGACTGCAAAAATGTCATTAAAAAAAGTACAAATACAACATGTATTTGTTGGTTGGTGCTGTATTTCTGTTTCTCATTCAAGATGTTATGGGTTGTAGCTTTAACGTTACATGGACATGTCTAGTGGAGTGAAAGAACCATTTAATAGAGGAAAAGAATTATCACAAACATAAGAGATGATGATATGGTTTATCTTTAGATCTTGAAAATAAAAGTTCAACAAGTTCAAAGCCAATCATAGGCACCTATGAGATCATACATACAGAAGCAAACTTTCCTTAAAGTGGTTACGCCTCTCCAAGATGCAACATCAAAACATTTTCACACCAGTCTCAGAGAAGGAAATACTGCCAGTACAACTCTTCCACCATTACATCCACCCCACCAACGATTTTTAGCTCAAACTCAACACAGACAAACAGCCTTTCTTCTAGGCTTTTACATTGAAATAGTCTTTGCCCTATTCACTATTGCAATCTAGGGCTCATATTTGACCAATCTCTTTCCTTCTCACTTCAGTTTCAATCCTAGCCCGTGCCTCTGTTACTTCCCACCTCAACTACTGCAATGTTCTGTTAACTGACCTTCCTACCAAAACATTCTCCGTACTACACTGTATCCAGAATTCAGCTGCTGGAGTTCTCACTTGCACTAAACAATCTGCTAAAAAAAAATTAAGTTAACACAGGTTACCAATTTCCTACCATATTCAATAGAAAACCACTCATTTTCACCCACTAAGACTTCAATGGCTATACCTCCGTTATCTGCCTGAACTGTTACTTCCTTATACCCCAGCCATATGTTAAGGTCATCTGGCTCCAGTTTACTCACAGTCCCTAAATTCAAACTTCAGGCAGGTCCTTAAGTGTTGTTGCAGCCAAAATTACTGAATTTACTTCCACAGAGCCTTTAAGGAGTCTCCTCCATCTTAGTCATGGAGTCCTCCATCTCCTCATCCACTTTAAAACACAACTCCGAATCTATCACTTTACTCAGTGCAATCACTCCCTGATTGTAACTGTATAGCTCCAGTCTCTCTCTTTTTAATATATTTCATTCCCTCCATTTCTGGTAAATGTCCTGTCATTCTGCTGACAATTACATTTGGTGCACATATTGAGATAAAGCAACATTGGGTTTGGTGCTCTAAAAATTATTATTATTATTATTATAAAAAAGAATGATGGGACTGATTTTCCTAAACAGGACATCTACAATACTACCTTAAACTTTGTTTAAAATACGGAATACAAGGAGGCGTCCTCCTGAACAGAAGAGTGACAATATTTTCCCAATATCAGTATCATACAGCACCGTAGTATATTGTTTACCTAATTACTGATTCTCATTTTTACAATTAAAAATACTGCTAAAACTCGTAACATTCCACCAAGTCATATAGTGTTCTACTATAACCATAGTCAAAACAGCTTCCAGATACTACAGCTCCAGGTATCTTAATTCTGCATGATATGAGAATAACTTGCATGCTGACACTATGCTGAATAGCGATCAAGAGTATCCATACACTGGGTAAATTAACTAATTAAGATATTGCACAAGTTCATCATGAGAAGGAAATATGACTATGTGTGTTTACAAAAAAAAAAAATGCAATCATGTAGACAATGTTTTGTAAATACAAAAGTAACATTTTGATTTCAAAGAAATAATAATAAATGCATGGAGACTTTCTGGACACCTTGTATATCTTAATTCTGCAAGATATTTGAATGACCTGCAGTCCTACACTAAAAGGTGACTCAAAAGGGTCCATGCGCAAGATTAATTAACATGATTAAGCAATTGCACAAGTTCACCATGATGAAGAGAGACGACTGTGTGTTTACAAGCAAATTGCAAACATGTTTTGTGAATACAAAAAGGAACATTTTGCAACAAAAAAAATTATAAATGCTTGGAGACTTTCTATAGACACCTGGTATATCTTAATTCTAAAGGATATTTGAATGACTTGCATGCCTACATTACAAGATGACTCCAAAGTAACCATGTACAGGGTAAATTAACATAATTAAGCAATTGCACAAGTTAATAATGATGAAGAGAGACGACCGTGCGTTTACAAAGAAATTGCAATCATGTAGAAGATGTTTTGTAGATACAAAAAGTAACATTTTGCAAAAAAAAAAAAAAAAAAGTGCTTGGAGACCTTCTGGACCTTCTAGACCTGCATGCCTGCACTAAGGTTCATGGTGATCAAAAGTATCCACACACTGGCCAAATTAACATAATTAAGCAATTGCACGGGCTCATTATGAGGGAGAGAAGTGACTGTGTGTGTTTACAAAGAAACTGCAATCATGTAGAGGATGTTTTGTAAATACAAAAAGTAACATTTGGCAACAAAAACAAAAAAAATAATAAGTGCAAGTAAACTTTCTGAACATACTGTATAAAACTAAAAAGTTGTAAAGATTTCTGGCAAATGCTTCAGTCATCAGGTATTGAACTGCACACACACACACACACACACACCTTAGAAGCTTAGGGAGAACCCTAAAAAGGCGTCCTCTTTAAAAGCCTCATTAGTCTTAAACCCAATGCACCAAAAGGAGTCTGTAACAGCATTCAGCCTGAACTACTTCGGAAATTCCTCAGAGAGCTGAAGACTCCAGCTGGGCTTTGATCTCAGAGCGCACAGCCGCACAAAACCAACAGTAGAGTTTGGTCAAACTTGTGCACTTTTTTTTTTTTTAAACTGCACCAAGCCGCTTCTTCTTGCCCTGATCCCCGGCAAACTCCCCGGCTTTCTGCGCGCATCTGCAGAGTTCATGGTCCTGAACTTACCTTAATGCTGAACGCTGCGGCTTTGTCAAATGTCCATATGTTGAAGAAAAGGCAGTGAATGAGCGTGTGTGCGAGTGCTGAGGTCCAGAGGCAGTGCATGGTTCATGTGAGAGAGGGGAGTCCTCGCCCCCTGAACTTAAAACACCGCCAGGAACAGAGGGAGAGCCAGTGATGGGCATCGCGAGTCACTTCACTGAACCGACTCTGTGTGAATCGAACTGCGCGACACATGATTCGTTTGTTTCAAACGACTCGTTTGTCACAAGTGTAGCTATTTTGCCCTGAAAGAATTGCAGTGTTTTACATGTTTAGTCAGTTTATAGCCTAAATGTTTAAACATGAGAAATTCTTCCAAAAAAAAGATAAATTAATTTGGGTCAGTCAGGGTACAGGACCACTGGAGTAGATAGGGTTAAGGGCCTTGATCAAGGGCTCAACAGTGGAAACTTGGCAGTGCTGGGGGGCTCGAACCCTCAACGCTCTGATCAGTAAAACTACGTAGTAACCCACAGCCTTAACCGTTTGAGCCTCCACTGCCATAAATTAATGCCCTAAAATAAAATAAAAATGTTTAAGGTCTAGGGTCTAGGGTTCGATTCCCGCCTCGGGTCTACAGTATGCATGAAGTTTCCGTGTTCTCCTCGTGCTTGGTGAGTTTCCTCCGGGTACTCCGGTTTCCTCCCACAGTCATGCAAAGACATACAGATTAGTCTGATTTATGTTCCCAGAATTGCCTGTATTGTACTGTATGTATGTATGCACGCATCTAGGATACACAACGCTTTGTGCCCTACTGTAAGTCTTCTAAGGAAGGATCCAGGTGTGTACAGGATTGTGAGTGAGTATTTTATTTAGGAAAATTTCTGAACGTTTCTAAAAGGCGTTACTCACGTGACTAGGGTGATTCTAATTTTTCTTACTAAAATCACATGACTAAAGTACACACCTAGTATCAAGTTGAAAAGAAAGAGACATAAAGTATCATACCAAACTTGCTTTTTTCCAAATAAGAATTTACACAGGACAGGACAGCCATGTGATTTGTATGCACTTTTTATAAATTATGCTTTGGAAATGTCTGCATTATATTTATTTTGTGGCCACGTCATGCACAAGGGAGAGCAAAAAAGTCAAAAATTTTAAAAGCTTTTATTTTAGTCGTGTTTAGTCTTCGGGTACACAATAATGAGATGTTTTTATGTAAAACACTAAAACAGCAAGATCAAAATGTTAACTGGATTCAGGTCAAATTCGAAACACAAACCTAACTAACAAGCATTAATCATTCAAAAGTTCTTTGCACATAGTGCTCTAGTGCTCAACAGAGTGCCTCGATGGTATATCACATATGCGCACTATCTGTGTTACGCTATAATGGACAGGTAAACTCTGTTAAACATGATTATTTAATTGATTAATTATTATTGTTATTACAAATACATAGGCGCAATGTAGCTTAGAGGTCAGCACTGCTGTCTTGCACCACCAGCGTTTACGTTTGATTCCCACCTCGGGTCTGTGTGCATGGAGTTCGCATGTTCTCCCCGTGCTTGGTGGGTTTCCTCAGGGTACTCCTGTTTCCTCCCACAATGTAAGTGCAGACCAGATGGTACACTGTGTAATAATAATAATAATAATAATAATAATAATACCTGCAATGTATTGGCACCCTGTCCAGGGTGTACCCAACCCATGCCCTTAGTCTCCTGGGATAGGATCCAGGCCCCCTGTGACCCTGAATAAACCCAGGATGGGTATAGATGATGAGTTAGTGAGTAATAATAATAATAGAGTGAAAATGTTAATGGTCAGATATAGAGACACAGTCAACCCAAACAGCAATGGAATGGTCCTTAAGTCAAGAAAAAATTATTTTTGTGTTGTGTTGGTGAAAAATAGCACACACATTTGTAAACCTTTTTTTAAATGGTACGACACCTCAAATTTATGTGTAAATTAAGGAGAATCAGATTACACTTGTGAACAAATTAATATATTAATATTTTAAGCCTTCATAATATCTGTAAATTGTAATTATGAACAACGGTTATGCAGCTGTTTATAATACAACATGGTAAGCATAATGTGGTAAACTGCCAGACATGGGAGGAAACTAGAGAAAACCTGGAGAAAACACAGACAAGGGGGGGACATGCTCAGAAATTGTGCAGAGATAGTTCAGGATTTACTAAGAAACATTTAGTACTAATTATTAAAATAAAATAAAAAATCATTTTTTTTCAGATATCAGACTGATTGAACACAAAATTACATTTACAACTGCTGAATGAAAAGTTTTCATTTTTCCTACTAGCAACAGGTTACCATATATTTCTTGTGCCCCAAAAATGTATACATTTATAGTAAAAATTACAAATACAAAGAACTTGCAACATTAAATTATTTGGAGCAATCCTGTGATATCAGTTCACCAGTATTTAGTGCACAATGATGAAAGAATGATGAAGAATTTCTGAACATCAGTTATTTGTTTCCAGGGTCTCTTTTGCAAGATCATTGCAATTCTAGAGAAATGTCACAATAACCTCCTTGCAATTTCAAGTATTTTTTTGTTACACAATTTCATGAATCTATGTAACAATTTGAAAGTACACAGTCATATCAAATAATATTTAGACCATTTCTTTATGATTACTATCTATTTTTTATTGTATTGTGTTGCACTGTTTGTGTACCAATGTGAACAGCATATGGAATCTGCATGTAAATTAAATAATTTAAA
This sequence comes from Heterobranchus longifilis, assembly GCA_028570985.1. Taxonomy (NCBI): domain Eukaryota; kingdom Metazoa; phylum Chordata; class Actinopteri; order Siluriformes; family Clariidae; genus Heterobranchus; species Heterobranchus longifilis. The sequence continues at coordinate 20,821,012 of JAOVVB010000050.1, read as the reverse complement.
GTTGATTCAAAGTAGTTTGTGTGATGTACTATATAGCAAACGTTCCATAAAAAAAACATTTTTAAAAAAACCGCTTTTAGCTTTGAGGATGGGATGCCATTTATAATTTACTGGGACTGACAGGCACAGAAGCTACAACTCCTTGATTGAGAATGACATACAGAGGTCATGCCCTGTTTCAGTGAGATTAACAGATACAGAGGCCACACCTCCTCTACTAGTATTGACAGTGACAGGGGCCACATCTCCATTCACACATAGTCCTTTGGGAAATGGCAGAAATGACATGCCATGGCTGCTTCATTGAAACTGACAGGCACAGAGGCCACGACTTATTTACAGGAGCTGATGGAGGAGCAGTGGGACTGACCGGCACAGGAGCCACACCTCCTTCTCTGTGACCGGGATAGACCATGCCTTCTTCACTGGGAACTGGCGCTAAAATACAGAAAGACAAGTCACAGTTACAAAGAAAGTTATGTTCTGCATGCATCAAACATACAATATTTACCTTTTTGTGGCTTCAGCCACTGTTTTTTACTTGTTTTAAAAGACATTTTTATCAGATCGCAATGCATTATGGGTGCATTCTGCTTTAGGAGTCTACACTTCAGCCCTTTGAGGGATCATCTAATGCTGTGGTTCTCAAAAGTGTAGTGTATTGTGACCTCCACTGGGCCCATTAAGCATGTCAGGTAGTGTTATTTCTTTATTATTATTATTATTATTATTATTATTATTATTGTTGTTGTTGTTGTTGTTGTTATTGTTATTATTTTGGTATGTCAATGGTCATCGTCCTTCAATTTATTTATTATACAATTATTGAACTTATTGGCTCAAATGACTGGACAACTGAATTAAAATGTTTTAAACCAAACATTATTTACAACCATTGTAATATTAGTCTTAGAATTGTGATCAGTCATATCTTTCATGAACCTAATATGTTTTGTCAATGTAAAGGAATAAAATGAATTTGTTTAGAAATGAAAACTATTCAGACTAATACATATACTGTATAGGCAAAAGTGACAAGTAGACAACATCCAGTTTAAATTAAAAAAATATATACATTTGCACTGTTTTACTATAAACAGAGCAGTAAAATACAAAGAATATAACAAACATTCACTTACATTTAAAGAGGTCCCTGAATGCAAAAAGGTTGAGAACACCTGATCTAATAAATATCCCTTGAGCTTAAGTGTTAGAATATATCTAATGATGCCCCGACAAATTTTAAAAAAGAAATAATTTTTAAAAAAGTTTTGAAGCACCCTTTCTGTGATTTAAGCTCCAGACAATTTCATCAGACTCTCTTTCCACCAAGGTGCAGTGTGTAGTCACTCAAGAGGATGTTACTATGCATACATTCGGTATGCAGATAATAGTTACAGTATAAGCAACGCAATGCAGTGTTTGTCTAGCAAAAGAGTACAATGAGTATTATTGAACGGAACAAGTTTGTACTGCCAATTTGTGCAAGACGGCTATATGTCAGGCTCATAAAGGGGTTAGAAAAAAAGCCCAAGCAATGCACATTAGGAAGCCAATCATGCACCTTGCACTGAGAGAATGTGATCTTAAATTATATGAACAAGTTATACAAATTATGAGAAGATCCAAAATTAATGATACTGAAACAGAAAAACATAGAAAAAAAAAACAAGGCAGTCAGGACAAGAAAGGCCCAAAACATAATTCTAATTAATTTGGAGCCCAAGAAGTGAACCTGCTGAGTGACATGAGCTGAAGCTTATCCACAATGACTGCAGGTAGATGGCGCTAATAGTCCAAACATGGAACACTACCTGTCCCTGCATCTGTCTAATGACAGGATGTTTTAACAGCACCGTAGATGGCACACATGGTTTAAATCAGTCCGTCTGGCGAGTCTATAATTGTCAGTTATGTAAGAGAAAATGAAATACCAAACCAATGGCAGGCAGCTTTAAAAAGTCTTAAATGTGGTCTTGTACATACAAATGAAACACACTAGGGCTTATTGACTTTGGGTGTTGAATATTTTTCCCTATATTTAGCATAACAGAATAAATGAATCCTGTTTTAAACCCTAAAAGCAGTACATTAGATTACATTATCGCCATTAGATTATTATTGTTATTAGATTTGTACTATAAGCTGAAAACGTTGTACTGTAAATGACCGGTGATGCTTTTGATACAAACTGATATCAAACTATTGTCTGCAAACAGTGTGGGCCTTGTATTTAGCTTCGGGTAGTGAAATGAAATCATTCATGTGTTCTGTTCTGTTAACATCTTAACAGCTTTTAACATCTATCCAATGATAACAAAAAAGTAGCCTTTTAGTAATAACTGTCTCATTGATGTATGATTAATGGGCTCTCTAATAAAAAATATGCTGAAATAAAAAACAGCCCTGGCTCAGCTGATCAGCTGATAACAATCCCTTTAAGAGATTTAATGTGTGTTAAAGCAGGAAACACTAAAATGTGCAGTGCAGTGGGAATAAAAATGTGTTCTAGTCTGTAATCCTCTGACTCCTCCCTGTCTGCAGTGATGGAGTCAAGTCCTTCCCACTTTCCTTCTTCCTAGCCGGCTGACCTTTCAGGATCCATTCATCAGAGAAAATCCAAGGCTACAGCACAACCTGCACAGCCTGGAAAACAACGTCAAAAAAAATTACGTCATTGAAGCTCTACAAATCTTGAAGGGAGTAGTAAACTATTAATTTAAGTTCTAAATTAGTTTAAATATTTAATGCAAAGCTTTTTGGACTGTGAATAAAGAAGATATCAAATTAGGACCCTTTAAGGGTTATTCGTGGATTTTCGGATAAGCAGCATGATGATGCTCTCATTAAGGTTGTTATTGTTGGCTTGGAGTGGTGCATTTTGCTTCGTACCATTGGCGTGGACCAGTGTGATGGAGAGCGCATCCCAACAAAACCAGGTTTTAGCAGAGGAATTTGAAGATGCATTGATGGAGGATGAACTGGACAATCAGGAGAACATTTTAACCCAGGTAAAGTTGCTGAGGAAAGTGATTATAATGGCATCAGTGGGTCAAATAAGTTACCAACTGATTGGTCAAGACTTTTTCAGTGTATTGAAGAAAAAGAAAAAACAAGTTCAATATGCCATATTTTTTTTCCTTTGGGTGCAGAAATTGCTGTGTTTAAATGAGAAATTGTTGGTTGTCTAGTGTGATTTTCCAATAGAGTTGGTGTAGTGTGCACACTTTGGTGTTTTATTGCACACACCTGAGCTCAAGCTATTTATAAATCTTAAACCCTGTTAGAAAAATGCCACACAAATTCAGTTAATGCTGTCATTTTAGGTAAATTTTAGTATATTAAATTTTAATATTTTACTATTGTGTATATACAGTATATACACAAAGATAATATAAAGATTCAAACCAGCCAGTTCATAGTGACTTAAATCTGCACTGGACATCTTAATCTAACAGTGTTGATCTAAAACTTCAGCTCATAGGTGACTATGACAAAGTAAAGACTCTCTCAGAGGGTCCAGATTGCCGCTGCAAATGTCTGGTCAGACCGTTGAGCAGGAGCGCATGCAAGCGTATTGAAGAAGGGACGGGAAAGCTTGAGGATTTCTACACAGTCGAGACAGTCACCTCAGGACCCAACTGTAAGAAGTGTGCCTGCATTGCCCCCCCATCTGCTCTCAATCCCTGCGAAGGAGACTTCAGATTTAGGAAACTCCAAAAGGCTGGGAAAGATGATATCAAGGTAAAAAGGAGAAAATAAATGTGTATTTCTGCAGATTTAATTGCTTCTTGTATGGTCTTTTTAGGTTGTATTTATTCCAATTTCGTGGTTAAAAATGTAAAAATATATACTTTCTGCTCAACACAAATGTGGCTAAGGCATAATTGTATCTATAGTTTTGCACTAGAAGTTCAAGGATAATTAAAGTCTATTTCACCTAAAATGTTTTCAGAATACCATGTCGTCATATGCTTGTGTTAAATCACATTGTTAAGCAGTGTAGTCTGGTTTTACTGTATAATATAAACTATATTACTGTTATATGTATAACCTAGTACTAATTTTGGCTTTAACATCTGTAGATAGAATAATATAATTTGTGCACCACAGCATAGTGATCAGCTATACAGTAAGGTTTGTCCATGTTTATACAGTACAGTAGATTACATTACGTCATACTGTGCCTTAAACCACGTCCACACATAAATACTGTATGTACAGAAAGGTCTTTGAATGAGTCTGACTTCCTATTAAGCAAACTTTAGACATCAAATATGAGCACCAGAGATAGCTGATCAGGTAGGATACTGTATATATTTAATGTCTAAATTCTTCGGATGAGACTAACTTCCCACTAAGCAAACGTTTGACATTAACTGATCTGATCAGCTATCCCCGGTTTTAGGGGGAGAACTGTGCGAACCGCAAATAGTTTTTCTGTTAATCTATTATTTTAAAATCAGCTAGGAAGGTTGATGGGTTTCTTTTGACTAGAGTATCTTCCTTTAACAGCTTTCCACCATCATGGATTTACTTGAGGGAGCTTTGTATGGGATGGATCTGCTAAAGTTGCACTCAGTCACCACTAAACTCCTGACACGTGTGGAAAACATAGAAAAGGTAAATGATTTCCAATCTTCTCCATTATGAGAACTCTCACCAGAGATTACAAACACTTTCTTTTAGTTTACTGAGTCCTTGTAGTAGATGGCATGAAAATAAAAATAGGAAAAAAGAAATCGAAATAACATGCAGGTTAAATACCCCAAATAGAATTACAGATAAAATATACAGATAAATTGAGTATCACGAACAGTATGCATTAAGCTATATGTACAGATTTACTGATAAATTATAAAGACATGATGAAAATAGAAGGCTATAACTATGTACTGTATATGTGCAGAATATACACTGATCAGACATAACAACAACACCACCACCAGGTGAACTGAACAACACTGATCACCAACAATACACCAGCAAACTGGTAACAGGATCATGGGCATCCAAGACTCACCCATGCCTGTGGGGACCAAAAGCTAACCTGTCCAGTCCAATCCCACAAAAAAGCCAATGCAGCATAAATTGCTTAAAAAATAAATAAATAAAAGGTGACCATGATAGAAAGGCACCAGAACACCCAGTGCACCACAGCCTGCTGTGCACTGGTCCTGGTTGACAAGGAGCCCCGAGCCGCTGACCAGACCTCCAAACTCAAACCCCAGATCCCAACCCAATTGAACATGCATAGGATGTGTAGGACAAACAAGTCTGATCCTTGCAACCTACAGCACCCAAGGGATCCAGGACCAACATCCTTGTGCCCTGCAGAGCCATGCCCAAAGCGGCCAGAGCCACTCCACTGGCAATGAGCGAAAACATATTAGCTATCTAATGGTTTTTACTGTTAACACCAAACTAATCATACTCAATTCAAATTCACCAGTACAAATAATGGTGAGAAACTGAATAATACTGCATGTCCTGGTTTACTGACTGTGTTCTGAACTGAAAAGAACAGTGCATGCTAAGACATCGGCAGCATCAGACAAAAGGCATTCAAATTTAGTATGTTTTCACCCTGGACCACTGCTGAGCAAATCTTTTCCCTCCAGTCATTTTCTGGAAATGGGACAAAGGAGCAAGAAAGCGTGAAAGAACAGAAAGGACAATGGAACAACTCGCTCGACAACCATCATCTGGAGAAGAAAAGACGTTTGAGCGAGCTGGAGCCCTCACTGCAGAATAAAGTGGCTGCAGCTTTCTCGCACACAGAGGTGAGTGAGATACACCAGTCACAAGTCATCTCTCTCTCTCATACACACACCTACACAAAACACAACACAACACACAACAGTGTACAGTTCCCATAATAAAATGCATTTTTTTGAAAGCCCAAATAATACCATAAACCACAAAAACAGGACAATAATGCTGTGTAGAACCCAAAAGACTGTATGTTTGACTCACATTCTGCAGCTGGGTTAAATCAGGAATGAGTCAGACTGCTATAAACTGTGCCAGAGTTTGAATTGGATTCAGACTGAGATCTCCTTACTCAAATGATTGTTGTCCATGCATGAGTCAAATTGCTGTGTTCTCACCTGTACATACAGTCATCCCAGGAGTGCATCATTAGCACTATTGTCCCTGCTCTCTGAGTGAGAATGTTAACTTATACATAATAGGAAGTTGGAAGTTATCACGCTTCTTTAAGCATGTTCAATCCTGCAGCATTGAGAAAGTCTGATGAGAAAAGTGGGAGGAACCCGAAAGAAAAAAGAAAAAAAAACGACCTCTCACACAATTACATTAAACTCTTCAGAGATTGCAAAGTAAAGCAGAATCTGATCCAAGCACATAACTAAGCAGTTAAGTACCTTTCCTCAAGGGACCACAGTGGTTCTGTTTTAGTCTTGAAAATAAGAGTGAGTGCAATCACACACCAGGAACCCCTTTCATGCACTGTGGTACATCCCATACACTATCACACCAGGGTCAGATGTCTGATAAGGACGTGGGAGACCCCAGACTTGCAAGTCAGACTTCTAGCATTCACTAGAGCTTCTGGTAACAACAAACACAACCAAGACCCACATACTTTCAGAAAAAAAAGACAATTTGACTGACCAACCACAGACAGTTTCCTGCAGGCCATTGGTGGACATCATTTTACACACTAATATAAAGAAATCCTAAAATATAACTATCTGCAATTTAAAAAAAATGCTGAAATCCACTTTTTTTCCTACTTGTAATCTATCGTTTGGTAATGTGAGTATGGTGTGCATTTAAAAGCATTTAAGATGCATAATATATAAGGCTTTACATCATCAAAGCCGCAGGTCCAGACAGAATACAAGGGCGTTTCCACTGGAACACATTCCTGGTTTGGTCTATTGTTCCAACATGCTTTAAAAATCCAACATTGTTCCAGTACTAAGCCAACAACTCAAGTGTGTCTGAATGTGAACCACATGATAGTTCTAAATTCACTTATCATGACTACGCTGCCTTGTTTGTCTCTACAGTACTTTAAAACTAAACTCTACATACTAAAGGTACAAATGATGACCAGGTGAACCTGTGACCAGGAAGGTTTTGTACCTTTTTGCCTTAACATCCCAGGAAAATTCTAACTACATCGAGACACATAGTGTGTAACATCTTTTCAGCTTACCAAAACAATATTAAAATTAAAATTGTGTTAACAACACCACCAAACACTGATTATATATTTAATTCAAATGCAAAACAGGTAGTCTAATTTATAATTACACACAAATTCTGCACGGGGATACTGGGCTAACCAAGCATCACACTAAGTCCCAGCTCTGTGGAAAGCATTAGCCGACTTTGCTGTGTCAGCCTGGCCGAGTCTAATCCAGTATTATTAGATCAAAGCCAGCTTGACCAAAGCCTGTCACAAGCATTAATATATGCCACAAATTCCTCCTTATTTCACAGTGTAGCTTTTTTATTAAAGGACCAGCAAAATTTGGCAAAAAAAGCACAGTTTTCCCATGACTCCAAATGTAGTCAATCAGCCAGGATGTATGGTCTCTGATGGTTGTGTTCTCAGAGGTGTCCTGACGTTTTCCAGTCCACATTAGCATCAGAGCTTTGTGGCAAAACTAAAGTAAAGCATGCAATCATGTTTGGTTTTGGTCATGTGTATTTTAGTCAAGGCCAATTCTAATCTGTCTAGACAGCTCTTGCCTATCAAATGATAACTACCAACCAGGGTAAGCAAAGGCTGTTACTTGCTTTCTCTGTGATATGTGAAGCCAGATAGGCATCTTTTTAAACTGTTGCTGACACAAGGAGGTTTCTAACACATTCAAGCACTACCTGCCCACTTCTACAAGCTCACAGAGGCCCATGTTTAGCTACTCTTGCTATGACTGCCACCGCTCCCCACCTGGGAGAAAGCCAGTTTGCTCCTTGGAACTCCTGGCCATGAATGCTGTAGCACCATCAGGACTCGTATTTGTAACCTTCAGATGATACTGCAGGGTGAATACTTTTTGCTGGAGGCCCACTGGTCCTTTTAATACGATGAGGATGGGATAACTGGGGAAATATAGACCAGATGCATTTACAGCGTCCATTCATCTTCAGTAATTGCTTTTGCTATTTTGCAACAAGTTTGTTCAGACTTTTGGAAATAGAACCAACAAATTCTGATACAAAATTTAATGGGCAGTTAGCTAGATGATAACAGTTTCGGATTCAAGTGATTAGCAGAGGAATCCATGGTTGAACTGTCAGCTTTACTATTCACAGATTGTTGTTTTCAAGTGCGTCTCTGGACATAGTGGTAGGCAGTGTTGGGGGATGTTACTTTTTAAAGTAACTAATTACATTACAAAATGAAAACTCCTTTGTGATTCCTCATGCATGTTGTTTTGGTCAAGACCTTTATAATTATTCTACCATCATCACTCAGCGAAGTTTGGCCCATAATCTGTTAACTACTAACACCCCTATCTCACCTACACGATTTCGCGCGGTGGCCGCAAGTACGGTTCATCACGATTCACCGCAAGTTTTGGCGCTGTGATTAGGTTTCCATCTTTCCGCGCATCGGTCCCGCGCATAGTCAAACCGCATAGGTGAGATAGGGGTATAACAGCAGGAATAACAGAGGGCGGCGGGTTATCGGGGGCGGGGCTTGTAGGACGGCTTTCACACACACACTAACGGATTGACTCCTGTCTGTCTCACGGATTACATAAATTGTCTGAATAATGGATTACATTTTTGAAAATATAACTAAATAACCGAGTACTTAAATGGCGGACCTAACGCGTTAGATTACTCGTGACATCAAAAAAGTACATCAAGTACAAAGTAATGCGTTACACCCAACACTGAAAACAAAAACATTCCTCTAAAACTCGTCAGGTACAGGGACCGGACGGAAAATGAAAGCCGAGAAAGTTCCTCAGAAAGCTAGGAGAACTATTCCTCAAGACTAGATTAAAAATACAACAAGTCTGGCTCTTTCAAAGCAAAATATAAAGAAATTAGGGGGCTCAAGCCTTTTAAACAAAACTATAAGTTTTGTCTTTGTCTAAGTTTCTCAGGATCCAAGTCCAGTTTAGCAGTGTGCTACATCGTCATGCTGATGCCTAATTGATCAATTAGCCAGATCTTTCAGCAGGCTTCTCACAGGATTAATATTGTGATATCATCTGTATGGTCTCTTTAGGGTATATGTATCCTAGAGCTGGCCACGGGGTTGTTGAATCGATAATCTTAGCAAGTGAAATACTCTCGAATCTCGACAATCCTATCAGTAATTTCTTAAAATATGTACAAGTATGCTTTCGAGTCAAATGTTAAACTAAGTAAAACTGAACGTTTGACTCTTTCAAGAAATTAACTCATAAAAATAGCAAAAATTATTAGCCAATAGAACAAGATTTTTTTTTAAGAAAATTTGACTGCACATATAATTAATAATGTTATATTTGAAGAAAATGTATATAAATGTAACAACATCCAAGATATTTTCACCTGACAAGATATACTGTCATTTTTTGCAGTGCTCATATCAATAGCACAATTAATTGAACAGTTTACCTCGATTATGATCGATTAAGGAAATATATATATTTTTATTGTTGTTTGTTTTTTGTCCTCATATTTCACTGACAAGGTTCGCCCTATAATTATGCTCAACTATTAAAGCTGGGTTGTTGTTTTTTCCTAATGGAAGATGGTTCTCCTCCATGTTGCTCCCACGTTGCAGATCAGACAAGGTGGAGTCATGTGACTACACATGTTTTTACGGAGACAGGACTTGAACACACAGTAGACAAAGAATAAAAATAATAATAAATAAAAAATAATTAACTTATAATAACTTAATAATTATGTCGATCAGAGGGCCTGAATGTCGGCTTCGAATAATTTTTCAATTAAGTGCCCAGCCCGAGGTCACTGTTTGTAAAAGTGGCTTGGACAGGTATATTTTTTTTATATTATAGATTTTTTTGTTTTTGAATAAGCAGAAAAAATGTATAAACTGTCGCTTTGTAAAATGTAAAATGGAGTCTGCTACTCTGGAGCTAAAAGAGGGAACACTTTGGTTGGGATGCAAATACAAAGCCGAGTCATAATGTAGAAGTTACCCGTGTAATATTTTTTTCCATTGTGATAAGAGTAACAGTGTGTGAGAGTGTTTGTTGTGTCTGGAGATTGAGAGCAACTACTGGAAAAAAGCTAAGGAAGAAACAGACGTATGGACGTGTCTCTGTGTGTTTATGTCTTTCACATCTTTGTTTGTAATTGCACCATGACTCACATCGATCCAGGATTAAATCTTTTTTTTTTTTTTTCCTACTAAAATAAATACTTGTACTAAGAGGTAAAAAACACACACACACACACACACAAGTGAAATTATTAATCTATCTTTGTGATGTACATCGTACCCGGACCCCAAGTCTTTCCTTCTTCCTGGCATCTCTTTCAATGATTAAAACCTCGCCATCCTGTTAATGATTTCGGAAAAAGATGGCATGAGTCCAAAAGACGAGTGTGCATGTGTTAGAGAGAGACAGGGAGAGAATCTACTTAGGAAACATTAGATGAGAAGATGATGTCTTTAAAAATGTGCTTGCATGCCTGCCTCGAGCTGTAATCTAATGAAGCTCTTCGCTGCTGAACGCGGTCCTTAATGAGTCGAAAAAACACGAGACATGATGAGCAAGACTGAGCGCCGGGGCGTCCTGAAGGACGTATCCGCCGACGGATGGGTTCAATATCCTCTAAAGAGAAAACAGAAATCCCTTATGAAAACGTAAAGTGGATGTGTAGGCCCGTCGTACACGTCTGTTTTTAGCAAGAAACGCAGATGAACACTATGTCTAGTGTGCGCGTACGAGTGTCGGGGTTATCTCTTCCTGGAAGAGGCTCCAGATCCAGCGGGGCCCCGTCCCTAAACTGATTATAGAAGATGAATGAATAGAAATGACGCTCAGTGACTCTGGATAGTTGGTCTGCAACCAAATGTTGTATTGTTGTGCTAAAAAACATTTCCTGCTCTCCGTTATATCACCCAAATGAGGATGGGTTCCCTGTTGAGTCTGGTTCATCTCAGGGTTTCTTCCTATTGCAGGTTCTGTGCAAGGTATAGAGAAATATGTAATTACAGTGGAACCTCGGATTGCGAGTAATGTGGTTTGCGAGTGTTCTGCCAGACGAGCAAAGATTTTTAATAAATTTTGACTTGAAAAATGAACAAGTCTTGGTTTACGAGTACCGAGTATCATGTCTCACGCATGCGCTTCTTGTTTTGATGCCGAGCGTCACGTGATCACAACTGAGCCAACGGTTGTTCTCTCTCTTGTGCTGCGGAATTGTGGGTAATCGTCTCCCCTGCTGATTCTTAGTGCGCGTCTCTTACTGGTATAATCAACATCCGTGCATGCGTGTACTGTTTACTTTAACACTGTGACCACGTGTGTGTGTGTGTGTAAAACATCTTTTATTTTGTGTCTGTGGGCATGTGTGTAAAGCATGTGTGTAAAGCAAAAGCAAGTCTCATTAGAGAGGTTAAAGATCCATTTTCTCTCTCTGCTCAAGACTCAGCCTGCTCTGTGTCTGTGTGCGCGCGCGTCATTGGACACTGTTCTTTATATTTTGTATTCATTATTTTATCTATTTATTTTTTTGGGCTGTGGAACAAATAACTTAAGTTTCCATTATTTCTTATAGAAAAATTTAATTTGGTTTACGAGTGTTTTGGAATATGAGCCCGCTTCCAGAACGAATTATGCTCGTAATACAAGGTTCCACTGTATAGCCTCTTCTGGGAAGGCTTTCCAAAAGGTTTAGGAGTGTGTTTACGGGAATTTTAAAAAAATTCTTCCATAAGCGCATGTGTGAGGTCAGACACTGACGTTGGATGAGAAGGCCTGGCTCACAGTCTTTGTTCTAATTCATTCCAACGATGCAGGCCAGTCAAGTTCTTCCACACCAAACTCGCTCGTCCATGTCTTTACGGACCTTGCTTTGTGCACTGGTGGTGGAAATGGTGTGGGGTTGTTTTTCAGGAGTTGGTCTCAGGCCCCTTACTTCCAGTGAAAGGAACTCTTAATGCTTCAGCATACCAAGACATTTTGTACAATTTCGTGCTCACAACTTTGTGGACACATTTTAGGGACGGCCCCCTTCCTGTTCCAACATGACTGCGCACCAGTGCACAAAGCAAAGTCCATAAAGACATGGACACTGTAAAGACACTACAGATAGTTTCCTGCATCCATAATAATAATAATAATAATAATAATAATAATAATAATAATAATGTGCTTAGGTGTCGTGGTGGCACAGAAGGGAGTGTTACAGGGAGCAGCACTGTCCACTGGGGTTTCTTCTGGGGTTTCCAGTTTCCTAAAGGAATGTCTAAAATGTGTGGAACTCATGGTCCCTGATACTAGACTGGACTCCCTTTATCCTTGGACGTATATAAAGGCTGAAGCGGTTGTGATGTAGGTGATCCATAGACCGTTCTCATTCAGGACTGGTTTGAACACCCTCACTTACACAATTTTTAAATTATTTTGGAAGGAAACTCTGAGGAAACCCCGAGGAAAAAGCAAGAGCTGTGAGATGGCGAGGCCACCCGCTGCGCCACCGCACCACCCCATCACTACAGAAGAATGTGTTGCAGCTCATCACTATGAAGATATCCAGACACCCACCTGCACCTCCACTCTCCGCACACGAACAGCTCCATGCTGAGCATGAGAATCTCGCGCTAAGAGAACGAGTGAGGACTCGGTACCAGCCTCTTGCTCCGGGAAAAAAACAAAAAAAAAAACAAGCACTTCTCTTTTTCTATTAAAATGCTGTTGTCAGTCATTAACCCAGTACTTACACCAGATGAATTCATTTTCTCTTCTCCTCTCTTCTCTTCAACCCAGGAGTGAAGTGGTTGGTAATAACGGCAAAGAGATGTGCGCATGCTAATAGCGTTTAAATGACGTAGCGTAAAGATATTAAACTCTCGTACGGCAGGAGCCACGAGCGCATTCAGCAGAAAAGAGGACGGGGTTCTTCACTAGGTTATTCGTGAAGTTAAAGATGTGTAGAGTCCTAACCTACTAAAAAGGTTATAGTTCAGAAACCTGATGTAGGATCAGGAGTTTAGGACGGACGAGCGATTGTTTTGGCTCCTTAAAACGATGTGTGATTTGGTGCTGCAAAGCTTCCCAGACCATGAAGAAGAAATTTATTGCACAGAGATTTCTTAATCTTTTAACCTTTATAGAACCATCATTAGTCAAGTACACGTTTAAACCTGAACAGATCTGAGATTTGTAATGGTTTGATACCATAACAAATATAGTAGTGCTATAGGTTAATCTAACATTTATTGAACATCTGTAGTTAAATTGACCATAAATCAAAGCAAAGAGATCAAAAGCAACTTAAAGATAAACACATTTTTAGTATGTGTTGGTGTTAAATATCAATCAATTTTATTCAAAGAGATTATCTACAATTTATACTAGACTGGTTAAGTACACTCGAACGAAAGGAACGCATAAGTTATAGTTTCTAATTTTTGAAAAAAATTGTCCCATCTAATGATCCTTTTTGTTGTTTGCTTGATTAGAGAACAACCCACCTATTTACACACCATTCTAAATAAACACCATTCTCAAATGAAATCTTAAAAAGTTTCAGTATCCTCACTTGGACCGAACAGCAGGTGAGATGATGATGATGATGTTGATGATGATGATGATGATGGCTCTCAACATGACTTCAGTTTGTAGCTGAAGTTCCAGCGATAGTGATGTTCAGACTGCAGATAACCACAGTAATTGGAAAGGTCCAGAAAGTACCCGAGCCCATAATGAAAGATCATTACTCCCAGCGTTTCTCATCGCATGATCCTCGATCGTCCCGAGGCTACAAAATTCATTATTAGGACGCGGGATTGGGTCTTTGTTCTCTATTCTATTTTTTTTTTTTTTTGTTGTTGTTGTTGTTGTTGTTGTTCATTCGATTAGCCGTTTTCTAAACGAGCCCTGTGGACTTGACTATTTAATTAGGCGCTCTTCGATGTTGTTGCGCTCTTAAACAGTCCTCAACTATAGTGTTTTCCACTACTTTGTAAATGAACCTGTAACTGCTGCAAAACTTGGGTTTATCGATGTTCCAAAGAAATACTAAAGGAACTGTGTGTGTGTGTGTGTGTGTGTGTGTGTGTGTGTGGATTAAAAACAGACATTCTTAGAACACACTCGGTCGCGGCAGTGAGAACAGCTTACTGAGAAACGCTGGTAGATGGGAGAACGAAGACACACCTGGAGTGTAAACTGCCTCGTTTTCTTTCTTCTGTGATACGAGTCAAAGAATAAATACTTAAGTCAAGCTGTTCTATGTGAATCTTTTATCTTTCTTTTTTTCCCCTGATCATGTTCATTAACTGAATAAAACGGTGACACCTACTCTTTTTTTTTTTTTTTTTAACTCGATCAAGTTGATAGCTCATATAACACGGCCATAAAGTTACTCAAGTGCAAAAATAATGACGACAGCAGCAGGAGCGTGATTGACCGTAAGGGGTTACTGAGGACAAAGTTAATAAAAATTAACTGTTAAATGTAATAAAAGTTAACAATAGGTTCAAAGTCTAAAAGGGCTAATGAGGAAAAACACACACACACACACACACACACACACACATGTCGCCCCTCAAACTGCTCAAACTGCTGACTAGGCTTTCAAACACTCTTAACTTGAATAACTATCATAAATTTTGATCAGCTGTTGTTGTGTAAACATCATCACACCTACGATCGATCGAAGCTAATTTTGTCCTCCGCGTGTTTAATGGAAACGACAAAGTAGCCCAGATTGACTCGCTTAACATTCACGAGAGCGGCTGCGAATGGATTTCTTTCTCGGATCAGACAGTGAAAGAGGAAGGCCGTGTCTAATTAACGACAGGGGAAGTGAAAGAGACAGGGGTGTCAGCAGGGCGGCTCAGGGGCCAGGGGTCCCCAACGTCTGCCTGACGTTTATTTATAGAGGCTTTGTGCGACACAGACAGCAGACGGGTTAACCAGCCGTCGTCCGGCCTGGCACGCATCCACCACGCGTCTCATTTACTCGCCGATGCCGGTTTCTACATGTCTGATCTAAACTGGATTTTCCATCATGTCTTTTTTTTTTTTTTTAAACCAGGAGAATCAGATCATTTATAAATTTTATTTACAGTCTCATTGATTCTGCTTTGGCCACCTCAGTCTTAGAAGGATGCTGGAACGCTGTCATGCGATGACTGAGGAGGAGGAGTGTGAAACAGGGAAACGCATCATTATTTATTTATTTATTTCTTGTTATATAACCAGTTGCGAAGCAGCTTTTCATGTTGTGCCGGATTGCAAACAGGATAATCAGATGTTTAGGTGTGAATCGAATGACCAGATATTAGATCATTTTAAACAAATGTCACAAAAGAACAGCATCTTAAATAATCCACTCACCACTTACAACTGACCGTCATTCCTATAGTCTTACTGAACATCCAGTAAGAGATTTCGTCCATCTTTGCCGTCATAGCGACCTCCACCATTTAGATGTTGCGGCATATGGACGTGGCGATTTGTCTTTGTTCAAGTGACGCGGTGTTTCAATTCATCCCAAAGCGGTCCAGTGGGGTGAAGGTCGGGGCATTAGTGTTCCTCCGCTCCAATTTTGGCAAATCTTGTCTAGCTACAGAGCTCGCTTTGTCCACAGGAGAACGGAACAGGTCTGGACTTGTAAGTTCAAGCAAAGAGGAATTGAAAAGACGTTCTACACGAACCTTTGGAACAAACAAAAGTCACAAAACTCAAAGTGTATATACACGACTCCATCCAATATGTAACGACATGAAAACTAAATTCAACATGTTTAACTTTGATAGAGATCTGTATTAAAGCAGGTGTGTGTGTGTGTGTGTGTGTGTGTGTGTGTGTGTGTGTGTGTGTGTGTGTGTGTGTATATGTGTGTATTCGGCATACAAAATTAATCCGTTCCGGAGGAGAGTTCTTTAGGCAAAATTTTGGATTGCGAATCGCATTTTCCCATAAGAAATAATGTAAACACAGATAATCACTTAAAAACAAAACATTTGGAAAAGACATGTAAATAAAGTAAAATATGAAATAAATGGACATTAAACCCCATTTAACCTTAATTTATGATTCCTCTCGGCGCCAGCTCCTTTAAAAAAACAAACTGAAAGCAGCTCCCCTTTTCTTCTTGCTACCGTCCGTGCTAACATTCGTGGGATCCATGGTGCTTTGTCTTGACTATATCTGGCACAAAATGAAAAAAATACTGCAAAATGCTTTGCTTGGCTTTCCACTGACGCAAACAAGTTTTGAGCGGCTCCCAGTTTTTGTTTGGTTCGGTTTAGTTCAGTCGCTCGTATGCTGAAAATGCTTCTTATGCCAAAGCAAATTCCTTGCAAAATTTCAGTTCTGAAGGCGGGACCTTCGTATGATGAGGTAATGCTTTGTATCTATTTATATGCACAAGATATAACAAATGCAGATGTGCTCCAGCCACCGTGACCGTGACCATGTGTGTGTGTGTGTGTAGGTCAAGGTCTGGCCTGTTTTGGGCTCATGTATAGAAATCTGAGCAAGCCAGAAAATAGACAAAGTCTTGGCATTTGTTCCTGACATTGAAGCGAACACTATTAAATATCAGTGAGCGGCAGAACGCGTGTCCACGCCGCAGTGGAAAATAATGTAGAAGCATGAAGACTTCAGATCACAACACTGCTACACGACGAGTCTGTACGCTACACTCACGGAGAAAATCTGATGTGTAGCGGCCGAATGTGAACACGAGCCCCCTACTGCAAGCCGTTACTATAGAAACCATAGGGTGTGTTAATATAAACTTATGCAGCCAGAAATTACTGCTCTAAAAATATATACAATCATCTTTGCAGTGAAATATTATCCCGTTTATCATATTTGTTTACCCAACACACACACACACACACACACACACACACAGTTTCCTTTATTCCCTGCTGTGCACAAGCACAGACACACAATACAAGTTTCCTGTGTATCTCCTCCAATCCCAACTGCCTCCCACCCGACATGCTCGTACACACACACACATACAAAATGCCTTCCACCTATTCTCCACAACAGTCTTTTTGTGGTCACGTACACAGCATGTACTGGTGAGCGAATACACCAAAAATAATAACCTGGTACCTTTTTTTAAATCATACACACTGCCACTTTTTTTTTTTTTTTTTAAATGCATTCCAGAAAAAAAAAAAAAAAAGAAAAAGATATTCCACAACATTTAATATATCCAAGCAATAAAAGGTATAAAAAATAAATACGTAATATACCGTACTGGTGTAAAAGTCTCGAGCTCCTCCCTCATTTCTTCATATTAAATTAAATTAAATGATTTGGATTAATCTAAAGAAATAGGAAGAAAAAAATGTTTTATTGCAACAGGCTGCAAAGTGTCTTAAGATACCTTCTGAAAAATTTATCACTTTTATAACAACCTCATTTTCCCTCTCGTCTGTTCCAACCACTCAGCATCAGCAGTAGATCACCGGCCTGATCATCCGTCATCGGCAGCACCTGTTTAACTATTTCATGCTTTAATTTAGATTTTTTTTTTTAAGCTTTATATGTTTAAATGATTCATTGGTCTCTGTGTGGCTCAACAAACAAACAAAAAAAAAAAAACATTCCTCTGAAACTGCTCAGGTAAAAAAAAAGGGGGGGGGTCAAGACTTTTACACAGTACAGACGAACGTGTAAGGAGGATGCTTATGTTAAAATTTTACGGAAGGAGACTCCAGTGTCAGCGCTTTATACCAGTTAAAAGCATTGCACCGTTTCTTTTAGGTTCCAGTTGCAGTGACACGATTTGATAGAAATCTTTGAAGTAGCCAGAAAATAAACAGATAAAAATACATTCACATATTTTCTTACTAGAACAAAGAAAAATGTGTAATCGATACCAGGCAGAACAAAGTATTTTTGGGGGAAAAAATCGTAAACTGTACATCAGTGCTAAGAGAAACTAGTCAATCAGGCGCGTCTGTGAGTTTATGCATGCAGAAGAGGGCGGATAGCGCGTACCTCCAACTACATCGCACCGGCTTGAAACATGTGGCGTGTGGGTTTTAAAGCGATAATTACACACTCTGCTCCACAATTACAATTACACAATCAGACAGTAAACATTAGTGCTATTGAATCAGATTGAACTGAAACTGTCCAAAAATCTAATCCGACAGTCTATCTGCGATTCACATCTCTACTATTCGATCTCTTCTATTGTCCCAGAGTTCACCTCTGACCCCAACCCTGTTCTTGGTAAAAAAAAATAATAATAAACCTGGGTGTGAGCCGTGCTAAAAGTGTGCTGCTGGTCATCTGTTTGTGATGCCAGCCAGCAGCAGGTTTGGATGAGGGCCAGCAGGAAGATGAAGGCTCAGGGAAGGAAGATTAATGTGTCCAGACTCTGCAGTTCATCATCTCAAAAGGCCGTTCCAGAGGTGCTGGTCAGACTAAATGCTATTCCACATTCGTCTAAACATCCTCACTCTATAAGGTCAAGTGTGTGCGGTACGACACGGTGGTGACGGTCAAGCCGGAAAAACAACGACGTGTTTGGTAATACAACAGAGTTAAGCCTAGGAATTTAGGAAATTCAGGAAAGACAGGAATTTAGCTCGGTTATCGGCCTCAAAGCCGAAGCTTAATCAGGAAACGTCAGCGGTTGGACCGGAAGATATCAATAACGACTTTGCGGTACAGACCGTAATGCTCTTTATCAGGTTCTTGCCCTGGCAGAGATGTTTACTTACAGATTATTGTAATTGTAGTCGTAAAAGGTTAAAGTGCACACCCAAAGAATGAATGACTTCTCTGCAGACTTTTTGTCCATGCCCTAAAGTTTGCACCGAATACAAGAATACGAATGCTTTTAATAATTTAAAACTACTACTGTTCTTTTACACATACACGCCGAATAGCTGAACTGAGGACATCCAGGGCTTTGGAAACAGAAAAAAAAAAGCTTTATGGGAAAAAGATTGGTGGACGCTGCCAAGTGTTACAGAGCGCCGGAGAAATGCGTCCGGTGTACGCTCCCGCTGGGTGCGATCCGAAGCGCCTGTGAAAAAAAAGGAAATAAAATGCTCTCGCTCGGTGCGGCACACTAACTCTAAATTTGCTTTATCCCAAATGAGCAGTTGGGGTCCATAACAAAGCTGTATCGCAAAGCAAGACATCAAATTATTGCGCTGGCTTTGTTGAAATACGGCTCTCCAACACCGGGCTTTTGTGAAATATCCATGGCAAGAGAAGGAAACGCAAACATTTACAAGGGATAAAAAAAAATAAATACAAATAAATTAAAAAAAACACCAAGGGGGAAAAAAAAAGGCTACCTAAGACAGAAACGTGCAACATAAAAATAAATAAATTTAAAAAATAAATAAAAACCTGGAATCCTGCCTGAAAATCATCATGATTATCATTTAATCATAAAACTGCAGTATAAATCGGACAAGTGAAGTAAAACTTCCCCAACTTGCCTCTTATTTGCAGGAGGTGAGGGGGGGGGGGGGGAAAGTACATCTATTTCACCGTTCATATCTAGTTACGAATAAAATATGTACACATATCAAGATGACAGCTCAGTGTGAGGTGTAAGGCAAAATCCAGAGGAAAAGAAACAAAAGGTTCGGTCATAAACCATCATGAAATAAAATTTAATATTAAATAAAAAAGGCGGTGGATGACATCTGGAAGAGATACGTGAAGACGAACGAGGGAGAGATCGTTGATATTACAACGGACATCATTCTAGAGAAGCTCAGAAGCAAGGGTGGACAAATCAGAGATTTATTATCTAGCAAAAAATATAAAAGCCCCAGCGCAGGTTATTAGCTCTGAGGCTAAAATGTTGTAGCCGTTAGAGCTGTGGATCACAGATACACCGCCAATTGTGATTAGCAGCTATACAGGTTTAAAAAAGATTACTAAAAGTAAAATACTGTAATACTGTGTCACTGTTTAGATGTCATGTCGGTTAATAAATGTGATTATCTTTGGTGGTTGGTAATGCCCCCACACCTCGTAAATTCAAAAGAAGCAGCAGCGATACTCTTGCAAAATTTGAGTATTTATAGAAGATAAACTCAATTTGTTTTTTCTAAAAAGCTGTAGCATATTTTTAAGCAATTCGTCAATTTTAGACCAGTTGAACATTTGTAAATAGCTTGTTTGTCAAAAAAAGGCTAAATAATTTTAAAAGTCTTCATCAATTTGAAATCCAAAACCCTACCCATCTAACCAATCAATTGATCCGACCGACAGAAGTTTGTTTAAAATGCATAATCGATTAACTCACACAGTTCTAGTAGCCATGTATTATAAAAACCAACATCTGCCTAAGCAAGGGAGGCGAGAGAGTTTATAAATTCATAGGCGTCGTCTTCATCCATTCTCTCAACACAACAACAACAACTTAACAGCAGCAACACGTCACCGAACTGCTACTGAATGTTTTAGCTTTAGCTTAATGCAGTAAATATTATTAGTTCAGTAGTTTGGTTAAGGTTTATTCTTGCAGCTATGCTATAATAGTGTATTATGGCCACTGTTCTGAAGTAAAAAAAAAAATTTAGAATTAAGTATTTAATATATTTATGGGGAAAGATTGTACTACATGCAAGAAAAAAAGTCAAAGTTCATATTTTGTATAAATAACTTATCGAATGCACATAGTTACATTTATCCAATATTATCTTCTAAAACTTAGACTAACATGATTTTATAAATCCTACATTTATTCCTAGACATTTATTCTTTATTTATTAGACTTTATTCTTAAAATGGCTTTAATAATGCTATACAGGTGGTCCCCGACTTATAAACAAGGTCCGTTTGAGGAGCAGGTTTGTAAGTCCGATTTGTTCTTAAGTCCGACAACATGACTTGACACACTGTGGCGAAATCATGTGGCCAAAAACTGTAACTACACCTAAGGCAATTAACCTCACAGTGAAATCTGAGACTTTATATCGCGAGGGGAATCCCGGACGCCATTTTTTCTCAGAGCTGTTTTCACTGTATTGGACTGTAAACACTATTTTGTTGAGGATTTTTTTCCAAAATTAGGATTATTCACCATCAGGACAGCTTTACAGGACAGACATTTTCTATCATCGTGCACCCGGACTGATTCATTGAAACCGGTGCAGCCGATCTTCTCTCACACACACACACACACATACAATGTACCAGACTTTTTATACAATTTAATACATTCACTTATACACTAAAAATTCTGTATATAATTGTAAATGTTGGTATCTAGTGCACTGCCGTGTCTATTTTTTTTTTTGTACAATACATGTAAGCTACCTCTGTGACTGAACCAGAAGTAGATCCGCTGTCCGTTCGTATCTGCGGAAATTCGTAACTCGAATGTTTATAAGTCGGGGACTTAGTGAGTTTGATTTACTGTAACTTTAAAATCAGAAACACTAAATAATATGTTTGACTGTAATCAAGATATTTCAACTCGACTCAATATCATTTTCTGTAGTTAAGAAAGGTGTTTTTTTATGTAAAAATTCTTCAAGTATACAGTAAATACTTGTACAAAAAAAAATATTAATACTGATGGAATGAAGAACTTCCAAGTCTATAATAAATACTCCTGTGTGCCTTTCAGTCAGAACGGCAAGCAAGAACGATCGATCTGCACACTCAGCACCGAACCCCCATTGCGCTACGGCATATGGACTTTTACAATGAACGTAAAGTTTAATGGCAAATCCATGCACCACATCACATCATGCACTTGACTGCTGTAATGTGTGTGAATGTGTGCTAGAGTTACAGCTGTTACACTGCAAATGTAACCAATACTAGACATATGAAAAAAAAAGTTTCAATATTAATAATAATCTGATACTGGTGCACCACAAAATGAAAAATTGCTTTATTTGTAAAACCACACCCTCACCACCACTTAGCACGCCCATATGCTTCCTTTTCCATACCGCTCCAATACGTAACAGTGTGCCATAGTATCGTGACTTCATTCCCAAAATATTGTGGGTTTTTTCTAGAATACAACTTGACTGTTCTTAAAACAGAACGATGTTACGCTTGAAAAGTTGCAACATTAATGAATGAATCTCGATTCATTATGGCTTTATTATCAAAACATTAAAATTTTTCTCGAAACACTGACATTGAGACGTTATTCTCAAAAGATTACTACAACCTGACTGTCAAAGCAATACAGCCTCATTCTTGAAACTTGACAATATGATTCATGAAGCGTTACGGCGTTACCCTCGAAGCGTTACGGCGTTACCCTCAAAACGCTACTACAACAAGGTCACGGGCGGCCGTATAAGCATTTCATTGCATATCGTACTGTGTCTGACTGTATGTGACAAAATTTTGAACTAGGGCTGCAACAACGAATCGATAAAATCAATAAAAATCGATTACTAAAAGCGTTGGCAACGAATTTCATAATTGATTCGTTGTGTCACGCGACGCGGAGACATTTAATTATTTAAAAAAAAAAATACTTTAGTTGAGCGTGGAGCGGAGTGAACACACTCTGTCTCATGCACTGATGCTAGCAGAGTTCGGCGCCTCATCGACAGGGCGGAGCAAAAATTTTTTTTAAATATGAGCGGAGGTAGAGGAAAGATACATAGCGGAGGCTGCTGGGTCTTAGTGCGCGTCTCTTACTGGTATAATCAACATCCGTGCACGCATGTACTGTTTACTATACCACTGTGATCACGTGTGTGAGTAAAACATATTTTATTTTGTTTCTGTATGCGTGTGTGTACAACGTGCGTGTAAAGCAAAGGCAAGTCTCATTACAGGCATTAAAAATCCATGTTCTCTCTCTGCTCAAGGCTTAGGCTGCTCTTTGCATGCTGTGTGTGTGTGTGTGTGTGTGTGTGTGCGCGCGCACAAACTGACACATTAGACACCGTGCCTCACACACAAAGACACACAGACCCCTCCTACTTACTAACACACACGCTTTCTCTCTGCTTTACACAGAAACACTGCTCTGTCACGATCCTTTTTAAAGGTAAAGTGCAGGTTAATTTGTTTTATTTTTACTTTACAGCAGTGATTCCGTTAGTGTGTTTTTTCAATTTAATTTTGTTTTCGAGTGTTTTGGAATACGAGCCGCTTCGGAACGAATTATGCTCGTAATCCAAGGTTCCACTGTATATATTTGGCAGATGAATGCTTTTCTTGGTTTTTGGTTTTTATCTGATTAACCAAAAAAAATAATCGACAGATTAATCGATTATTAAAATAATCGTTAGTTGCAGCCCTAATCGTTCTTGCAGCCCTCATCGTTGAAACACTACTACAATCTCACTTTCAAAACACTACAACACCACAATATTACACCATTATTCTTGAAACTTTACAACATTATGCATAAAACACTATGCCCTTTTTTCAAAACATTATGACGTTATTCCTGAAACACTACTACGACCTCATTCTCGAAACATTACAAAATTATTCTCGAGACTTTACCACATTATGCATTAAACACTACGGCCTTATTCTCAAAACCCTACTACGACCTCACATTCGAAACACTACAACCTCATTCTCGAAACATTACGATGTTATTCTTGAACCGTTATGACATTATTTCTGAGACATTACAACTTTTCTCAAAACCTTATGACACCGTTCTCAAAATATTGACATTATATTTTTTTTACTCAGAATTCTACAGCATTTTTCCCCCTATTATGCCTTTCTACACACAAGAAATGATAACCAGATGACTGACCAAAGTCTGCTTTGTGTGTTACCTCTGAGAGAATACAGAAGACCTTAGAGGCTGCACATTGAAGTGTGAGAGCGTGTCAATAAAGAATATTCATCACATTCAGACATAAGGTCCACGTTTTAATGGTGTATAGTTCACTAATGCAAAAGAAGAAACGTCCGAGAGCCCCGGTATAACCGGAGCTCCATGTTTCATAGTAAATGGTTTGTTGCCCTTTTGAACCCTTTTGTGTACACGTTTCATAACGCGGCAAAAATGAGATTTTCTGAAGATCAAGGCACGAGCTGTGAACAAAGAACCCTGCTCCTTCACAAGAAAGCAGGATTATGTCAAAACCCAAACTAAACACAAGCACTGGATGCAGACAGACACACACCCACACACATGACCCTGTGGCATCCAGTTTTTTCAGCACATTCTTCAGCTCGACGCCTCCTCGCACGTCGCATGGGTGTGTTTCCAACTCTCTGTTCGCCTTCCAGATGTTTTAAGTTGGATGCTTGTGGTTTTGGGGGAAGGTTTACATAACCGCGTCTGAGCAGAGAAAAACCGGAAGGCTGAGGGCTCGAGGAAATCCTCCGCCAATTAAGCCTCAGATATTTACGGAGATGTTTTTCGCTAATAGAAAGTGGATGGAAGCGAGAGGAAAGGTCAGCTGATGGGTTGTACACAGTATCGTGAGACGGAGAGCGCGCCATTACACTCAAGTCAGCTGCTGAACCTTTCCTTCAAACACACTCTCTCTTACAGTCTCCTTTGTTTTTCCTTTTTTCTTCTTCTTCTTACCCAGGATGCTGTATATTCAATTGTTTTTTTTCCCCCTCTAATCCCATCACGCACCATCGCTTTCATTACGCCTCAGGCTCGCTGATGCCACGTTTCCCAAACTTCTTTCCTACTTTAATAAGAAAAGCTGCTCTGTAATCCAACCTGCTGTTACCTCAGCTCTTCCTCACACACAGGAAATTGGTTTCGCAGACGCCATCCATCAAGATTGGACACAATACCCTATTAACCGGAAAAAAAAAAAGTCAATTTCGAAACATTTTTTGTACGACATTCAGAGCGTTAAAATTTAATATAACAATAATGGCCCAGGCTTTTACAACATTACCACAACACTGTACTATAAATATGACTACTGCGATGTCGGGAAACATCCGGATCTCTCCGGAAGAAACTCGACGACCGCACACGTTGTGTCAGTTTGCCGAGGTCTACAAATTAACTTGAGTGTTTGTCCACACGGAATTCAATTTTCGCAGCGCGTGATTAGATGACGCAATAATTCATCTTGCTTCACAGGACGGCGGTGATTATCAAGTGCCCTTTCCATTCTGAGAGAAATATTAATCTTAGGGGAAGGTCGTACGATAAGAATATGACACGTGACAAAACGCAAGCAATAAAATCAGAAGAAGAAAAAAAAAAATCGGACAGAAATAAGACATAATGTACATATGAATCGCAATACATAAACCTGAGGTTCAAGGGTTCTTTTATTAAAGGCGTAAGAGAGGTGATGTCATTTTGCCAGGAATATTACCTTCTAAGCCAGGAAGTGACGCTGTATTACATAGAGATGGGAATCTCGGGTCATATCACGATACCCAAGAGGCCTATTCGATTTGATAATAAATTCTGTAAATATCACTATTTTATAAATACCACAATTCGATATTATATATATTTAATACATTTGTAAGAAAGACGCTGCATTAGTGGTCAGCACTGTCGCCTCGCATCTCCAGGGTCAGGGTTCGATTCCCGTCTCGGGTCTGTGTGCATGGAGTTTGCATGTTCTTCCTCCGGGAACTCCAGTTTCTTCTCACACTCCAAACACATGCAGATTGGCGTTTACGAATTGCCCGTAGTGTGTAAATGACTGTGTGTATGTGTGTATGTGTGTTTGTGTGTTTGTGTGTGTGTCCTGCAATGGATTGACACCCTGTCCAGGTTGTACCATGCCTCATGCCATTAGTCACCTGGGATAGGCTCCAGGCCCCCCTGTATACAAAGGGGTTTTCCTCTGCTGCAGGGGAGATGTTTGTTTAGAGTTACCAGAGCCGACAGAGTAAGGTTGCTCGGTTTAGTTAAAAATTATATATAATTAAATAAAATAAACTGCATCATGATTGATTGATTGATCATACTAAAACTGTGATTTAAACTGTGACATGTATCTATTAAATGTACCATTTAGTCATCTTGGTTAACAGAAAAATATTGGCACAAAAGATTACAAGTAATAATAATAATAATAATAATAATAACTCCACATAGCTGATGATGCTATAAATCGCAGCCTTTTGCGATTAGATCATCGCACTGGTCAATATCACAATCGTGATTTTATTCGATTAATTGTGTTGCCCTATGCAGTAGAAATCTGTTCAGCGGGGATTAGATCATATTTCATATTATAAAAATAAAGGAAGCCCATTAAACTTTTGATTGGTACTGTATTTCTATTAGTTGCAAATTTCGCACATTTAACCATCTTAACCCATGGTTGAACACACAATCAATCATTAATCAATTAGTCATTAATATTTTTTTCTAAGCACCATAATTCCAACAAATTAGTTATGTGAGACACATTAATTAAAGCTCAAATAGTTTAAGAAAACAGAATATTAAAAGAAAGAAAAGAAAAATAAATAAATGAATAAATAAATAACAATGGTGTAATGGACCATAGCTTTGCAGAGCCGGTCCAAAGCTCGGATAAGCTTGCGTGCGGATCAAATGGTCCGCTGTGGCGCCCCCTTGCCGGGAGCAGCTGAAAGACCAACAACAACGGACCTGATCCTTGAACCGTCGGATTTCTGCGACGGTTTGGCCCGTACGTGAACCGCAAATTAATTACAAACTTTAATCATCATAGCATGAAATACAGTTTTACTATCGTTGTTATATTTGGCCCTCGTTACTGAGCAAGAACTCTGTGCACAAATTATATGGTCACGTGCCTGCACTGTGTACTGGTTCAGGTTGCCAGATCATATTGAAAGAAGAAGGAAAAATAAAAAACTAATGCTGCTCAAAGCCAGCTCAAATAATATCAGTTCAAGAACTTGCACTGTAGCGTAACTATTTCTACACTTATATTCTTTTACTAAAATTAGCCTCATTTTGATTACCTGTCCAAAAAACAATTTTCCAGCGAAAGGGGTAATAAAAGTAGTTCAGTTACTGGAAAAGCGCCCATCCTCATCATCTGGTATTTAATGCACTTTGAAATCTGCTTTGGAAATTTCGGAAAACATTTTGCAAGAAAATGTTATCAGAGTTTTCCTAAATATGAAGTTTCTTTGGACATCCTGTTTTGTGCATACATACTGCGTATTATATACGGTGTATATGCATGTATACAAAATACTGTTTTACTTACATTACTGCTCAAAGTCCTTAAGATAACATGCCTTTGAAAACGTTTCTACATAAAAGAACTTCTATACAGAGTGCTAAAGAGTAATAAAATAAACACAGTCAATATTTACTGTGAAATCTCTGTCCTTGAAAATAATCAGTAGTGTTAGATACAGATTAACGTATCAGTTTAACAAGTAAAACATTTGTTAGGTTTTACTGAGCATGCTGGAGAAAATGCCAGAGTTCTTCTGGTCACGTTGTCACATTTGCTCATTTCCATATTTTCATGCAAAACCCTTTTTTATTTGTTGTTTTTTTTTTTTTGTTTCCCTTTTGAAATCTTGTCTGTCATGTGATCGGTTGCTTTCTTTACAGGCATGCAAATATTCTTCCACAATGTTATGTATTTATTCATTTTTCAGTTATAATAGTTAATGTTTCTGTAAACATGCATAACAAAATTTGTACTACTGATAATATGGTGCCCAAGACCTCTGCACAGTACTGTATATGGTACAATATTGTATATGCATGGGGCACGGGTCCCAAAAGCCTTCATACTTATAAGTGAAACACTGAAAAAATTTTGAAAGACAAAAAAAGTTTCCATATATTTTACATCCCCAGATACAAGCCCACATTTTTT
>JAOVVB010000050.1:20740868-20757802 GCA_028570985.1 Heterobranchus longifilis | reverse complement strand
CGTCAGGAAGGGCATCCGGCGTAAAACCTGTGCCAAGTTGTTGTGCGGACTGGATATTCCGCTGTGGCGACCCCTTGGCGGGAGCAGCCGAAAGACTAACAACAACATGTTTTTTTTTTTATGATAATTTTATCTGTTAATTAAAAAATTCCCAAGCTTTGAACATCTTACAGAGCACTGTTCAATCCATCATCCAAAAATTGAAAAAAGCATGGCAAAATTGCAAACCTACCACCTAAACTAACAGGCCAGGCAAGGAGAGCATTTATCAGAGAACAAGCTAAGAGGCCCATGGTAACTCTGGAGAATCTGCACAGATCCAAAGCCCAGGTGGGAGAATCTGTCCGCAGGACCACTATTAGTCGTGCACTCCACAAATCTGGCCTATATGGAAGAGTGACAAGAAGAACACCATTGTTAAAAGAAAGCCATAGTCCTGTTTGCACTTTGCAACAAGTCATGTAGTGGGGACAGCATACATGTGGAAGAAGGTGCTCTGTTCAGATGCAGCCAAAATGTAACTTTTTGACCTACATGCAAAATCACATGCACATCACCCTGAATACACCACCCATGAAACATGGTGGTGGCAGCATCATGTTGTGGGAATGATTTTCTTCAGCGGAGACAGGGAAGCTGGTCAGAGTTGCTGGGAAGATGGTTGAAGCCAAATACAGGGCAATCTTAGAAGAAAACCTTTTAGAGTTGGGGCAGAGATTCACCTTCCAGCATGTCAACCCTAAGCATACAGCCGGCGCTACAATGGAACTGTTTAGATCATAGCATATTTATGTTTTATAATGGCCCAGTCAAATTCCAGACCTAATTGAAAATCTGTGGCATGACAGATGCTCTCCATCCAATCTGAATGGGCAAAAATTACACTGTCTATATGTGAAAAGCTGGCAGAGACATAGCCCAAAAGACTTACAAGTGTAATTGCAGCGAATGGTGGTCCTACAAAGTATTGACTCAGGAGGCCTAAATACAAATGCCTGCCACACTTTTCAGATATTTATCGTGTAAAACATTTTGAAAACTATTTATAATTTTCCTTCCACTTCACAGTCATTCACATAAACTTATAGCATGACACCTAACCACAGTGTATGACATTTGCCGTGATGTCAGACTAACATCGGTATTGCTTTACCTATAATAATAATAATAATAATAATAATAATACTATTATTATGAGAGTGATAGAAAGCATCAGTTTACCTGTCCATCCATGACCCCGAGTAGTGCCTCCTCCATCCACTGCACTGGCTCTATGAAGTACGACGTGCACTGGCTCTGATTACCCGCAACTTGTCCTCCGCTTGCCCTCTTATGTGTGAAAGCAGCCGCTCCACTGCCTACACAGTGAGTGAGGATGCTGGAGTGGCGGAACAGTGTGCGTCTGGAAAGGAAAACGCAGAGACACATTCCAGACGGACGCTGTAAGAACAACTATGGCAAAGGGAAGTGAAATGTAATTAAAGTGCAGATTTCACCTGCACTTTCTGCATCTGTAGATGGCCTCAGTGCTGTGGCTTTGTGCAGGGTCGACTGCGAATACATCTCTGGGAAGATTCTGAAGCTCTGAAATAATAGTGAGAATTTATTATTGTGAATATGTTACATGATACATGCTTATATTCCTCAGCAATAAGTGTTCTAACAAAAGTACTACTTTATTCAGAAACTTATAACCAACAACAAATTATTTAAATAAAGAAAACAGTATTTAATCTGGATGTCTAACCTGCTACTTGGTATCCTGGTACCAGTGTATAACTGTAAAACAATTTTCCAAAACATAGTACTATGTAAAAGATTTGAGCCAGCCCTCATTTCTTCATATAAAATTACATTTTACTTAAATAATGTAGATTAAAGGCTCAAGCCCTATTTGACCGAGTGTTATCAGTTTACACATGTAAATGGTGACGATTCTATTCTACATGTACTAAAGTGAAGTTTGGTCTTCCACAGGGTTCTGTTTTAGGCCCACTGCTTTTTTTCTATCTGGATGGATGAATTGATGAATTGATCGCACAGGAAATTCCAAATACTGTATGCTGTCCCTGAATAGCATAATTCTCAAGCATTGTATTAGTTTCCACTGTTATGCTGGTGACACATAGTTATATGTCTCAGCAAAACCATATGTGATAAAACAGTTTATTAAAGTTGAGAAATTTGTAGAGAACATTAGACACCAGATGTTTATTAATTTCCTTCCACTTAATCTTTAAAAGAGAAAAGTACTGGCACTAGGACTATATGCAGCTAAAAGTAAGCTTTCTGATCATACAGTAACTCTGGATGCTGTTTCTGTTTCATTGTGTGCAGCAGTAAAAGACCTTGGTGTGACTCCACCAGTCTTTCATTTAAAGCTCATGTGGATAATATTACAAGGATCATAGTTTTGTCATTGGCTCCCAGTGAAATTTCACATTGATTTTAAAATACTACTATTTACCAATGAAGCTCTAAATGGTCTCGCACCACAGTAGGCCTCATATGGTCTGCTTGGGATGCATGTGGTGACTGAAGACGGGTCCATTTGATGACCATGAAAATGGCCTTTGACAAGTCTAATAAATATGTTTTTTTGTTGTTGTTTTTTGCACATGTCAAAAGTTTGGACACAAGTTTGGGTTCATTTTCTACATTCTAGAACAATACTGGATGTTTTCAAAAATAAAAATCAGGAAAGACCATGGAATTAAAAGGTGTGTCCAAACATTGGGCTGGTAATGTAAACAAATTAGGTCAAATAGTCAAAAGCTATGTTTTACTGATTCTAATAAATGACAGATTTATAAATGGCTCAGTTTTGGTACAAACGAAAAAGCAATGCGATTATTGTTAACAGACTTCAAGCTCCCTTTCACCTTCAAAATACCCCTTTCCAATGTAGTCCAATGCCAAAAACTCGGACACCAGCAACGGCTTACACATCTGGAATATTCTTCTGCCTCCATCTAACCCTATCCTCTGCATCCTCTTCTCTTACACCAAATAATGTCATATCAGCTCCCACTAGATCAATAAATCTCCTCTTTGATCTTCCTCTAGACCTCCTGCCTGGCAGTTCCATCCGCAGCACCCTTCTACCGATATATTTACAATCGTCCCTCATGTCCAAACCACCTCAATCTGGCCTCTCTGACTTTATCTCCAAAGCATCCAACATGGGTTGTCCCTCTGATGGACTGATTCTTGATCCTATCCATCCTTGTCACTCCCAAAAAGAATCTGAACATCTTCATCTCTGCTCTTTTCTTTAGTGCTACTATCTGAAATAAAGCTTTATTTAAAAATTATTTTATGGTGATGTTTTTCATTCTAAAAGATTTATTTTTTTACAACTCAGCACTTGCACCCTTGTTATGCTATTTCATTGCAAATGTTCATTTACAAGAACACACGATTTAAAGAGTTTAAAGATGGCCAATACCTGGATATTTCTCAGTAACCTTCTTCAGTCTGAACTGCTTGTATAAGACACTGCTGGTGTCTACCTGACAGTTCATAGCTTCATAAAGCGTCAACTGATTAAGAAACTCCTCATTCATCCTGAAAACACACAAAGCCAGTTGTTCAAAATGTTACTATCACAAAAGATTTGATTGTAAGAACGTGATGAACAGCTTTCCTTTCTTACTTGACATCTGGTTTGACGTGCTGGAGTTTGGAATATGCCTCCTGTACACTCAGCTTCTGTGTCTTCATTAAATAAGCAGTGATGATTGCAGCACTCCGACTCTGACCTGCATGACTAACAAGAAGGAGGAATTTCATGGTAGAAAAAAATATAGATTTTCTTAACCGATCTATTATTTAACACATATTTAGTGTGTCCACATAAAAAAAACTGTAATTCACTTCTCCCACAAGATGTTGTGCTGCCTGCCAACGTGTGAATAGTAGGATGTATAAGGGAAGTGGATGATAAGGGAAGTGCAACATATTATTAATACAGAATATCCCAATTCTGTATTAATTTCTTCTTGATTCTTGATTTTGTTACAATTCTAAAATAGCTGAGCAAAAAATTTTATATCTTTCCACACACACAGACAAATTAAAAAATGCATTTTAAAAATGTGAATTATTTAGCAAAAATTATTTGCTAAGTTAGTTTACAATTATAACAAAACCGAAAAAAAACAAAAGGTATTCAGAAAATTCCAATAGGTATCACGATAATATTATATATTTCCTAAATAACATTCTGGTCCATATTAAACCCAAAGAACCCAAAGAAAAACACCAAGTACTAAAGTTGCTTAAACCTACCAGTGAACAAGAACAGACGATGTGGATGCTGGTGGTTCTAATGAAGAGGAGCAAGATGCATTCAGGGCATCGCTGATAAATTCAGTGCAGCTGTCTAGCTTGCTAAGGAGGTCTGTGGATGAGTCGTCCAGCGCATGGACAAATTTGGCGTGAAACCCAGACAGCTCTGGTTGTTCAGAGTCTACACTGAGGATGTGAGTGATTCCTTTGAGGGTTAGAGCTTCAGGATCCTTAAGATCTGACACAGAGCCAATGTAGAGACCAGCTTCAACAGGGATCATGATGGTGTTTAGAAAGTGATTGTTAAAAAAACAACCTGTATTAGAACAGAGATTAAAGAAGGTATGGTTAAAAACAGAATTTGTTTTATTTATAATAAAAAGAAATTATGTGACAAAAAAAAACAATCACATGTATGATGTAGTAAAATTTTTTGAATTGTTTAAATTAGTTTGAAAATACTGAGATTTGTTACATGCATATATTAGGTATACATAGAAAATATTAACTCAAACTGTATCCATTCAGCTTACAGTGTACAAATATCTGTTTTCTTGTGTTTTTCTATTTAAAATAGACATAAAAAGCAAATTACTTATCAAATATCTAGATATATGTCTAGATATATTGTCAGCATTTTTGATAGTTTTACACTGTTCAATTAGCAAATAATTTAAATTCTGTAAAACAAATGTGTTACATTCTTAATAGTTACAACGCGTTACCTGTTCATGCCAGTCCTTTTCAAAAATAGGTTCGATGAGAAACTAAAAAGAAAAATACTCAGTTCCGGACCTTTCAGTTCCGGGATTAATGTAATAGCAAAGTTGAATCACTAGAGGGCACCAAGTACTAAGTCATGTCAAAATCTTTATAAAAAAAAATTCTAATAAATATATAGCAAGTATGATATCAAAATAATAATACCATATAATAATAATAGTAATAATAATAATAATTATTATTACTATTATTATTATTATTATTATTATTATTATAATTATTATAATAATTATTATTATTATTATAAAAAAAATAACTTAGCGCACAAGGCAGGGAACACCCTGGACAAGGTGCCAATTCTGCCACTATTAATAGTAATAATAAAAGATAATGTCAGTACGGTGGTTTAGTGGTTAGCACCTTGCCCCTCCAGGGTCCTGGTTCGATTACCGTTTGCATGTTCTCCCTGTGCTTGTTGGGTTTCCTCCAGGTGCTCTGGTTTTCTCCCACAGTCCAAAGACATACAGATCAGGCTAATTGGTGTTCCCAAATTGCTCGTAGTGCGTGAATGTGTGTGTGAATGTTGTCCGGGGGTCTACCACAGTCGTAAAAATGGGAATGGGAATTAGGAAAAATGGGACTTCACGGTCGCTAGTTGGACTACAGAGGTGCTTAGATGGATGGATGAAATAATAATAATTATCACTGTCAGAGGTTAAATTAGCACTTAGGAGATTTGTGAGGCCTGTTCTTGGGTTAGTCTAGTGCCTTTGCATTTGTAACTATTTTACCATGCAACAGTTTGAAAATTAAATGCCATTACCTCTGTGAATGCTATTTCCCATTGTATTATTATGCTGTGTGGCATTTACATCATATTTTCCCCTTTCATTCTTAATTTTCTGTTCGACTTTTACAGCTAGCCAAATATCATAGATATAAACATGCTTAAAACATTTTAAACTCAATTTAACCAACTTAAACTCTAAAACATTTTTATTGTTATTTTAATCTTGACAATTATAGTTTCAATTATGTTTAAAACTATTTACAACTGAACTCCCACTTCTTATAAGTTCAGATTATTCTCATGTCTTTCTAATATTAGGTCCAGACACAACACAAATTATTTTTTACAGTTTGGTTCTACTTGACTGAAATATTTCAGCTGGCCTGCTCGTTTATTGTAATAGATATGATGCAATGTATCCCAAACCCTAAAGTCTGGAGCATTGCCTTTTACTGCTGCTTTAAATCTCTTGTGCTATCAAGTGTGCCTGATGTGCTGCTATAAGTGTAATACTGCCCTTTTGGCCTGGTTTTGGTCATCTCAAATGCTGTTGGAGAAAGCAGGTGCATTTAGCAGTGACATTTAAGTGATGACCCAGTCCCTCAAGAGGAGGAGTAATAATAAAGTAAAAAGTAAGACAGAATATAATTAGAAAGGGGCAGTAAGATGCTGGCTATGAGTGGGAATCTGGTCCATCTTGTAAGTATACTGTAAGTCAATTTTTAGGGCTACACAGTACATCAAATGTTAAGAAGGACTGTGTAGTGCAATCTTCAAATAATTTCAGTGCCGTAAAACAAATATATCAGATAAAAGAGAAAAATCTTTAGTTCTGGATTTTTTTTTTTCACCCTTTATGGGGTTTTTTTGTTGTTGTTGTTTTTTTTTGCGTTCTTTACATTTTTTAATTTGGCCACACCAGCAGTTAGATCTTTAGAGCTGCATAGTAGACCTATACCCTTTCTCAATGTTTGGCTTTGGCAAGATATGTGCTGTAGTTCTTCTTTCCAACATAATATCAATAATTTATCATCATGGTGCATCAACAGCTCCAAACATTTATACTACTATCACTAACCAAAGCCAATAGTCCTGCTAGCCTTACTACAGCCTTTAGTAGGACTAAACGATGCTTATTCTCTAACTTAACTCTGAAATAGACAAATTATTCCTACATAAGAGTAAGACTATTTGTACATATGTATTTTTTTTAAATAAAATGTCCATAAACAGAAAAAAATGTTCCCGTGTCCTGTTTATTAATTGCCATCATCGACCATTACTGTCACATCCACATGAATAAACAGATTAATAAAGAATTCCTGCAAGCATGATGAGCCGTATCAACAGTTAGTTAAGTAATATGTTAATAGGTCATTTGATTCAGGACTGAAATGTGTGACAAATAATCCCATGCTATTTATTGATTAATGTGAGAGACACCATGCATCAGTGAACTGCCAGCTTTGTTTAAATTAAAGGAGTAGCTAAATGCAAAATCATAATCAATATAAATCAATATGAATATTGATTGATAATCCTACTATAGGATGCTTTCAGGACTACAATTTGTTTTTATCATTACTGGATCAATTGTGCTTTGTCAGTAGCACATTAACCAGATTGTTTTTCCATCTTTCCAGACATGTTTTTGGGTCTCAGTTACATTTTCTTGGGAATACATGTCCAAATATTTAAGTTATTTGAAGGCTGAGGTGGCATTGTGATGCCAGCTGTGTTAAGGGAGAGCACTTTCGGGCGGTCCAAGTTCCTAAGTTGTGAGTCAATAATACACTTTCTGTAAACAAATTGCAATGCTAGTAAACTTTCCATGAACCTCTCAGCACTCTTTGTGCAAGTGGTACACTCTGCCCTTTATTGTTTTCTTTTTTTAATAATGGAGATGTTATGTCCTTTCCCATAAGCCTCATTGCCCTTTTGTCTATATTTTAAGCTCAAAGCACACGATTCCCTGAGCCTGAGGATGGATATCGGCTAATTGCTCTTTCTAAAAGTATTCTCCATGAATGTCTGAGTGATTGCCTACGTCCTGGCAACGCGAAAGCACTTTTCCTCTAAGGGGTGGTGAGGGGCCACGGCATGTACCTTCCTATTGTACAATTGCCTCTACCCTGATTACTTCCTTTCCAACATACGTCCAAGAGAGTTTGGATCCAGTTTCTATTTTAATGGCTTTAAAGATGAGAGCTTCCGTGTATATTTATATCTTTGATCGATTAGAGGTCTTTCAGAATGTTATTTACATTGCTTTGTGCTCCTTTGTGAGCTAATGTACTTACATTATGTTTCTCTCCTTTTGTTATTGTGTGAGAGGTTGGTTTTCTTATGCTGCTTATATTAGGCATATTTCTTAAAGCTAAATTAGGGTTATTTAAAAAAAGATCAGGTTTATTGAGAATGACATTTATTTTTATACATCTGTGTAAAGAAGTGAAAGGCCTTGGCTCAAGGGCCCAACAGTGGCAATTTGCTGGTGGGGTTTGAACCTGGGACCTTCTGATCATTAGTCCAATTCCTTAACCACTGAGCTATCCCTGCCCTAAAGCTGCTTTGTGACACTGGTCACTGCTAAAAGCTATATACAGGGTCCTCCAGAGTCTGGGTTCGATTCCCACCTCAGGTCTGTGTGCATGGAGTTTGCATGTTCTCCCAGTGCTTGGTGGGTTTCCTCCGGCTACTCCAGTTTCCTCCCACAGTCCAAAGACATGCAGATTAGTCTAATTGGCGTTCCCAAATTGTCCGTAGTGTGTACAGTAAATGAGCATGTGAGTGTGTGTATGTGTGTGCTCAGCGATGGATTGGCACCTCATCCAGGGTGCACCTCACCTCATGCCTTAAGTCTCCTGGGATAGGTGTCATGCCCCTGCCATCCTCTATACCAGGTAACACGGTATAGACGTCGAGTACAGCATAAGTCATAAAAGAAACAAGCTTGTTTCCATAACATAATGGTTTAAACGCATTATCAAAAAGATTCAAATAGTGCCATTTGTTAATACATTTTTAATCATAGACTATTCAGTGTGCTAGATGAACAGCGAAGGATTTTAAGACATGATGTGACATGAAAATATTCCACTTTGGGGTGGAAACAGTAATTCTTCTTCATGTTACGCTTCATCACACCCTAACCCTGTCAGTGATTATTTTACTGTAACTGCAGTAAAATGTTTATTCCTTACTGAAGCAACACGTTCTGCCCAATCAAGCATTCAAGAGCGGTGCGGAAAAAAATAACCCTTATTACATCACATTGTAGAAATGGTTTGTGTAACATTCTAGAAGCATTCCTCAGTGTTCCTACAGCTCGAAATGTCACAGCAGCGTTATACAGTAAGAACATTATTAACTCATACTCACACTCTTTCAGATGTTCTCCGAACATCCAGGAAACGTTCCTGGAAACCAAACTTTCCTAGAATTGCAATGTTTTGATAATGTTCTACAAACCTTAAAGATACCGTAATAATGTTATGGCCGTTGCAGATCACTTTGACCCGATGCATTCTACATTTTCTGCGCTGTAACTACATCATCAAAAAAATCTCTTAACATTGACACTGTGCGTTACTATGAGACAAACCAAATCCTCTTAATCTTGTGTAATTGTGTCTTGAGTAATAGCTTAATCTCATAAGACATGATGATAAAAAGCATATTTAATTAAATTAAATGATTTCAGGTTATGAAGTTAGTAAGAAATTCTTCCAAGCTGCTGTGTGTCGTAACCTTTATCTGTACAGCATGGTTCTCTCTTTTCATTATTGCATAAAAGAAAGAGAGACAGTATGTGTGTGTGCGCGCGTGTGTGTGTGTGTGTGTGTGTGTGTGTGTGTGTAGTATCACAAGCTTCCTTCTGCTTCACACTTTCGCTTATTTCCATGTCATGTTACTGCATGATTTTATTATCAGTGGTAATTTGAAACTTTTTAGGTCTGGAACACTCGAATCTTCTATTCAGATCACAATTAAAGAACACATATTGTCCTTTCGCATGTGAATGCTGAAATGATGAATTAATGTAACATCCTTTACATAAATCCCATATCACATACTGTTTCGTTGAAATTTAATTTTTTTTTATTAAAATAGTTCTAGACTCTTTGTGTATGGATATCGGCTCTAAAAGAAGAAGTCTTCCTTTTTTTACGTTAAAGAAAGTGAGTGTGAAAGTGAGTTACAGTCTCAGCATACCAGTTCAACCTTCCAGTCACTGTGTTAACCTTTTGACCGATAACAGTATATTAGCTAACTCTTCTTCCCGATACTGTCTCGTCACATTTCCTTTACTTTCAAATTCAGATTTTTTTTTCAGATTTTGCAACAAAATGTTTTTTCAATGCTGTAAACGTCAAACAGAAAAATATTGCATTATGAATAGTTAAGCAGTGAAAAACTACACTCAGACTGGGGATTGTTTTTCAATCTCTAATAAAAAGTATTGTACTTTTATAAATGTACAATATAAATCTAATAAATCATAAATATAAGTTTTATAAATCTAATACATTATCATTTCTATGACTTACAATGTCTTGTATACTGTACCTGAGTCTATTAATAGAGAATATGATTTAAAGGAAAATGTCAGTGGATGTTTTTTTGAGGAAAAACAGCCTGATCATTAAAAAAAATATATATATATATTTTTTGAGAGTTCTCATCACATTGTGCGTCTGGAATTGCATCCAACTCATCATTAAAACCTATAGTATGTTTAATAGTAAAAATAGAAAGAACATTTCCATGAGCACAAAGTGATGAGAACTTAAATTATTTAGTTTGAACCGCTGTGTGGTCATAAGAAAACCATGTGTTAGTGAAGCTGATTAGAAAAAAAAGTGTTTCAGTTTTCTGGGAAGCATAAATTTTGGACTTTGGAGCAATGGGAAAAGGTCATGTGGTCTTCCGAGTCCAGACTGACCCTATTCTAGAGCGACCAGGGAAAGAAGGGAAGAGCATGAAGCGATGCAGCCATCATGCATAGTGCCCTCTGTACTGTACGAGCCTCTGGAGGCAGTTTTATGATCTTCAGTTGGTCATCTGATGACTTTTTAGGCAGGCATGGTTTTTAACAGCTACCAAGATTCTCACGTGTTAGAATCTTGGTCAACAGTTAGTGATAAAGCGGTGACTAAAGCTGTTTTCTGACATGGCAAATTGTACAGGATGGATAGTATTCTCATTAAGAAGCAGTTTTTTTCTGTCTTATTAACTTTAAGAAAAAGTTACAGAGAAGCTCTTTCCTTTTTAGTGTTAGTGATAACAGGAACAGTTTAAATGAGCTAAAAGTACAAAATACGGAAAAGTAAAATGTTTTGCTCAAATGTTGAATTGTTGACGAATTGCAGTAATAAAACACTTTGTAGTGATAAAAGTAATTCACAGCATCACAGCACCCAGAATTTATTATTATCTCTTAACAGGTTATCTTGAAGTGTTTAATTTTTTAAATAAAACCCTGTAAAATATGTTTAATTATAGAACAGTAAAAACAACCTTCATTTTTTATAGTCAATCAGTAATAATACTACTATATTGACTTTTTGACCTACTGTATGTTCTTAAATACATTGCGTTAAATTCGCAAACTTTTTATGTCTCTTTATTTAAAACCAGTATAACGTTCAATACAAAATGGTATTATTTGTGATAGTATCTGATTTATACATTTTACTGTACTTAGAATTTTCGTTGGGGATAAATGTGGAAAACCATGCTCTCCATATGGCTGATGTTACAAAATAAAACTTGAACCTACATGCATACGTAGAAGAACAATATAGGATGCATATGGATTAGTTGAGAGTAATTTGGAAACAGTCCATGCTTTGTTTTGTGTGTGTTTATGTGTGTGTGTGTGTGTGTGTGTGAGAGAGAGAGAGAGAGAGAGAGAGAGAGAGAGAGAGTGGGAGAGAGAGAGAGAGAGAGAGAAATGTATGTCTGATGATCAGTGTGTCATGGGTCACATCCCCAGAGCCGCTCATTCTGAGGAAGATTTATGACGCACTTCCTGCAGAGAGGAGGTGAAGTAACACTCTCCGCCCTACATAGAGGTCAACATCGAGCAATCTTCTGTCACTGCAGTGTACAGCATGGTATCTTCCAATTTACTGATTTTTACACATTTCACATAGAGGACATCATTAAATAGCATGTAACCCTGCAGAAGTAATTATACCGTTTGGAATGCAAGACTGTGGACCAGTAGGCTGTGGACACCCCTAGTCTAAAAAAAGGACATTTAATAATAGGAAATGTTTTTAATGTCTATAAAGGGTAATTGAAAAACAATACTCAAGCTGCTAAATGCTAAAAGATCCATCCTCTGCCCTTAAACCTAGCACAGTTTTGGAAGAAAATCAGCTGATGGAGAACTTGCCACTATTTTTCTGCAGATGCTGACTCTCACGTGCTTCTGTTTCTGCATTTCTCAGAAAGACTATCTTTTTATTTTTCCTAGAAACTGCTACAGTTCTTAAAATGTTGCTTCCTTTTATTCTTCCGACATTAAAATGTAAATGTAAACGAGAAAATAGTTGATCAAACTGTGTAAAGGCACCGCTCATGATTTTCACCTATTAGTATATATAATTGATTTACTTACTTACAGAAAACTAAATTAATTGAATTAGTTAAGATACATTTCTGTTCAGTGTTCACTTCTTTACTTCAGTTTTTATTTCCACTTTCTTTTCTTTCCTGGCTTCCTTATTGGTTCTGACTAGTGTAGCTTAGACCTTAGCTTAGACCTAAGTCTCTTAGCCGTTTTAAGGCATGCCATTTACACAGGGCTACATTAGAACTGCGAAAGGGCGAGATAGAAACACGAGAAGCCCACTCACTGAGCTACTGATAGATGAGTTTGTACTGGCCACACACAAACACTTTAGTCTTATTGGCATTCTAAGGTAATTCATCTAACTTGTGCATTACTGCTACTACAGTACATTACCCGAATGATAACATCTGCCAATATTTGGGTTCTTTTAGATGTTTTTTTTTTTATACAGCAATACTTAATTCATAAAAAATAAAAAATTTATTAATAAGGACAACAACAACGACAACAACAACAACAACAATAATAATAATAATAATAATAATAATAATAATAATAGAACATATGTATATTACAAGTGAGGAAACATGGCTCTGTCCTGGACAAAAAAAAATCCTCTTTAAAGATGCAGGCTGACATTAAAACACGCCCACACATGCTACAGGCTAATACCACCCCTCCTTCCATGCATGCACACACGCTCACGCACGCACACACACGCACGCACACACATCTTTTTTTCACACTGTGATCTAAATGTCATTGTTATGGCAGATGTAAGACATAATTTGTTGTTGTTTGTTTGTTTGTTTGTTTTTATCAGAATTACAGTATTATTGTATTGTAATACTTGATATGGTGTTTTTTTTTTTTTTATATCCTGAACCAGTCCTATCGAGCTGATGTGAGCTTGGTGAACGGTACAGGAGGTTTTTGGATTTAGATCTATACACTATAGTTATAGCACCATACAGAAGCAAGCTTAAATCATTTGAAATAGTGTTCTTTATGTATAATGTTCTAGGTATTGTTTTAAAGAATAGAGGATATCCTATACATTGTCTGTCGAAAAAACTGTTTTTTTTAAACGTTTTTAAATGCAATTTGTAATATTCAGTCTTGTATTGATTGATTTTTCATTGTTCCCAAGGAGCAGTTATCCTCTACATTAATTTAGCCATATTAAATAAAACATGATGCTACATAATTTATGTTAAGCAGAAAGTGAGATTTGTACATTAGCACGCTGATTTACAGCTCTGTCATCACGACTGTTGAAGTTACTAGGCCACTTTCTCATTCGAACATTTGCCCTCCATTCTTTGTGTATGTGTGTGTGTGTGTCAGGGCTATTATCCTGAGGGTGAGGCATGGCAGCTGATGGTCATTTCTCCTGCCTGAGCTGTCTGTTAGATCTGTGTTGAGTTAAACGGAGGCCTGCAATGCTTTTAAGTGTTGAGAGATGGATAGGGAGTCTCTTTGACAATGTGCAGACACACACACACACACACACACACATACACACACACACACACACACCAGCTACTATTGTAAACAAAAGCAAACCAGGACTTTTTTTTTTATCTCTAGTGATGTCAGTCTTTAAATAGTATAGTAGTTTATACTGTAAGAATTATTTACACATATCCAGGAGAGGATTCAGATGAAACACCGCAAACCACCAAACGTCTTTTCTTTAGCACTTAAGTATATACCAGCATTTCTCTAGCCATTATTCTAATATTCTCTTATAATAATGTTCTGTAGTCATTATAGACATATTTACTTGACTTTAACCCTTTTACACAGATTTATTTGGCAGAAGGGTTAATGCAAAATTATTATGTGAGGCAGACAGTCCGATTAAATCCAAGTTTAAAGTTGAACAGTTAATGGGCACAGTGGATTTATGACTTGCCTGTCCTGGGATTGAAACTCACAAGCATGTGGTTGAAATGTGCTTGCATCCTGAGACTTTTCTGGGAATCCTGGCTGTGAGCTGGAGATACAGCCTGGATGGGATGCCAGGTAATGCAGGGTATCATGGGAAAGAAACAAAAACAAACAAACAAAAACACACTGTATTTTTATTATTATTATTATTATTATTATTATTATTATTATTATTATTATAAGCAGCAGTGCTGGATGAAGTAGCATTAGTAGTATTGGTAGTAGTAGTGGTGGTAATAGTGGTAGTAAAAGTGGTTATTGGTGGTGGTGGTGGTAGTATGAGTACAGTAGGAAGAATAACAAGAGTAATAAGTATATATTAAATAGATAATATCAGCAATGACTGAGAATTTCAGTCATTTCAAGAATTTCAAGTTTAGAATTGAGTGCAAAAGAAAATAATGGAATGCAAGTCTCTTCCACCCAAAATCCTTTTGTCATAAATAATTTTATAACCATTGGAAGAAAAAAAAAGTTGCATATCCTGTCTGTACTAGAATGAGTTTCCTAGAAACCTCTAGTGATAACAAAGAGAAACCTGAAAGCTGTAAATGTTAATATAATATAATAGCAACAATAAAAATATGAGATTAGTACGTTTGTTATGTAATGCTACAACCTGTGAGGTAAACAAATTTCCAGCAGTTCCAGAAGAGGTAATTAAAACATTTGCATTCTTGTACATTTACAGAAAAATGTGCTCGCCTAATTGTCACAGTGTTCATTTAGTAATGTAGTGTGTGGCCCGGGACAGTGCTAAAGCTCTGGGCCATGTGGCTCCATTACAGAGATAAAAGGCTGCCTGATAAATTGTCCTTCAGTCCCTTTCACTACACAAATGTACATTATCTAACAAGAGGCGAATGAAAAGAGCCTGATTAGGCTGCAATGGCTTGAAAAAAGGAGCCATTCGTCTTAGTTAGCGTCTCTTCTTGCTCTTTTGTGGCCCTTTTTTTCAAAGGTAACTGTTGTTCCCATCCACTGGTGCTGCAGTGTCCTGATCCAGCACACTTGCACTTACACAGTGCTGCTGACTTCTGAATAACCTCACTCAGTACCAGAAGCTCACCCTTATATGACCCCACATGCTGGAGGGGGATCTCAGGGGGATCTTCGCACCTTTCAGCAGCCTCACAGGGACGGAACGGCTGGAATTCTGGGAATTTCTTTCTTCTGAGATTGCTTAATGTTGGCAACACTGAATGGATCTTATAAAGGAAAAGAAAAACAGAAAGAAAACATTCAAAAACAAGGTAAATTCTAAGTGGAGTAAAGGTCTACACAGAGTGCATTTGAACTAATCAACATTTATGTAGTTTGCGTCTTGTGACCTGACCAGATGTTTAGCAGATGTTCAACCCCCTCCAGAACCAAACAGTTTATAATTAGAAGCTCTATTGATAAACATTTTGCACTTTCATTTTAAATACCATTACCTAATTTACAACAATCTGAACATGATATCATTATAAATTTTAATTTAATGTTTTTTGTCTGTACATTTATTTGTTTGTTTGTTTTTTGTTTGTTGATAT
Source organism: Heterobranchus longifilis (assembly GCA_028570985.1). NCBI lineage: Eukaryota > Metazoa > Chordata > Actinopteri > Siluriformes > Clariidae > Heterobranchus > Heterobranchus longifilis. The sequence goes on along the minus strand of JAOVVB010000050.1, from coordinate 20,741,928 downwards.
ACAGCACGTGCTGAATTTTGTCATATTAATTGAGAATTTTTAAACTAATTTGACTTTTTTCATTTTATTTCCTTCACTTTCTTTTACTCACACTTTTTCTATTGATTTAGTTGTTAATTCACATAAATCCATTTGCATTTTGTTTTTCTTTCTTTCTTTCTTTCTTTCTTTCTTTCAATAATTCATTAAAAGAATTAAATTGATAAATGAATTTCATACTATTTTATGAATAGTTTAGGTTTTGTAAGTTAATAATTATTCAACAGTTATGTTTTGTTATTTTTATTTATTTATTTATGTTTAATTTACTTATCTGCATGTTTGTTTGTTTGTTTGGGCTATTGTTTGTGCATTAATTTATATGCAGATCAGGGAGTGAGTGAATATTAGTTGAACTGTCTTTGTTTTGTTAATCATTAATCCACTGTGTGTGTGTGTGTGTGTGTGTGCGTGCGTGTGTGTGCGCGCGCGTCTGTCAAGGACCTCCCTAGAGTGCCCCCCTCCTTCACTGTTTTCGTGTGTGTGTGTGTGTGTGTGTGTGTGTGTGTGTGAGAGAGAGAGAGAAGAGCAGTGAGTTCTCAGCAGGAGGGAAACACACAACCACCAGAGAGTAAAACTGAACTCAATTCCACTCTGGCTACCAAATGGATCACACTGAATACCTTCACCTGAGTAAGTGTTTAATCTCCTCATCAACTCACTGACTGTCTGATCTGGTTCAGTTTGTTTGTTTGTTTGTTTGTTTGCTCGTCTTGATCGTGTGTGTTGTTGCTTTATTTGCTGTTTGGATAGTTGAAGCGCACTTTGGACCAGACAGTCATAAATCCAGCCACACACTCGGCGTGTAATGTGTGTACTTGTGTCACGTGCGGTGTCTGTGCTGGAGCGTGCAGGTGATTCTCTCCCTCAGTCAGGGTCAAGGGTCGGCACTTTTATTACACTTCACAAATTTATGGCTTTAAACTGTTTGTCTAAGGGCTCTTAATGGGTGGATTTCACAGCAGATCTGTATGTATATATATATATATATATATATATATATATATATATATATATGTGT
>JAOVVB010000050.1:20711737-20729536 GCA_028570985.1 Heterobranchus longifilis | reverse complement strand
GGTAGAGGATTTAGACTGGCGGATAGTAATATAGTGTTGACGGTCAGACAGATAAGAAGCGAACCAGGATAAGGCAGATAAAGTGTATGGTTATTATGCACAATCAAAAGTCCTGGTTTGACTTGAACGCCTCTTGTACGTTTTGGTTCAGTACGTTGCAGAAAATGACTTTTTGGCAAGTGAAAATATTTTACATCCAGACAGAGTTATACATTTTCTCTTGTTTTAAGATTACAGTATGGCAGATCCTTTTGCTTACAGTTTTAGAAGGAAATGCTTAGAAATAAATGCTTACAATTAACACAAATATTTACTAATAGAACAAAAAATTGTACATTAAAAAATTTGTAAAATGTCTAGATATAGACTTATCAGTCTTTTATTTGGTTCTTGGTAAACGTAATATTAGACATACCAGATAAACCTTAATAGATTGAAAATATTTGGACTTGAAAGATTTCATGTTTCATGCTGTCTTAGATCGTTGTTTTAAATAAGAAAGTTCTCTGACTTCTGATAGACAAACGACCCAGTTACCAACATCTGCCAGGCAGCTGATAAACAGCTCTTCACCTTGGTTGAGTGGGCCAAGCGCATCCCGCACTTCTCTCAGCTACCCCTGGATGATCAGGTCATCCTCCTGCGAGCGGGTCAGTAAACTCCTTCTGTCCACAGTAACACTGAGACCACACGGTTAGGTGGGCTTTAGGTCACCTTTCGGTATTTGTACAAACACATTTAGCTGTCCTCCTCACTCCCCACTGCTAAATGTGTGTGTGTGTGTGTGTGTGTTTTTTGTGTGTCCAGGCTGGAACGAACTTCTCATCGCATCGTTCTCCCATCGCTCTGTGTCAGTGAAGGATGGTATCGTGTTAGGCACAGGGCTGCACGTCCACCGCAACAGTGCTCACACTGCAGGAGTGGGGTCCATCTTCGACAGGTCTGATCTACACACACACACACAATTCAGTTGCCTTTACTTTCTGATTGTCTGATCTTCAATCTGTGTATCTTGTTTTGTCTGATTTTGGTCTGATTTCTAACATCCTTCTATTTTCTGGTGTCTAATCTTTATATTTTTAGATCTACCTTGTCTCTGATCCCTTTAGTTATCATGTCTGACTTTCAGTATCCAATCTGTCTAGTGTCTAATTTTTAACATCTGTTCTCTTTTTATATCTGATGTACTGTGTCCGATTTAAGTGTTTAATCTTTCTAGATTTCTTTAGAATTTTTTTATCCTCTGACTGATTTCTCTTGACTCTAATCTTTATAGTGTCTGATTTCTTATATCTGATCTCATGTCTCCCATGTGTCACATGTCTGAATTTAAAAAAAAAGCGAGGTTTTCCAGTATCCACAATCTCTAATGTCTGAACTCTTATGTCCACGCATACAAATGCAGTTAAATCTTGGATTGCGAGCATAATTTGTTCTGGAAACTTGCTTGTATATCAAATCACGGGGTCACAATGTTATAATAAACAATAAACACGTGCATGGATGTTGACATTACAAGTGACACATGTGCACTGAGACTGAGCATGGGAGACGATTACCCATAATTCCGTAGTGTGTGAAAGATAAGAACCATTGGCTCAGTTGTGATCACATGACGCTCGGCAGACACAGTGCATGCGTACTACAGTACTCGTTCATCAAGACCTCGGCTGTTTATTAAGTTAAATTTTATTGCAAAATGTTGCTCTTCTTTCAAAATGCTTGCAGACCAGGGTACTCGCCATCCAAGGTTGTCTGTCCTTGATATCTCTGTCCTGTCTATAGTGTCTAATCTCTCTGTATTTGAGCTCTGGTGTCTAACCTGTCAAGTGTTTGTGTTAACCTTTAACCTCTTTAGTTTACAATGTGGTTTTGAGATCTTATAGCTGATCTCTGTGGAGTCTGATCTCTCCAGTGTCTGATCTGATTGCTTCAGGGTTCTTTCTGAGCTGGTGTCTAAGATGAAGGACATGCAGATGGACAAGACGGAGCTCGGCTGCCTCAGAGCCATCGTTCTTTTCAACCCAGGTAACGCTTTACACTGTTTACAGCTTTATTCTTTACAGATAATTTAAAATATTAATAGCACAAATAAAGAGAATAAAAAAATATATATTCAGACAAAATCAGAATAAAGCCACTGAGATCAACCTGAATGAAAGTGAATAAGGTGAATGTGCTGTTTTAAAAATTTGATACATTAAAAATAAATCACTGAATGACACATGCTGACAACCATTTTACCTGTAAAACTGCAAAAGTTTGACAATTAAAAAAAAAAAAGCAGTAGTAATGCTAAAAGGACTGATTGTAGACTGGAACATTTTGTTTGACTTTGTCACTGAATCTGATCGTAGATGCTAAAGGTTTATCCAGTCCATCTGATGTAGAGGCGCTGAGGGAAAAAGTTTACGCTTCATTGGAGTCATACACCAAGCACAAATATCCAGACCAGCCAGGCAGGTGAGACTCAAATCCATGAATAATAATAATAATAATAATAATAATAATAATAATAATAAAGGACATTTTTTATGAAAAAGCAGTGTCACCACTAATGAGAAGGTATTGTGCTTGATTTTGAAATAGCTCAACTGAAATGTGTCTGTGTGTGTGTTTGTGTGTGTTTGTGAGAGAGCGAGAGCTTTTACTTCTTGAAAAATGAGTGTGTTATTCAAAACTTCAAAGTAGATGACAACACGTCTGAAACATTTATGCACTGGATGTTTTGTTCGAACTGCAGACAGTGTGCTAAACTGCTATTCACAGACACAGAAATGTGTTTGATCTCTCTCTCTTTGATCTCTCTTTCTGCTTCATTTTACCCCTTACACTCAGTATAATATAATCAGCTGAAGCTCATATTATTACATAAGTACAGTAAAATGAATAGGTGTGTAGTGACGAGAGAGAACTAGGTCAATGAAGTCCTACATATAATAAATGTAGCAGTTGTTTCTGTATAGTGGTTAATGACCAGCCATGTTCAAGATTAAGTGTATCATATATAATAATAATTACTGATTATGAATACATGAATAAGTGCTGGAAAACCAGTTGATGTTCATCATTTACTTTGTTTGATTTGATAGTTTTGATACAGGTGGTATGGTGGCGTAGTGGTTAGCATTGTCGCCTTGCATCTCCACGGTCCGGGTGCATGAAGTTTTTATGTTCTCCCTGTGCTTGGTGGGTTTCCTCCGGTTTCCTCCAACAGTCCAAAGACATGCAGACTAGGCTAATTGGCGTTCCCTAATTAGCCGTAGCATGTGAATGAGTATGTCTGTGTGTATGTGTGTTCGTGCCCAGCGATGGATTGGCACCTCATTTAGGGTGCACCCCGCCTCGTGCCCTAAGTTTCCAGGGATAGGCTCTAGGCCCCCCACAACGCTGTATACAGAATAAAGCGGTATAGACGATGACGGTGAGATTTGATAGATGGACTCCCAAGGTGTAGGGACATTAATCGGCTTTGAAAATTATTCAGAAATATTAAAGTAATTGTCACATGTACTTTACAGTGCAGGGAATTCATTTTTTTCACATACCCCAGTTAGGAAGCTGGGGTCAGAGCACAGGGTCAGCCAGGATACAGCGCCCCTGGAGCGGATAGGGTTTAGAGCCTCACTCAAGGGCTCAACAGTGGCAATTTGCTGGTACTCGAACCCCTGACCTTCCAATCAGTAACCCAGTATCTTACAGCCTTAACCGTTTGAGCCAGGATGGATGGATGGATGGATAGTTAAACAACAATAACAAAATATCAATAACAAAACAATAAACAGCATGGCCAAATACATAGTTAAATATTAAATGGGTAAATACTAACAAAGTAAATAATTAAGAAGTGACTAAGCAAACAGGTAAATAAGTAAAAGAAAGTAAATAAATAAAATGTTTACCCTTTCTACTGCTTTCACTAAGCAGGCACACTTTATATTAGTAATAAATAATGAAATGATGTTTTTATTACCTGACCAGCACAGACTGTGCTAATGGACCTTGCTGTATGTGTGCTCAGGTTTGCGAAGCTCCTGCTGCGTCTTCCTGCTCTTCGCTCCATCGGCCTCAAATGTCTCGAGCACCTTTTCTTCTTCAAGCTCATCGGCGATACGCCTATAGACACGTTCCTCATGGAGATGCTGGAAGCACCGCACCAAATCACGTGATGCTGATTGATGATGCTATGCCCTTTACCTTGTAAATATCCACCTCGTATGCTGATCGTCTTTCATACTACAGTACATTTTTAAAAAAGGACATTTTAATTGTTATTAACCAAACAGCAGAGAACTCATTGTAATTTTGTACATAGATTTTAGCACTGATGTAGTACAAAGTGATTCTATTCAGTGTGAAATTGTGTAAACTGCCAACATGTATTTTGTAATGTTATGTAAAAAGAGTCTAATTAAAATAGAAATTTCCAGCATTTCCTGCAGTATTGAGGACTGGTTTCATGGGTTTCCTTTGGGTTGTCTGGTTTTCTTCCACCTCCAAACAAATACCTGAAGGTGAATTAGCTTCTCAAAATTGTTCCTAAATATGAACGTGTGTGTGTGTGTGTGCATAATATGTGTAAATCATCTTCATCTTAACATTTCCAATACAAAGCACCATCTTACAGTACGTCATTGTCTTTAATATCATGAAAATCAAAAAGGTTGAATATTTAATATAGCTCATTTAAATGTCTTTTAAACAAAATGTCCTTCATGGATAAGATGGTATGTAAGAAACCTGTTCATTAACAGATGTCTCTCTTGTTTATCAGACTGATAGACTGACTGAGCAGTTAAACATGTGTCTAATTATCAAAAAAAAAGGGGAAAGAGTAGACAGTAGCCACATGTCTGGACTGAGGCATTCGGCTGTGTTAAAGCTCATAACTATAACAGAAGGTTTTAATAATCAGAACAATGTGCTCCTTGGTGTGGCAGGCCACATTTTCATTAGAAAGACATTACCTCAGCAAAGGCAAGATCCCACAAAGCGGATGTCTTCCCTCACATGTACTTTTATTCTTCACACGCACTCGTTTTTATTGCACCAGTAAAAGAAAGTTACATCATTATAAAGCTGTCATTTGACAAACAGCATTTTTTTTATTTAGACAAAGGTATTAGCTATTATTAGCAAACTCTTACTCAGAATCTACTTAATTCTTTGCCCCTTGTGCTTAGGGAATTTATTATCTGTCCATATCTAAAAAAAAAAAAAAAAGAAATATTTCACATCTTAAAGATTTAATAGTGATTCTTCTGTTTTGTTTAGATCGTTGTTCTTAAAATTCTTTAAGAGAAATAGAAATGAGACAAAAATGTAAGAATTGAAACTGAGAAAAAGCCAACACTTAGCATCTCTTGCCACAAGCCAAACACTTCACTCTTATTTATTTATTGATTGATTTTATTTATATATAGGGTTTTTTTTTCCTTTTTGGCCAACAAGTTCTACCCAATGGTAAAAGTGGTTTTAAATTCGTCCCGATACAACTACCACAATGCTTCACATTGTTCACTTCTTCATGCCTTTGTTTATCCTTGAAAAAAAGTTCAATATTTTAATGCCTGTATGGAGTAGAAAGAAATAAGGGAATCCAAATAAGGATGTGTTCCCTGTAGAGTCTGGTTCCTTAAAAGGGTTCTTCCTATTGTCATCTCTTTGCCACCATCGCCCTCGGCTTGCTCATCAGAGACAAACTACTAGGTATAGTCTATACTTTGTTTTTGTATATGTTTCAATTCATTTACATATGTTTTAAATTTGCATCTGTGATGCAAATAGAAATAAAACTGTAATTAAAAACACTTGACATTGCGTGTAGCAGAAGATTAATTTTATTGGTTAATGCACAGCCTTTAACAGACTTACTGTACATGAAAATTGACAAAACTTTTAAAATCCTTATAGCTTTTTATAACAATAAATCAAATGCATGCTTTCACAGGTCCTGTGTTTAGGAAGAGAGGAAGGATGCACATGTACAGTCAAGTCCTGTTTACAGAGCATCCCTGATCTTTGGCTGAGCTGCTGTTTGTGTTGTTAGAATAAAGCAGAATATCATAAACAATCACAATAAATTCTGCTATATATTATATTGGGTAGATTTTGCAACAAACATCTGCCTGCCATAACCCGTATTAATATACGATTGGACAATTAAAGTATATTATAATGACTCAGAATCAATTACTAAGGAGACAAAGTGTGCTTTAAGATAACACAACTTTAGCAGATGTGTTTCCTTATTGAAAGTGCTACAACACATTTAAAACCAGTTTTCGCAGGCAGCATCTCTCCCCTCTTTTCGGTACTGTGGAACGACACTGAATCTTTTAGTATTGTAAAGTGGATGTATTTTTATATCTTTTTATGGCCTTCATCTGCTTTGTAGACATCAATTAGATTCTCAGTCAATTAGATAGATAGAAAAAAACTTTTAAAAGTTTCTTCTAATGTCTACCAAATCAAAAAAAAAATCTTGTCCTTTTGGTAGAGGGTTAAACAGACATCAAAAGAAAGGCTGTTGAAAAAAGGTTTTTGCTTTTTATTTTTATTTAGCCCAATTAGTTTAACATTTTGCATTGAAAACTGCTGTAGGTTCCTTCCTTTCTTTCTTTTTTCTTTCTTTTCTTTCTTTCCAGAAGGTTTGAAATTTGAAACAAAAACCTCCTAATTCATAAATGCAATGCCACAGAAGAACCAATAAAATTATTTTAACATAAACGTAAATAAACACATTAGAATAAACAGGCTTCATTCAGGCCGAAAGCATTCAGTCACCCCTAGACAGTGTGTACAGGACTGAAGCAAAGATGAAGGTCAGCGGAATAAGTTTGTAAAATACGATGATGAAATCCATGCTGACCACACAATGTGAGAATCCAGTCTGACTTTTGAAGGTCAGTTGAAATACTGGCTGGTAGTTGGAGTGCTGGCTGATTTGAAATGGAGACACTTATTAAACTGACCAGGACGCCGCAAAAGGCTTGTAATTCTTGTATAAACTCAACTTTACTGTCTTACTGATACTAATGACAGGAAAATGTGAAAGTTAACAGGTTGTGTGACATTTTGCTTATTGTCATGACATCAGATCATGTGCAAAATAGAAATGCTGGAAATACAAAGAGTTTACCTGCAACAGAGAGAATACATGCAATTCTGGAAAGTGCTACAGAAAACAATAGTGATAGCAATACGATGTGCGTGAGTGAGTGAGTGCATCTGGAATATTTAAGAGTTTTGACCTTGTGTGGACGATTCTCACAATAAAATTATTTAATAACTAGAAAAGAGCCAAAATGGCTGTTTGGCTTTTGGCTGTTGAGGTGAAGGTTATGATCAGATTTAGGTGTAGCAAAGCATTAATTGGCGACAATATTTATGTCAATGAAAGGTCCTCACATGGACAAAGTAATACAAAACGTGTGTGTGTAGGAGGCCAGGCTTTGCATCATTGTGGTTTAATTAGACTGTGGTGGTTAATTACACAATGTCCTGGTCCAGTCGAGAAATCCAGCTGCTCGGTGCTATATAAGAGCGAAAGTGCAGCACGAAGAAAGATTCAGAGTTCTACTACATCACCTGCAGGTAAATGCTTATTAGCACTTTAGTTTATGCTCTCATATGATATTGTAGGTGTCGTCTATTTTCCTTGGTAATTACAGTTTGCTTGGATTATTTTTAATTAATAAAAATTATAGTAACACGAATTGAGCTCAATATAAGATTTGTACAAATATAAGTTTAATTTGATAATGTATTTTTCTCAGGAAGAAACAAACAAACAAAAAAATAACTAAAAACCTGACCAGTTTTGGGGATTAAATAAGGTTATTTCAGTTTTCTTCAAGCATTTAACCATACTGTTAAAACTTTAATGCTGTTTTACTGGTCACATACATTTCCAGACAGAGTAAGATAAGAATATGAAAAGATTAAATACCAATTACAGGAGCTGTTAATGTTAATGTTGCATTATCTGCCCATGTATGAGGTTATGTGTATTACAACTTATGTGTAATACCCCCAAAAGAGGGGGAAAAGGGTTAAATCTTAACCTCTGTAAGATTCTTTAACTGCTCCTCTCATTAAATGCATAAATATTCCATATACAATGCTATAACACAGAAACAAAAAAAGTATTTAAAAAAATATTATATATAATATTATTTAATTATAAAAGAAATCAGAAACCATTAGGATTTTTTTATGTAAAATTTTTTGTAAAGTATTATTTTATATAAAATAAAAAAATAAAAAAAACAACATTTATTGTAAATGAATTTTTGAAAATTCAAAAAGCATTCAAAAAATGTATTTGAATTAGATGTCTCAGAGTGAAGCTTTCAGCAGCTGTACATGTAAATACATTTTTAATTTGCTTTAAAAATAAGGACTTTATGTACTTTTCTGTAAATATTTAATATTTAATTATGAAGTAGACAGAAGATGTAATTAAAGTATATTTACTCCCTTTCCTAGATTTTGCTGTTTGGATTCTTCAGTGCTGAAAGGTAACAGGCCGACCCTGAGTGTAAGGAGAGTTATGATGGCTGGATGGACGTTGGCTTCCTCTGTGCTGCTTATGGCCTGCACCCTGCTGCAGCTTTGTGCTGCTCAAAGTCAGTCATATTCTTCATATTTTACACCTCGTCACATTTTCACCTTTACATCTGTTTTTTTACCTACACTGGTCCATTTTTTTTATTATAATGTTAAATTATTAAACTGGAACCATTTTTTAGACTTTGAAATACAGACGAAACTGTAATTTTAATTTTAAACTCCTGTGATGCCATCTGCAATGCTTCATTCGAAACTTATACTCAGAGAAAAATGAGTAAAATCTAGACCCTTAAGGATTCTATGGTTTGTTTTCCTGGTCAAGGTTCTGTGTAGTAACCAAGCATTTAGAACCTTGGAAAATAGCTTTAGAAACCTGTTTTATCTATTCGAGGAATTCTCTTTTCCCTGATGTTGACTGTTCAGTACACTTCTCTACAGATGTCTATGTGCTGGTATTAGTGGAAGATTTCACTTTTTAAGAACTGTAACTTGACAGTATTTTGGTTCAAACTAATTTGGGGACAGTGGCATAGTGGCATAGTGGTTAGCACTGTTGCCTTGCACTTCCAGGGTTCGGGTTCGATTCCCGAATCAGGTCTGTGTGCATGGAGTCTGCATGTTCTCCCCATGATTGATGGGTTTCCTCTCACAGTCCAAAAGCATGCAGATTAGGCTAATTGGCGTTCCCAAGTTTGTGTGTGAATGAGAGTATGTGTGTGCCCTGCGATAGATTGGCACTCTGTCGAGGGTGTACCCTGCCTTGTGCCGAGTCTTCTGGTATATGCTCCAGGCCCCCTGTGCACAGGATAAAGCGATATATATGATGAGTGAGTGGTTTTTTGGACATCACTGTAAGACACGGATTCAGGATGTGTTTCGTGTTTTTATGTAGCAAGCTGCAGGGGTCGATGTGGGGAGCCGTTCTCCCGTGGGCAGATCTGTACCTGCGACGATGACTGTCTTACTCACAACGAATGCTGCAAGGACTACGAGGGAGTCTGTACCTCTCGTAAGAAAGATTAAATCTAATTGCATCTCATAAACATTTGTCCTTCATGGCTCTTTACATCTACTCTTTACTAAATGTTTAAAAAGCAACTGGGATCCAGTCGACCCACAGCTCACAGGCACTGACCTCTAGAAGATTAAGATTGTTGGTTAAAGGCAGCGCTCTTTATTTCATCAAAGCCCTGAGACTTGTGATGAAATAAAGGTAAACTTGTGTGCTGTCATTTCCAGGTGACTCATGCAGAGGGCGATGCCAAGAAGCGTTCAGGAGAGGGAGGGAGTGTGAGTGTGACCCTGACTGCACCCTCTATAACTCCTGCTGTCCTGACTACAGCACACACTGCGGTATGGCATGTCTTTAGGTTTTTTAGGTGAATTGAACCTCTGCCTATGCTCAGGGATACTCCTCATGGAGACTGGTACAAAAATCACCTATTTTAACACTAATTCTTAGTGTCTATGTGTCTTAGTGTCTTCATTAGTGTCTTACAATGCTTATGATGTTTTTGAATATGTAAAATATATATTAGCGTACATAGTTAAGTTTCTGAATGTGCATTCCTTCCTGTGCATTCATTGCATGTTGTCCTGCAAAAATGTGGCAAAATAGTTAGCTTTAATTGTTCTTATTATTTCAGATACAAATTACAGTGCACCAGATGTCAGAAGCAGCAAAAAGTCAGAAGGTATAGTATAACTCAGATTGTATTGTTGAATAGTTTTCATGAATTCAACGTACTACCTGGTTGAACAGATATTAATTCAGAAACAGCATTCATATGTATAGATTATCATTATTATTATTATTATTATTATTATTATTATTATGAGCAAAGGAGCATAAGAACTCATTTTAATTGCATTGTAATGTTTTACAAAAAACCTTGACTCTAAAGTAATAATAGGCTATATAATCTTAATCTATGATATGATATGATATGATATGATATGATATGATATATGATATGATATGATATGATATGATATGATATGATATACAAACATTACCAATGCACTGGTATAGAGAAAATATTTACACTTAATTAGATACCTGTATATAGAGACTATTAAATGACAACCCACTGCTGTAAAGTAATATAATTAATTATATTAAATGAGAAAAATTTTAAACTATCACAGAATCAGATAAAAAGCATAGTCGCAATAAAACGTCCTTACCATCTTGCACACATTCAAATTAAGATGATAGATGCAGATCCTAATACTGTATGTTGTGACATTCCCTCCATTTAATTCCACAATGATTTTAAATTTGTACACATGATCATGATTAAGGATTTTATTGTCTCAGGTGTGAATTCAGGTTGTGCTGATGCCGAGTTCAGATCAGCACTCCCTCACGGTCAACGCGCTCCAGATGCCGTTGTAGATGGTGAGTTGTACCTCCACAAAGACAATCAGAAACACTGCGCTGGATATATACAGTATGTGATAAAAGATTTGCATGTCTATTCAGTCGTAACCAGTTTTTGATAGTGCCTTAAATGCATAATGACCATTTTATCTGTTACATCCCACTGTGGGGTGATACACAACTCTATGTTAATGTTATCTTTTAAAAAAAAGTACAACCGGCTCAGTTACCGTTTTCCTTACGCACATACGCCTACGCCTTAAAACCTTTACAATATGGATATCCTGGTGAAGCTGTGACAAGAATCAGATCTGTTTATCAGAAGGTTATGTTTTCATGTTTTTTTTTTGTCTTGAAAGGAGGCAATGTTGTGGAACTAGTGCCACTGACTGAAGATTCAGCAGCACCTCCTCCTGCTGATGCTAATCTTTACCTCACTTCTCCTTCTGAAAACCCTGTGGAAAACACACCAGGTAGAGCTCTCAGCCAGGACCATCTCTTAATAGGCTTCTTCATTTATCCATTTTAAGCGTTAAGTTGAGCACCTTTTACCAAGATGATGGCTAAATTACCACAGAAGCAGGTAGTCATAAAGACGAGACAATGTTTTATGGAGCATCAAAAGCTTTACAGGCAATAGCTGAATAATGGCTTCTTGATAGTCTCTTAGTTTTAGATGACTGCATCTATTGTAAAGGAAAAAACTAAAGCAGACTGCACATCAATCAATTCATGCACGTGTTATTTATCATAGACTACACATGCATTTTAAATACCACATATTTGAAGACCATATGCATAACCATTACCATTTGCTAAAATATTCTTAAAAACAATCTCAATCTGGGTCTTAATTGTTCTTCTCTTGCTGTATCTATTCGGATCTAGCTCTGATTTCATCTATTGGCTAGAGAGAATACATCCATATCAGCATTTCTGCCTCCTTCCAGTCAGAGCTGAAGTCTGAGGTGTTCACTAAAGTCTGATCTGAACTGTAGAATTTGTTCTGTTTTTTAACGTTAGGTCCACTCCAACCTGCAGAACCCCTTTCAGATGGACATGGACATGTCCAGGTTTCCGTGTTGATTAGCGATCAAGCAAGAACAGTTCCTACTCGACCTGTCGCTGAGCCTTCTGCTGGAAGACCAAGCACACTCACGGACATAGCTCAGGCCCTGGAGGCTGCCAGTACAGCAGGACAGCCCGGTAAGGAACGCACCTCACTCAGAGCTATGATGTGTGCCATCATCATGGGCTGATCATGGTTCTTATAAGCTCATTTAAAAGCACAGAAAGCAAAAATGTCTCCAGGTATCCTATGTTTAAGTACACTACCACTAGCTTGTTCTTCATTAATCAAAATCTGTATTTAAATTATACTTTAATTTTCTTCATTATAAGCCCAGAGCTCTAGCCCTGACCTTTGCAGTGGCCTCCCTATAAATGGCGTAACCTCAGCTTCCAATGGCTCCGTCATTGTTTTCCAAGGTAATTGACCCTGATTTTCATTCAAGGTAACACTTCCATCATTACTTAGCATTCCTTTCCTAAGCACTTAAAATTTTCTATCAACAGAATATTAACATTTAGCCCTTCACAATCTTTGGGTTTATTCCTGATTAAAGTTATGACTGTTAGAAAATAAGAGTGAAAAACCTTCCTCTTTCAGGTTATTAATTACTACATTAATTGCTTTTATTATTAACACCGTTTAACATTTTATTTTACTGAACCTAATTTCTGCATAAATTGCAATTTTATTTCCAAAATAACAAAAACTTAAAACATCGGTTAATCCTGTTCATGAAAAATATTGCTTTTTAATCCGTGTTTTGGCACGCTCCGTCATTCCCAGGTCATTTCTTCTGGATCCTGGACCCCAATACCAGAACAGCCGGTCCTGCTCTTAATATTACAGCAGAGCTGGGCATTCCCTCACCTGTTGACACAGCCTTCACTCGCTGCAACTGCGAGGGCAAGACCTATATCATCAAGGTCTGTGCTTTTATTTCAGAGCCACTGATCTGAAAATCAATGGTCACAAACATTGCTTATGTTAAAAGCACTTGATTCTGCTCATATGGTAATTACCAGATTAAATAGCTTTATTATTCATCATTAAGATGCACTAGAATATAGCCTTCCAACCCTAAAAAGAGGGGCATTCTAAAGTGACACTCATTACAGAAAAAAAGAAACACAATTCTGTGTTCTATTCTATTCTTCTGAACTAGAATACTTCTAAGTTCAGAAACTGTGCAATAGTATTAGGCAATTAGGATCCTATGAATGTTTTTATACTCTAACACTCAAATTTCTTACCTTTAGCACTTATCAGAATTAGATTAAACCTGACGCCTTGTTTTTCTACCCTCTGCACAGGGTGATAACTACTGGAGTTTTCAGAATGGAGTCATGGAGCCTGGATACCCCAGATCTGTGTCTAAGGACTTTGGAGGGCTCTCAGGAACAATTGTCGCTGTTCTCCCTGTCCCTGCTACCAGGAACAGGCCTGAGACTGTTTACTTTTTTAAGAAAGGTGATTTACTGCATTAACTTTCAGAGGAATAATTTCACTGTCACTTTGCCTCAGCCACATCCATGCCAAGGCGGACGGCTCATCTATTTCACTCATATTTCATCCTATTCATGAATCGCATTGCTATTTCTCCAGGTGGTATGGTGCAGAAACTTACCTACCCTGGAAGTGGGCTGACCTGCACTGGTAAAAAATCTAAGATGGCAGTGTCTGCCAAGAATCGTCAACCTGGTGAGCTCAACAGGACAACTTTAAATAAGGGCTGATAAGACAAAACTCATGATGATATGAAATAAAGACATATCTTTTCCCTAAAGGATAAAACTTTGTAGCAAGGAAAGTAAAAGGAAAGTATTTATGCTAAACTTAAAACAATAATTAAAAAAAAATGTCCAAGAATAATGCATAGTCAGTTGAATATTACCTTTAGATTTAGACTACCCACGAGGGAATTACAGACCATCGTAAGCATAAAAATAACAATGTATCAGAATTATTGAGTAACATACCTATTATCACAGCTTCTGCTGTGAATAAAATTAATCAACAACTGCTGACCAATCAGAATGGAAAATGCCACGTCACTGATATAAACACGAATGCATCAGTGGAGCAAGGTGTTATAGAATTAATATAACTCAAAAGTTAGTCACGCTGCTATGCACTCTATCTATTCATTTATTCTGCGGACCCAAAAAAGCGGCAGACTGATATATGAATTTATATCATAAAAACATCCGAAATCCTTGCTAAGCCACCAAATATTAACAATAATTTCAGCTACTGGTCACATGTTTATGATTACTCCAAGTAACCTGGATAGAACAGATGGCTTTTATTATTATTTCATTACAAAACGCATAAAAAGTCTAACAGATATATCGTCTTCAATTCAAGCTTGAACAAAGTAATTAATTGCTTTATAACCTTGTTCTCCTTAACAACTACGTTTCCCCTGACACAAGCCCGCCTCTCCGGAGAGATCAACATCACTCTGAAGTGGAAAGGATTCCCCACCCCAGTGACTTCTGCTCTCTCCATGCCCAACCCAAGGAAGCCTGATGGGTTTGAACACTTCGTCCTCTCCTGGCGTAAGCCTTAATTTTACAAGCTCAGCATACAAAAGCTGGACATTTCAGTCAGAGTGAACATTTCTTTAAAAAACTTTAATATGACCAATAAGGGTTTGTAGACATCAGAAGCCTTGTGTATTTAGTTATTAAAGTCATCGTAGTCAAAATTGTACAATGTTACAGAGTCAAATACCATCGAGGAAGATAGAAGGGGGGTTAGGGACAAACAAACAAAAACTATCTACACAACAGTCTCCTAATGTTTTAGTCTTTTTCCTCCCTCAATCCCTTTTCACCTTCATTTGAATATGAGATCTCTTCTGTAAATAACATTTTTTGTCTTCCTTCTTTACAGCTAAAGTCTTCAGCATTAAGATCAGTGGTGAGAATCCTGTTCTTGCATCTCCTGCAAAGCCATCTGCTGAGAACGACATCAGAACCTGGCTTGGCTGTCCTCAATAGATAAATCCAAAGCAAAGACAAACCTGAGCTTGGCATTTATCAGCAAGCCACCTTTTATTAGCAAAAAAAACACTGAACAGCTTTATTCATTATTAACAAAACATTATTCATAAAGTACAAAATAGCTATTTGAAATAAATCAGCAAACTGAACTGAACCACAGAAATTAAAAATGCATAATATGTACAAAAAGAAAACTGATGCACTGGAATTGTGGCTTTATTTCTTAAAACTGAAGGTGGGAAATTTTACAACAAGTACTGAGATGTGATCAGAATGGGGGCGTGCCTCTACTAAACCCTCGGCCACGGCCCCGAGGATAACCAATACCTGAGGGAGGAAAGAGGAAACAATTAGATGATAAAATTTTTTTAAAAACACACTAAAAACTGATTTTTTTTTTGCCATTGTGACCTAATAACCCTGTAATAAATGATGTCAAGCTACAAAGCTGCATTCTTTCTGCATTTATACTTTGCTTCAATAAATATTCAAATGGACTGTTTGAGCTTGTGTGTTTTTTGCTTTAGTTCATTTATTCAACTGGTATGAGGTGTGCACTGGCTCATGCAACCCCTCCAATGGTCCCATGTTTTCCTGACCAATGAAAGCGCCACATGCTAGCCACAAGTTCATTAAGGAACCCATCGTCTTATTTTGACATAACCAACTGCAACTATATTTTTGCACTTGCACTTTCATTATAAGCAGACCAAGAACCAATCCTAAATTTGGGGAACAAGAACACGCTGTATCATTGCTTCAAAATTACTATGCGTATGTAAATTTTGTGATTTTGCGTGTCTACAGTGGATATAGTGGTGTGATTGATTTTAGCCTCATGAAGTGTGAAATATATGAAAAGATGCAAGTCCTTGCATTGCAGTATGAACAGGCAGCAGTCTGGCTGAAAGACTGGATGTGAATATGGCTTTAAGAGTTTAAAAAAAAAAGAAAGAAAAAAAAAAGAAAAAGGTACCTCTCCTGATAAGCTGAGCTCTGCGTGGGGGCTGGACACATTCTCTGCGGGCTCTGTCTGCAAGTCTGGGCTGCTGGCTGCTGCTGGTATCTGCAAAAACAAGGTTATGAACTTACTGTAAGTGAGAAACAAAATTGAGGCTGTATTTTTCTGTTTTAAATGTGGCGATGAAGGCAAAAGACAGCAGATTTGTCATCGTGTGTGTAATTATTTGCACCTGGAGCAGAGCTGGAGGTTGGCTCCTGGCTGGTGGAAGGCAGGCTTGCATCATCAGAAGGCTGCGCAGGCTCCAGTTCAGACTGGCTCTCCAACGATGCCTCACCGCTCGTCCTGCTCAAACACACACAAAACATCTCATGAGGGATTGAGTTTAATTTGCTTCCTGAAAAAAACAAACAAACATATTTTAACATGTTAAATATCCCCCCGCCCAAAAAAAAAAAAAAAAACACAAACACAGATGTTGCCAATATCCAAATAAAGTTGTGACCCCTCACCCTTCACTTTCTGCTTCTGCCATAAAGACATCATCAGCATCATCTCCAGGAACAGCTTCTCCTGGTCCAGTCATGGCTGCGGTGGATGTGCTGACCATAGGGACAGACTGTGAAGCTGTCTCCGCCACATCGGAAGGCTGACTCTCAGCAAAAACACTCACTTTATACACACAACAACAGGAAATGTGTAAATGACAACAGTTCAATCAATCAGCTGATAAACTGACAAATGAACCGACTGCCCACCTGGAGCTGCGACCTGAAGAGGGGTGGTGGGAACACTCCTGCCTCCAGACTCTTCATCATGAGCAGCCAGAAAGAGTGGACTCTCATACATGCCCAGACCTGACACATACAGTAAATTATAGTTCATATTTATTAGTTTATGACCACTTTACATGTTGGGCAGCATTTGTGCACTCAAAATCATTTTTTGGATGCATTAAAGTTCTCTTACACATTTCAATTTAAATATTAAAACTTAACAAAATATATTATTTTTACAGAACTCAAGACGCCATATTCCTAAGTTTCCAGAAGTTTTTGCATGGAATTATACGTGTGCAGAAATATTTCATGTGACGTTTTGTGAAACTCACCACCCTGAGATGCCAGCTGACCAAGATCAGAGTGAGACGAACTTGTCTGAGGAATCATGTCCTCTGGTGGTCCGAAACGGAACCGAGGGACTCCAGCAACCTGAGGAGAACTGGGACAGGGACACAGAGTATGAGAGCAAGTGACAAACCTATATAATATGAATAAATAACCTATATAAAATATCCATCAAATTTATATTATAATGAAGGGATTTTCTTTCTTACTGTATAGCCTCAGCAAAGCCATCATTACGGTGAGGAACCACTAAAGTTGGAGTGCTGGGAACCATACGATCATCATCATCAAAGAAGTGTTGCTGCTAAAGAAAAAATAAGTTAAACACAGAAAAGGAAGTTTCACTGCATGAGATTTTTAAAAGAAAACAATACACAGACAGAAGGAGGGAGAAAGACATACCATGCTTACTATCCCAGGTGTGAGCTGGGGTACACGGCTCGTTGATGGGCGTCGAGTCTGACCTGACTGCCTCTGAAATATATAAAAAAATATATATAATAATAATAATAATAATTATACATACATACATATATACACACACACATATATATATATACACATACACACGTATGTGTGTATGTGTGTATATATATACACACACACACACATATACACACACACACACACACATACACACACACACACACATACACACACACACACACATACACACA
>JAOVVB010000050.1:20694361-20711221 GCA_028570985.1 Heterobranchus longifilis | reverse complement strand
GGGGTGAGTTTAATATGCAAGGGTGATCCATAAACACAGGAATTGCCTTGCTATTGCCAGGCTATAACAATATTAAAGTAATTTACTTATTTCTTTCAGATTTGAAATCCAAATACTACACCTGTATGAGTGGGGGCCCGAGCTCAGGGACGGGATGGATGTTGAGTCGAGGTGGAGGTGTCTGATGTGGTCTGCGGGGTGACTGGGGCAGTCGGTGGCTCTGGGAAGACAAGGTGCTGCTGGAGGTACCAACCGTGCTGGGGGAAGGCTGCACCTCCCGAACAGGCTCAACTGCAGGAGAAGGCTCCATGGTGCTGACGCTTGCTTCACCTGTACACAGTAAAGTTTAAAGTTGGTTAAACATGTTATTAAGTGCTTATAAATAACAATGGTGGGCCATATTGGTCAGAACCAGGCAGGTTAAGCAATCATGTGTCTGCTCATACAAGTGCCTGTTCATTTATAATTTCACATTTTCACACCAGGAGATTTGGGTAAGGTGGCCAAAGGCAGCTATCTGATCAGTAACTTTTATCTTGAAACTTTAAAAGGCCATAACATATTTGGGCCTATAGTGTAATTATGTCTGTGTGTGCATGTGCAGCTGTACCACTGCTCTGAGAGTCAGCATGCTTCTGGGTAGACTCTGATGCTCCCTGACTCTCCTCATTCTCAGTGCCTGGCTCGGTGGCCTCAGCAGTCTGTTGTACAGCATAAACAAATCAGATGCACCATTATTTAGATTAAAGATAAACAATATCTAAATAATAATAGTAAAAACAAAAAATTAGAATTCATATACATAAAAATTGACAGGATGTGGATTTGAACCTAAATAAAAAAAAAATTAATTCTTTTTCCATTAGAAAAATAAGTTTTTCTTTATGTAACTGTTTTGAGGAAATAACTAATTATTGTAACGATTTAGACATAACCTGTGCATTTAGCTGAATCAATTAAATAAAAATTAAAATGTTAATTTTTAGCAGCGTTAGCCTTGTAATGCCATTGCAGAACTTCCAAAACATCTAGTCACCTCTAACCACATCCATTAAAAAAAAACTTTTATATAACACGCAACAATGTACCTCAGTGTCCTCGCCCTCAAATGGCTCATTGGCGTCTCCACTGCCCTCGTTGCTCTCTTCTCCCTCTGCCATCGCACCCTCCTCATCTTCATCTTCCTCCTCCTCTCCATACTGCTGAAAAAGCAAAAGGATAATCAGGAAGTTGTCAGACACCTCTATAATCTAATTGAAGAACACTTATCAAATAGGAATTTAATTAAAGATCATATGTTTTAAAACAGACTAATTCAAAGAACACAAAATCTTGATAAAATACCACAAGCATTGAAGGAATTTATAATTTTCCTGCCAAAAGTCTGACCTGTCCAGCCTCCTCTGCACCCCCCTCTTCGTCACTGTTGCTGTCTGTCTCTATGACAATGACATCGTGCCTGTGCTCGTAGGTCGATTCTTGAGACTCACTCACTTGATCCAAGGGAACAGACTGAGACAGGGCCTCTTCTGCACCTAACACATTGTAGCTCTCCTGTAAGACAAAGACATCTCTTCTGTCTTCCTCATATTCATAGTTTATAACCACTTTACACAAAATACATGTTGGGCAGCATTTGGGCACTCAAAATTTTTTTCTAAATGCACAAAGGTTACACAAAAGTTGCCAGAAGTCTTTCTGTGATAACTCTACATTACAGATGAAGTAATGCTAATTCCAGCCTTAATACAGTGTCTGTCCAGGCACGTACTTCCTTAATGAATGTAGCATAATTTACCTCACTAGCGTCTGGGGCTTCCAAAGTACCTTCAGGTGCTTCAGCTTCTGCATCATTACTCTCCTCTGTACCGATATCCTCCTGCAAAGAGAAAATATTCTGCTTACTCAGCTCTTGAAACCTACAAGCTACTAAGAGAACTATATACACAGTATCTGCTTCTTATTTCAATCAGAGCCGTCTTCTTTGAAGAACACGGCCCGCCAAAACAAAAAGCACACCTCCAGGCCGACTCTCTGGATAAAACGGATCTTCTTAGGCATAGGTGGCTCATTAAGGTCATCCTGTGTGCTCTCGCTCACTTCAGTTGTGCTTTCCAGCTCCTCCTCTCGTACACGCTTCTGCAGAGATGAACCTGCACTCGCAGACACTAAAACACACAAATTGAACATGCACATCACACATGCTTTCTTACTGCAACTATAAACCACACAATGTATACAAATATGATAGTTTATTAGTTTAATGACCAAGACATTATTATTCATATTTTATTAATGATTATGACTTTTGTTTTTTTTTATGATTACATACAAGTGTGGCCATGAAAGCCTTTCATTTAAGCATAGCTAACTGGCTGATGAAACATCAACATCAATGAAAAACATTTAAATTGTAATAATAATAAAAGCATGTAGTGGAAGCCGTGCACTGTTTTATCCTAGAAGTGGCTGATATACTGTATGTGCCATGAATAGTGGAGGGAGGTTATTGTGTTTTATATTCACCTGTACCAAACACAGCAGTAGAGGTGGATGGTCTCTCCATCTGTGAGCTGTGCACTGCCTCCACCATGGGCGCTGCTGGCTCCTGACTTGCCTGCTGTTGGGTGGGCTGAACAAAGGCCGTGGCTTGGCTCTGCTGCAGTGTGATGATTGACTGAGTGCTCTGAACGCTTGGACTTGTGGAACGCACAGAACCACTACCAAACACGGTCACATGTTCCACCGGAGTCTCGGATGGCTGCAGAGCTACAGGGATAATGATGTCAGATTATGAATACAGGAGAGTAAAAATGCGTGTATTCAATTAAGCTACACAATTTTTACAGCTTGATCAAAGTACAAAAACGCAAGACCACCATTATTATTCAACTTCTATTTTATGCATGTTCAGGGGTGCTTAAGGTAACGATAGAAAAAACAAAGCTAAGGTTTCTTACCTTCCTGTGTCTCTGTCTGCGCTGTGGGCATGACCGTGGCGGTCGGAGTTGCTGTGGTAACAGGAGCGGGTGTTATCATTGGTCTGATGCTTGCTCTTGGTGTGGCCTTGCTGCCTGGAATGTTAGGCGGCTTGCTGGCTGCTCCAGCTACAGGAGTGGGCTTGATGTTCGCTGTAGGTGGCTCACTGGTACTAGCACTGTGGGCCAATAAAAAAAAAAATATTATAATATTTCATTACCAAGCATTACATGATGTACCAATTTTTTGTTTGCCCTGTGTAGAAAGTACAAAGATTTGCTCAGTCCAAGTTGTCTGCACAAATACGGGATCTAAAAACGAACAACGCAGTAGCGCTCTACTTCTTAAGTCATTACCTTCCTCTGTCAGTAGTGGGTGTGGTCTTCAGTGTGATCTGTCTGCTTTCCGATGGCCTCTGCTGCTCCTGAGCCTGCACAAATGTAGGCATTTTTTTGTTTTGCCAAATTGTTTTTTTTTTTTTTTTACAAAAAGTGAAATTGACTTTTATGTAATTTAATTCAGACTGCCCATAATCTGCGGGTAAGCAAATGCAGTAATGCTAAATTCAAACTGAACATTTAAGACTTGAAAATGACTAAAATGCAGTGTTAAAAAAACAATAATAATAATAATGATAATAATAATAATAATTCAAAGACACATTAGTGAGTCTCCAATAGGTCATACCTTGCTTGTCCCCTGCTCCAGAGGCTCATCTCGTTGTTCTCCAAGTCTTTCCTGCTGCTCACGCAGCTCTCTCAGCTCCCGTTCTTGACGGCTTAATCGCCCTTCATACTGAGACTTCAATGCACTCAACCTCACTTCCAACTCTTCTCTCTGCTGCTTCATCTCCTCATTCTCCTTGATTAGCTTGTCTTTTGCACCTGGGTCACATACATGCACACTTTTACAATCGTGCTACACTCAAATCAAAATGACCTTACATGCTGATTAAAACCACACACCATGTCTAATTTAACTAGATATCTTTAGGTGGTCACTGTTGCATTACTCTGCTCAAGAAATGATAATTTACTGGTCAACATTAGGATGACTATGAACTAGCTTAGACTTCATTCAAAAGAATGGAGTTCATTGTCATGACTTCACAGTGTGTTTCGCACTCACTGTTGAGCTGGTTGAGTCTCTGCTTTGCTACCAAGATGGCTTTCTTGGTCTTCTCCTCTTTCTCTGCAACCTGCTGTCTTAGCTGGTCCTCTTGAATGCTCTTCTCCTGAAGCTCTGTACGGAGACGCGTCAGCTCTGGTTGAATCTGAGCGAGTTGCTCCTGCAGACTCTTCACCTCAGCTTCACGCTCTCCTGCGGTCTGCAAGTCAATAACAAACTCTGGCTTACACACGGACACATGATGATACCACCCCTCTCTCTTTTTACACAATAGGCCCACATACTCTCAAAATTTCTAATATGCTCTAGACCTTTTGAGAAGATCTTATAGTTATGTCAAACTTATTTAACAAAGTAAAATCTATACAGTTTCATGGCAGTTTAACTCCCAATGCTGCCGTGCAGGTTAGACCAATTTGTATACAAGTCTAATGGACCTAGCAAGTAACAAGTCTCTCTCACCTACTGTCTACAGTCAGTCAGCTGTGAATAAAAATATAACAAGCTTTTAAACAAACACACATACATGTGCACACACCCACACCCCCTTTTTTGGTAATTACAGTTAAACCATGTTGACCATCAAGTCACACTGAGACCAAGCATGGGAGACGATTACCCACAACCCCACAGGGCGCGAGAGAGAGAGAGAGAGAGAGAGAGAGAGAGAGAGAGCGAGAGAAGAACTAGGCTCAATTGTGATCATGTGACGCTCTGCAGCATGCATACTTCTTGTATTTCAAGACATCACATGTTTATCAAGTTAAAACTTATTTTTAAATTTTGCTTGTCTTGCAAAACCCTCAGGCCAAGTTACTCTCAATCCAAGGTTCCACTGTATTCTCTATACAATACAGAAGTGGCCTAAAGCTTTGAGAATGACACAAATATAGTTTTTTATAAAGTCTACTGCTTCAGTGATTTTACATCTTTTTCGTCAGATGTTACTACATTGTACTGATGTATAATTACAAGCATTTCAGAAGTGTCAAAGGCTTTAATTAACCCTTATGAAATGCTTGTAATTATACTTCAGTATATGCGAGTACATTTTTGCCCCTTCTTTTACAAGACCTCTGCAATTTTCCCTGGCATGCTGTCAATCAACTTCCTGACTGATGGCAGCCTATTCTTACATTACCAATGCTCAGAGTTCGTCAGAATTTGTGAGTTTTAGTTTGTCCGCAGACCTCATGAGGATTGACCACAAGTTTAATGTTTCAAAAATGTCCATGTTTTGTTCCTTGAGCCACTTAATTATTAATCTTGCCTTGTGCTCCCCCATCCTCTCAGAGGACGTTTTTGTACCATTCTTTATTCATGGCTGTGTTTTTAGGCAAAATTGTGCGCAAGCCCACTTCCTTGGCCGAGAAGCAAACCTTAAACAAAGAAGGGTCAACACTGACCATTTAAATTAAGTTTATGCAATTTGTCAATATTTGAAATAAAAGCCTTTCACACCTTTAAAAAGCTTGTAATCTATTTGGAGATCGTTATGGCGATCCTGGCCTAAGATTAAAGGCTAAATGTTACAACAGGTAGTTCCCTGTTGTCATGACAACGTTAAGAAATATAGGATTTTTGGACAACTGTAAATAGTAAAATATAGAGAGGAGAGGGAAAGTAAGGTTTAAAAAAGTTGATTTGTTGGTAAACTAAATACTAAAAAGTAAACAAATAATGATGGTACCTTTTGCAAGTTGTCCACCTGTGCCTCCAACTCTGTGGTTCTAGTCTGGGCCTGATTCAGAGATGTTCTCAGGTTCTGGATCTCCTGCACTGAAGCCTGCTGTGCCTCCAGCTGTGCTTCATCCAATTGTGCAGGTTTATTAGCTGATTCTGCAACCATCTGAGACAGACAAGCAACACAAATGGACAGGAACATTTTAATTGACAGACACCCATGTACATCACTGAGAAGTATGATTTGTAGTTTTCTCTTACCTGAATGGATGTGGAAAAAGTTTGTGGTTAGAACTGTGCATTATCTTTAGTATAATTAAAATAGACTGTCTAATGTACCTTGTCGTGCTGCGCCTTAAGCTCCTCATACTGAGTTTTGTAGCGGCGGCCAATCTTCTTGACCTGTGTGATGGTTTTGATCTTCTCCTGGATGTCTTGATTCTTAGCTTCCAGCTCCTTCTTTAGATTTTCTCTTTCTGTGGTGACTTTCCCCATATTCTCTCGCAGGTTCTGACTCTGATTTTGTGATGCAGACATGGATGCGTTTGCCCTGCTCTCACACGAACACAGAGATAACAGATTACATAATGGTCATTTGGGAAGTACAGCATGGGCTTTGTCAACACAATTCATACATTACCTAAAAATAAAAAATAAAATAAATAAAATACATATACATACACAAACGTACACACACACACACATATATGAGAGAGAGAGAGCGCGAGCTCTGGAAAAAAACAAGAGACCACTGCCAAATAATCAGTTTTCTTTAAGGTTCATTTATTGAGATTTAGTCGAGTTCACATTTTTGTGAACTGCTGACAATATTTCTCCTAAATAATATATTTAAAGAAAATGACATCACAACACATCAAAATAACCCAAGATCGTGCAGTATTTAAAATAAAATGTAGATAATTTGTAAACAAATTGTGTTAATGCTTTGGCTAAATAACGAGCTCTCTCAGGGGGGAGGGATGAGAGGTACTAGTGCTCCCACATTAATGACGGCTCTACAAGCCAATCAGGGGCGTCTGTGAGCTCGCGCAGGCGGAGGGAGCTCGCAGGCGGTGGGAGCGGATAGCGCTGTTCCTCCGAGTGCGTTAGGCCGCCCCCAACGGCTCAAAGGTTAGGACTTTGAGCGAGCAGTTCGAAAAAATGGTCGGTGACGCCACGTGGACCGGAGGAAACACGTGGGTCGGTCTGCGGCCCTCCCGACTGATTGGCAGTAGAAGCTTAATGCGGGAGCCTTCAGTGTCGGGGTGGAATTGGATACCGCTAAATTAGGGGAGAAAATCTGAAAATTCGGAACAGGGGGATATAAAAAAAAAAATAAAAAATAAAAAAAAAACCACATTCAGAAATCATTATTTGGTGGAATAACGCCAGTTAAAGCTTTCATGTGTTTTGGCATGCTTTTTCATATTGCTGTTAGGAAATGTGTCCATACTGCCTTATACTGCAATTAATTGCTCAATGTAAAATATTTTATTGAAATGTAATTTTCACTGTATTTTCAATGTAAAATCACTGACATTCAATGTTGTTTTTATTCAAGATTATCGGCAAATGTTCCTTGCTTTAAGTATAAAATAGATCTGAAAAAATGCTGATCCAAAAAAAATAAATAAAAAAATCTGATTTATAAATAAACTAAATGATGTGCTGAATTGAGATATTTCATTTAAAATAAATACAGCAACAGGGTGGTCACTGACCTGGCCAGCTCACTCTTCAGTTTGGCTGTTTCCTCCGTGAGCTGCTGGATGCGTTTGATTTGGGCTTCTTTCTCCATTTGGAGCTTCTTACTTTCCTCCTGACTGCTATCTTTCTGTTGATTCACCAGTTGCTGCACATACATACACACATACATACTCACCACCTGCCCTTGAAAGCTTATCAAAAGAACGACTTCTAAAAACAATATTCTCGTAAGAAGCATAATAAAAACCCATAAAGCTGCATACTTGAGTGCGATTCTTCCAGCGTTTGACATCCTCCTCTAGGAGTCGCTTCTCGGCCTGCAGCATGCCATTCTGTTCACTCAGCTCCCCATTGCTCTCCTGCAGAGGCCTCATGTCTGCCTCCAGCTTAAGCAACTGCAGGAGGGAAATTTAGAACATGCTTTAAAGATAAATACAGAGTGGATTTTATTAAATGACAGAAAATTGTTAACATAATTAAAGGTTAGGACTTTGTTGTGGTCAAGTCATGTGTAACAATTTCCCATGCTTCCAGAACAACTCTTTAAGCCTAAAAACAAATTGAGCCCAATGAATCGTGGCACTAGCGTCCTGAAATATTCTGATGCCATCAGGAAAAAAAAAAAATCTACCGATGGGATAACCTGGTCATTAAGTACGTTCAGGTTGTCAGCTGAAACCATTTTATTGCCTAAACCTGACTTATCAAAACAAACCCAGATCATAACACTGCCTCAGGAGGCTTTTAGAGTGGGCACTATGCATCCTTCATGTGCATTCCCTTCCTCCACCGACATGACAATCACTTTAAGTAAATCTGGACTCATCAGACCACATTAACCAAAGGTTCAATCTTTATGCTCTTGCATTTACCTTCTTCTGATTACTCTCACTAAGTAAAGGTTTTCTTACGGCCACACAGGTGTATACTATACCAATCTGCTTATTTTTTAGAAAGATTTTCTCTCAATGTGCCTATTGATTTATTCGTCCTCATCGTGTCTGTGATTTCTCCTGTCCGAGACCAGGTCATTAGGGTTGTTTTTTGGGGGGTTGGGGTGGGAGATTCTTCTATCTACTTTAATGCAATGAACAGACAGGGAAAAAATTGAAATGCGTGAATGCGTGTTTATAAGATAAATAAGTTTATGAGATGGGTGTATGCTTGCCTTAGCCCGATTCTGCTGCAGCTCCTGCTCCAACCGGTTCTTCTCATCCTTCAGGATCTTGTTGGTCTCGGTTAGAGCGTTCAAACATTCTAGCCTTTTCAGTTTCTCCTCCTGCTGAGCCATGGCCTTCGTAGTCATCTGTAAAAACCAAAAACATTATACATCAACATTCCATCTTGTATTAGTGTATGATCTAGGCATTTGTGGCTACTTACCTGTAATTTGTCTCGCTCAGCTGTCAGGCTGTCATGGACCTCCTTCAGCTCTTTCTCTAGGTGCTGCATGCGCTGTTGGTAGCGTTGTGTTTCTACCTGAGCGACCTCAAACCGGGCCTCAGCTATCTCTTTCTCACGACGCACAAACCTACAAACAATGTGGACCGTGCGTTACACAAGAAATACATAACTGATCAAGGCATACACCACATAGAATGAGAACGTGCCATGACTAATAAGACATTTACCTGAGGATCTCGAGAATCTGCTCTTGAGTTTTTTCCTCCTCATTAAAAGAAATGTTCAGGACGCCTTCTCTAGTTGCTTGCTCGTGAACAAGGGCACCCATTTTCACACTCAACTGTTCAATCTGTTCATGGAGCATTGTGTTTTGTTTCTCTAAGTCTCCAACACGCTGATCCCGTTTCACCAGCTCCTCCTGAACACAGGGAAACAGGGAATGAGATTAGTACGTCCTCATAAGTAAAACAATAAAAGCACTCACAGAAACTAAAAAGTAAATAAATAAATAAAAAATCACCAACAAAGTTTAATAAATGTTTTGTGGGTCCCCCCCCTTTTATCTCCATGGTTACCTTGAGACTTTTTTCTTGCTGATCCCAACCTGTACTGCCCTCCTGGAGCTTGCCAGTAATCTTTTGGACCTTCTCCTCCAACACTTTGACGCTCTTCGCTGCCTCTTGGGCCTGTTTCTTAGCAGCCTGTAAAGCTTCTACATCAGCCGCATGCAGCTTCAGCTCCCGTTCATACTTATTCTGTGCCTCCATGGCCAGCTTAGCCTGGGCAAAAGATGACAACAAGGTTAGAAATACTAGTGCTCACTGCTTTTCATAATGTTTGGCTTTGGAAATTCAACAAACGAAAAGATAAATGTTACAAATGTGAACATCAAGTACAGAAAAGAAGGAAAAAACCCACAATTTGTTGACCGGCAACAATGATGTGGATATTACAATAACAATATGACCCGAGATCATATGTAGACCCACCTGCTGCTGGCTTTCCAGTGTGGCTTGCTGCTCCCTGGCTGCAGCAGATGTTGCTCTCTGTAGTGCATCCTGCAGTTCTGTCTGCATTTCCGTCAGGTTATGTTTCAACTCTTTTACCTACCACACAGCAGGAGACCAGACAAAACAAGAACTTGTTAAAGCCTGACAAGTCATATAAATATATATTCAACCACTGTGGGCTGTCTGTACATTGTGAAATTCAATGTCTTGGGGGAACGAAAAAAAAAAAAACGAGCTGCCACCATAGTTGAGCTTTTCTTTCTCTTACATGTTTCTCTACATTCTCCACAGCTTTGAGCTTCTCCTCGTGTAGCTCTTGCTTCTCCCTTTCTGCCTCAGCCATCCGATCCTCCAGCTGCCTGTTAAGCTCCTGGGCCTCCTTCAGTTGGTTCTCTATGGATAATCGTGCCTCCTCAAGTGCCTGAACAGGACAGAAGGCACAGGTAGAACGAACTTTACACCTTTCTTTGGTTTATTGCCATTCCTTCAAATGTTTATAATACTGGAATTATGGCTATAACTCAGATTTATTTATTTATTTCCCCCCCAAAATCTCACCTGTTTGTCCTTGCTGATGTAATCTTCCAGGCTCAGCACCATGCTTCTGTATTCTTCCAGGTTGTTCTGTGCGCTTTTCAGGCGCTCTTGCAGATCTGAATTCTGGTCCTCGGTTTGCTGCAGACTTGCACGCAACTCCTTCACCTCCTGCTCAGGAACACCAGGAGTTTCAACTGGAGAAAGAATCCGAAACACATTATCTTAGCAAGACAGTCACTGTTAAATACTGTAAGCAACAAGTTCCATTATCAATTTGCTAAAAAAAAAAAATGAGGGCTTAAAAAAATTATCAGCTTTGCACAACTTTTCAAGATGTACTTTGGGTTTAGAAAACATTTACTAACCAAAGGCAAATTCACTAATCTATAAACAACACAAACTGTCACAAATATGACATGCAAGAAGACGGATGCTTGTTCTTTCATCACCATAAACTCTGTTGCTCATACTTGATAATTGTTACAATATCAACATCTTTCATGGCAAAAAGCTAAAAACAACACCACCTACCACTGGATGATGATTTGACAGGCTGTTTGCCATTCTGGTTTTCCGAGTTGCTCAGCTGCTGTCTCAAGACAGAAACCTGCTGTTCAGTGCTCTTTAGCAGCTCCTTGGTCTTTTGATGCAGAGCGTTCTGAGCTGCCAACTGCTTCTTAGCCTCCACTAGCTGAAGCTAACCATGAAAAGTAAATAAAATAAGTACGAGATATCACATCATCACCCTAACGAAACTGGCATACCAATCCAAATCCCTTATGTGGACCCCCATATATTTTTAAACAGAAAAGCTGAGGAAAATACAATTCATGTAAATACACAAAAATAAGTACATAAAGCCCTTTTTAGCACTCTGATGACAAATTTCACAAAGATACTACACAATATAACCAAAAATCTAACCAAAATAAGTTTATTTTAAAAGGATGTGTTGAACAATTTATTCATTAAAAAATAAATAAATAAATCAGAATGGTGCTTACATCTTGGTTTCGTTCCACAGTGTGCCTCTGTTCTACCTCCTGTTCAACTCTCTTCTTCAGCTGAGAAATTTCCTTCTCTAGCTGCATAATCTGATTAACATAGCGCTGCCTTGTGTCTGCCTCTGAGCGCTCCATCGTTAGCTAGAGCATCAAAGAGCGGTAAGTAAACATGTTCATGAGCAACACAAGTAATGTGGGATTACACCAAAAACTCCAATACTGATCAGAGCGGCACCTGGATGGACTTTAGGGAAAGGA
The DNA here is from genome assembly GCA_028570985.1 of Heterobranchus longifilis. NCBI lineage: Eukaryota > Metazoa > Chordata > Actinopteri > Siluriformes > Clariidae > Heterobranchus > Heterobranchus longifilis. The sequence goes on along the minus strand of JAOVVB010000050.1, from coordinate 20,699,511 downwards.
GGTTAGCATATAATGCTAAACAGTTGATTTCATTGACATAGAAATCGTCAGTTACAAACTGTTTTACAAATTGTTTTACAGATCTTAAAACTGCTGTAAATGTTTTATTTACTATTTTACACGGTGTTTAATATTTTGATACCAGTGAAACATAAAATAAAAGCATGTTTAACACCAAAATGCATTATGTATTCATTTCATTATAAAATTCATTTTTTATATTATTAAGTAATTTTCCTTAATACATATGAGTACCTTTTGTTTTATCTGCTTAAACTAAAAACAATTATTCCACTAATAATGTTAAAATAAATAGTTTAGGATGTTTTACATGATTTATTCAAGTAGATTCTGCTAGGGGATAAAATCAAGCCGTAAATACTGTACTACTTAAAAATAATATGCGTTTGGCTAAATAATTTAGGATTTTTTTTTACATGATTTATTCAAGTATATTCTTCTAAAAAATAATATGTGCAATATTGTTACCATGTTTTTTTTAAAGTAGATAGCACATAAGATTTTTTACAGTGTGCTTTATCACTCAGATATGTCACACCTGAGCTTCTACATGAAAACATGATGTCCTCTGGGGTTTTGGTAGTGGCTGGTGGGGTGTAAGAGGTGGTGATGGTGTAGCATGGATGATGGATCAGGACTTCGGGCTACTTTATTGACTGGATTGTTGAAAATGTCTCACAGAGAAAAAGTAAAGTAGAATTATGTGTAGAAAAGAAAAGACAGATCCTGTGTGACAGAATAAACCTGTTTATCATGCTCGTTTCTTCTCAGATCCCAGTTGGTGGTAATTCTCTTCATGTATAAATCAAATTTCTGGTTCTATAACACCTCGAATTGAACAGATACATCTTTGTTATAAACATGTCAGGCATATAAAGCCTCATATTTTCCGAAAGATCAAAACAAGCCCTGCTGTGGCCGAGCTCATACGGCGCTGTAAAATTAGTGCTCGAAAAACCTTGGAGTGTTCCTGAGGTGCGAAATGTTCATCTAAAGCTCGAGAGGTTTGGTAATGGAAGATGTGGCCCAGAAAGAGCTGAGAGCTTCAGAAATAGCCAAGGTGTGAACAGGCTTAAGGATTACACCTGTGGGACTCTGCCAACAACATCTCACTCTCTTTCTCTTTTTATTCCTCTCTTCTGGTCTCCCTCGCTCTCGCAATGATGATGATGATGATGATGATGGTGCTCTTGTAGGTGCTTTGTTTTTATTCCGCACAGTAACTCCAGATTATTCTGTAAATACACTCCAAAACACTACAAGGACAAGGTTATATACATAAATACCATGCTATAAATGTTTCACACTGAGAATTAAGCAGAGATGTGGCTTATCTGGAAAAAAATATTATTTTATGGATTAATTTATGAACAAAAGGCATAATTGATGTTTTTTTTCAAGTCTATCTTAAACCAAAATTGAGGTTTATATGAGTACATTACCAGAAGTCTTGGTGATCTGCACACTGACCGTGAAGTTCAATGTAGTATGAAAATTACTTACAGTACAATGTAAGTAATGGCGGACAAATTCCACAACCCTCATTCCGTGCAAAAATTCATTTCAAAGTTCAGCTAAAACTTTCTGCAGTGATGCAAAGTTGCAAAACTGCAAAGTTTCTGCAGTGCCACTGAAATAAATCCAGCTGGTATCTTTCAAAGTTATGCTGTATTTAGTACACATGTAAATCTTTTTTTTTTAATGGCTAGTTCTGATTAGCCACAAGGTTAGTTCCAAGGAAAGAAAATAAATTGGTATGTTTCATTTAAACTAGACTTGCTCAGCTTAATCAGATCTAGAAGTGTACCGAGTCCTAACAGCAGCAGATTCCAACCTGTATGCTAAGTTTTTGAGCTTGTTAAGACCCCAAAGGGGCCCAGATGATTGGAGAAAAAAAAATCCTTCGAAGACAAGAAGGCCCTCGCACATTTATGACATTAACATGCCACTATTAAAACAACATTATATGACATTAACATGCCACTATTAAAACAACATTATCAGAGCGATGGTGACGACATCATAGTTATGGCATCATAATTGTTGATGTCATAGCGCTTTGTCCCTAAAGCGGGGGTTATTGTTTAGGACGACTTTCTAACACAAGTGCGAACATGCACGGACAAAAACACACACACACACACACACACACACACACACACACATGGATGTAGACTGCAAACTAAGCTTGTGAGGGGGACCCTGGACGCCATTCTGTCAAAATTTTCCACTGCATTGGACTGTTTTCTGAAATTAGGATTATTCACCATCAGGACATCTTTACAGGACAGACATTTTCTGTCATCGTGCTCCCGGACTGACTCATTGAAACTGGTGAGGCAGACTCATTCCCCCCAACACACACACACACACACACATATTTTACACACTGAAAATATTGTATATATTTGCTAATATTGGTATCTGATGCACTGCAGTGTCTATTTTTGTATAATACCCATGAGATACTTCCACGATTTGCTCGCATCTACCAATGTCACATGCCAAGCGCGATCCATTCGTGTATGCGGAAATGTTCGTAAGTCGGGGACTATCTGTATTGCGATTCTGATTCTGCGATCACTATTTTATAAATATTAGTACTGATTCAGTACTACAGTCCTAACCCACACAGAATGCTGTCTTTCCTGACAATGTGCGAATAATTTATAGTGCACCACCTGTAGGATTACAGAGGAACTGCAACATTTTACCACTTCAAACTCAAACATATATAAATTTAAAATAAGTTTTAAAAAAATACATTTTGAGTCAGTGTCATATATGAAGTGTTATATATGATATATACATTTTCCCCCTCTCTGTACTTTTACACTTTCATGTTGTTGATTGTTTTGTAAGAGTGTGCTCATTTTAATTCCATACATCACATTATTAAATGTGGGTTCTTTAGCGCTGCTCTGGAACAATAAAGCTAAATGGTCTGATTGTAGTTAAAATTATTTGAATAGATCTTAAATGCATAATCACCTCTTTATGACACTTCCTAATTTCATCTCATTTTTGAATTAAATAAGCTCATAAAATTGAAATGAGAATCCGTATTGAGCAAATGCTTTAATCATTCCTTTAATGCCCATGTTTTGTTGGATTATCCGTTTGAAATAACCGGACCACTGACAGCCTGACTTCTCAGCTCAGTGCTTTAGGCTTTGGGGAAATGAAGCTGTCAAGAACTGTCTTTTGTCCTCCATTCTGTATTTTTCTTTCTCAAGCACCAAATCCCATTAGCTATCATCACATCCTAACCACTCGCACCTGTTATTAACCCTTCCGTCACACACCGCTCACACTTTGCCAGGCTTTCGGCGGCAGGAGGAGAAACGTTAGGATGAAAGGAGGGATTTGGAGCAGGCTGGAGGCGGTGAAGCTGATTGACTACAAGAAGGTGAAAGCACTCGGATTGAAAGTTAGCAGTATGGATGCTGTTTCTGTAGGGGTTTTTATTTCTCAATATTTTTCACCATAACAAGCCCAAGGGATAACGAAAGAGACATAGAGAAAAAGAGAGGGGGATGGAGAACAATTATAATAATAATAAGAAGAAAAAAAATACTAAGAAGAAAAAGAAGAAGACATCTACAACTACATTTGTCATGCAGCAGTGGAAGATCATTACATGGAAGCTGTTGAGTCATGTAGCTACAGATATCATAACCACAACTGAAATTTTAAGACATTTATTATCATTATCACCATCATCATCACCACCGTCATCATCATCAACATTATTCTCACCACCACCATCATCATCATCATCATCATCAACATAATCCTCACCACCACCATCATTTTCAACATCACCACCACCACCGTCATCATCAACAATAACATCATCATCCTCATCTTAATCCTCATGATTGGCTTTATCTTCGTCATCATTATCATCCCCATCATCATCAGCCGCAGGATCAGCAGCATCATCTTCATCATCTTCATTGTCATGGTAGACTAGCTAAATGATTTTCATCACAAACCAGACAGAAAGCATTAGAAGCAATACTTTCCCATTAAACCACTATTACAGACCAGTAGAAACACATTAAAGCCCAGTTTAGAAATCACACACAGCTTCCTAGTGGTTTCTTTTACAGCATGGATGCTACAGTGCAGGAGTGTTTAAGCCTTTAAGGACCCAAATTACAAACACCAGCAGGTGCCTGGGATCTGTTTAGACTGTGGTGTTAGCTGTAACGTGGATGTTGTATTGATTAGCATGCTAGTGCTTTATTATTGAATGCAGCCCTGAGGAACGTGGATGTACTTGCAATTTCTTTTTAGCTTTTATGTTTATATGAAAAGAGCATAAGGATATGGATGAGCCCGTAATAAGAGCTTCAGAATGCTCTCTAGCATTTCTTCTAAAGTAAGAAAAGTGTTTTTAATTGGCGTACAGTTACACTCCTATGTTTCTTTTTGTCTGTGCAAGTTTTTAGTTTTTTTTTCTTCTTTTTTTTGATTTATTGGCTGTGACATTTAAAGAGAGAAATGGAGGTGTAGCAAAAAAACACATCTGCAGAAAAACAAAGCAATTTATCACATACGACATTCAGCTTTCATTGTGTATTAGATATTTCTTCTTGCTTATTTTCTCTCATGACCTTCAACCACTTCAGGTCCAGTTTTAATAAGAGATGATGTTCATTAGATTCACAGAACTCTAAATCCAACCACAAATAAAATCGGATAAGGTGATGGGACAAGCGGTGTGTAGAAAAGATGAGAATATTAACAAATAAACATGAAAAAAGGGAGATCAGAGCTCTCGACCTTGCTTTTAAACTCATTAATTAACTAGGAGTTTTCTCTTAATTAATGACTCCTGTGCAGCAAACCATGTTGGGTATATTTCAGAAAAATGACTTAAAACATTAATAATGAATAATGTTTGCTCATCCTGAAGCCCTGTCGCTCCTCTTTTCCATTTAATAGCATCATTCAAATGCATTAAGGTATTATTATTAGTATTATTATTATTATTATTATTATTATTGCTATTATTGCATTAATGATGCATTAATTGCATTAAATTACTCAAGCATGATCACCAATGAATATTTTAAAACATTCCACAACACATAGTTGTATTATTGGACATACCTGCAGAT